>CM073605.1:7632500-7975000 GCA_037074985.1 Solanum bulbocastanum
AATGATCAGGGCATTATTAACAACTGCATGTTTAGATCTGTGAATTACGAACCGTAGATTTAACCATGATCCATAGATTGTGTTCGTAGGTCTTAGGTATGTTTTTAAAATTTTCAAGTTTTAGGACCCAATCCACGATACCTTTCTCTGATCCGTGGAACTATACACAGATCATGGTTTGTGTCGTAGTTCTCAATCCTGAGAAAAGGTCACCCGAGCCAACCCATGACACAACTTATCCTTTTTAAAATTCACATCCATTAATTTCTTCCCCTAAATTTTCATGCCCATTACTCCCCTTTTTGAACTGTTTCCCTTTCTCCCTCATACACCCCCTATTATATTTCACTCCATTCCCAACAAATTCTTTCAACAAAATAAACTTCCACGCAAAAAAACAATCAAACTTCTCCAAGAAGGCACCACAATCGCGAGTCCAAATTCTTTGAGAGTTTCAATCATGTGATTATCTGCTTGATCATCATGCATAACAACTTATTCTTGTTAAGAAGTCCAAGTTCAATCATAAATTTGTTTTAAACTCTGACCTCTTTGTTGAAATTTCTTTAGTTGAAATGTAGTATTATTTTAGCATAATAAGTTGTATGAATTTGAAATTTATATTTTATTATATTGTTTTAGTTTGTTGAGATATTTTAGATTTTTGAAGTTTGCAGATTTTTTGTTGAAAGTTGGATATTTAAAACCCTCTTATAAAATGTTAGGGAGATATCAAGAGCCTCATTGATCTTATAGGATCTGTGAGTTCTTCTACAAAACTAATTTTTACCCTTCAAGGCTATTTTAAACTTATTTTAACCCTCTAGGGCTATTTCCAATCTATTTTAACCCCTTAGGACTATTTTCAATTTATTTCCAACCCGTGCTTATTTCTAACATGCATGTAATTTTAACCACTTTTTAATCATGACAAGCAATAATCTCTCTTTCAATGGCCCACAAATTTTCACCGATGATGATTATTAAATTTGGTTGGTGAGAATTAATATAGATTTTGAAACTTATAGTTTATGAGATATTCTGATGGACGAAAAAATTGTACAACAACTCCTTGTGAATCCTATCATTGTCCAGATGAAAGCAGTTTCAAATGAATTTTAAATAAGACAAGATTATTGAGTGTGTTTTTTAAGCACAAAACCAAAAGGAAAAAGAAAAAGATAGACACAAGTTTGCTATTTCAAAAATAATGAAAATAATTCAACACCAATTGCCTAAGAAAAAATTGAGGAAGAACATTTTTAAAACTGCGGTAACTAAAACAAAGGAGTGTTGAAATTTTCTTTCAGTTACACTAGTAATTTCTAGCGTAAGTTGCCTAGACTTAGGATATTTTTGAAATTTAAATTCTTATTAGCCTGTTTTAGTTCGTTGAGATATTTTAGGTGTTTAAATTTTGAATTATGCAGGTTTTTGGTTGTAACATGGCTATTTAAAGCCCCATATGCTTAATAAAAAGATTAAGAGATATTTTCAACCCTTTTTGCAGGCTTCATATTTTTAGAAAAACAACACTTTGTCAGTACAAGACAATGAGATCTCTTGGCCACTTACACTTTCAATACTTTAACTTGTACGGTCTCTTAATTTTTATTTGTGAAAGTGATACAATTTCTTTGAATTTAACAAGGTAGTGGAGCTCTGGGTGAATTTTAAACGAGTACTCTATTGCATTAGTCTAGGTGTATACAAACACCATAATAAAAAAAATTATGAATATATAAGTTTATAAATCAAAGAGGTTTTGTTGATTTGTTTGGTTGCAAAATAACTTGGTGGATAAAATTAGTTATATGAAAAGGGACAAATCAATTAACTAAATGTGTTCTCTTTTTGTAGGATAAGACAAAATGGTAATAATGAAAAAATATAACTTGTAAGCCTAATTGTTTATGGGAAGAAAACGAGAATATTGTTTATCTATTATACTTGAATGCAACAAGTGTGTTTGTTTCATAGAATCTCTTGTTCTCTAAATAAACTAAGAAAAATTAGAGAAAAGGGTCAAATGCTCCCTCAAGCTTTAGCCATATTTCCAACTACACACTTAACCTTTGCGAGAGTTCTATTATCCTCCCGAACCTTTTTTTTATATTAGTTCATCCTCAGATGCTGATGTGTCCACATAAATCAGATTTATAAAAAATGTTTGTATACACATGTTGTCCACGTATATATTAGTGGACCCCATGACTTTACACTACTTAGAAATTGACACGTGTCACAGAACTTTACCTTTACCGTTTATGAACCTAATCGACCCTTACTCTTCTTCCATTCCCTCCTAATCGACCCTCATTCTTCTTCTATTTCTGTTTGACGATCTTCCATTACTGTTGCTCGGAAATCTTTATTACTATTTCTTCTGAGAAAAGGTTAGATCTTTATTAGCTCAATACTATTTTGATGGTAGTGTTTGATTAGGGTTTTATTTTTACTGTGTATTCGAATGTTATTTTGACTGGTGGGTTGTAGTATGTAGTTTATTAGGGCCTTTTAATGTTTATTAGGGTTAGTTCTAATTGAAGGTTATTCTTTACCAATTGAATGTTATCTTGATATTTGATTTTAGTTTTGATGGTAGTGTTTGATTAGGTTTTGTTATACTGGGCATTCAAATGCTATTTTGATATGTGTGTCGTAGTATGTAGTTTATTAGGGGTTTTGATGAAACTCAAATAGGTAAAATAAGTGTTGAAGGAAGATTAGGAGGTGATGAGCCTTATTTTGCAAGTTCTGATGATGGAAGTTTTGAAATAGATGCAGATGAATTTAGTGATGAATGTGTTGAATATGAAAGAGTAAATTTACCAAGAACTGTAAATTTATCAAGAAGGAGGAGGCCAAATAATCATAAACTTATACATGATCTTACTGTCAAGAAAGTTGTATGACAGTTGGGTATGGTCTTTGAAGATGTGAATAAATTTATAAGAGCAGTAAGTAAATATGTTGTCCAGAAAAGACTGCAAATAGAGAAGTGTGTGAATGAGCCAAAAAGAGTTAAATGTAGGTGAAGGAAGGTTGTCCATGGCTTTTGTTTGCATGTCTTGAAAAAACAACAAATGATTTCATGATAAAGACTTGCAATCCAAAGCATAGTTGTAACGGCACAACTAGAAATTGTTTGTGTAATGCAAAGTTCATATCTACACACTTTAGAAAAAGGATTAATAAGCAACCAAGTATAAGAGTTTTCAAGTTGCAAGAGTTGATAAGGAAAAAATTTAAAATTCATGTTTGCAAGACTATTGTTAGGAGGGCTAAAGCTAAAGTGTTGAAAGATATCATGGGTGATCATATTGTGGAATTTGGCAAAATTCTTGACTATAAAGATGAACTGTTGAGGGCCAATCTAGGGAGCACTTGTCTTATTAAACTTGGTGAACCTGATGCTCTTGGTAGGCCAATATTTCAAAGCTTTTACATATGTTTTGATCCATTGAAGAAGGCATTCCAAAATTATAGAAAGTGCATAGGTTTAGATGGTTGTTTTCTTAAAGGAGTTTATAGAGGACAATTGTTAGTTGTTGTGGCCAAAGATGGTAATAACCATATGCTGCAACCTGCTTGGGCAGTAGTTGAGTATGAAAAGAAAGAGACATGGGCATGGTTTATCAAACTGTTAAAGGAAGATCTAGGACTAGGAGATGGTGAAGATTTCACCCTGATTACAGATACGCAAAATGTATGTGTACTATTTTATTTCGTATTTGTCTTTATCAATTTTCATGTATTTGTTATTATAACATATCTAGATCTATTACAGGGATTAATAGGAGCAATTTTACATATTTTACCTGTTGCTGAACATAGAATGTGTGCTAGACACATCTTAGCTAACTTGGCTAAGGACTGGAGAGGTCTCTAAAGAAGATAACAATTTGGTCTATTGCAAAGAGTACCTTTGAATCTCAATTGAGGAAAAGTGTTGCAAAGATAAAGTTGCTTGGTCCAGAAAAAATGATGGATAATCTTATGTACTACAACATAGAGTACTAGTGTAGGGTTTACTTTAAAACTCAAGTAAAATGTGATTATGTAGACAACAATATGTCTGAGTGCTTTATTGCATGGATCTTGGCAGCAAGACACAAGACAATTATTACTATGTTTGAAGAGATAAGAGTAAAGATGATGACAAGAATAACCAAGTTAAGAGAGTTCACAAATACTTGGATGTGTGATTTTTCTTCAATGTCTTTGAAGGTACTACAAGAGAATATTGATAGGTCAATGAATTGTAATAATGAATTTAATGGAGTTGATGGGTTTAAAGTGAGAGAAGGACCATTTCAACACAGTGTGTATCTTGGTAGTGGACTTATAGTTGTATGGTATGGCAGTTAAAAGGCATACCATGTGCACATGTTGTGGTTGCCATTTACTTTAAGAAATGTGAACCCCTTGACTACATTGACAACTGCTATAGTAAGGCAACTTACTTGAGGACTTATGCTAATGTCCTTCAACCTATCACAAACATGGAGATGTGGCCTGTATCTACTAACCCCATAGTTGCACCACCAGAAATTAAAAGCATGTCTGGTAGGCCAGGTAAACTTAGAAAGAAGGAAGCTGGTGAGAGTAAAAAATCTGGAAAGCTACCTAGAACTGGACTTGCCATGACATGTAGTAACTGTAATGTTAGAGGCCATAACAAGAGAAGATGTCCACAAAGGGTTGAGTCATTAGCAATGAAAGAACCATCAAATACATACAATGGAAAAGGCAAAACTTCAGGTTTAGGCAGACCAAAGGTAACATCTTTAACTTTAATTTGGTATGTGATAGAGATCTCATATGTAATAACTACAATTATTTTTAAATATATTTATAGAAAGCACAAAACAGAGGGTGAGCATTCTACAAAGAGGTCAAGAGGAAGACCACCTGCAGCACCTATTGCATCTCCATGACCTGCAAAGAGGTCAAGAGAAAGACCAACTGCATCACCTAGTGTATCTCTAGAACTTGCAAAGAGGTCAAGAGGAAGACCACCGACAGCACCTAGTGCATCTGCAGCACCTACAAAAGGTGCAAGAGAAAGACCACCTTTTGCACCTGCAACACCTAATGCATCTATAACATCTGCAAAGAGTGCAAGAAGAAGACCACCTGCAGCACCTAGTGCACCTCCTACATGTCCATCACCTGATAATTACCATGTTGGATCTTCTACACCTGCTGATTACCAATTAACTAATAGTAACAAAGGAAGAGGAAGGGGTAGGGGAAGCACAACCTTATACAAAAGGCAAGAAGACATTGGAATGGGCGTGTTTCAAGCTGAAAATGGATTCAAAGCTCTTAATGTAAGTGTTTTCTATTGATTCAATTATACTATTTTTTTATGTTTAACTACAAACTCATTAATTATTTCATAATTTGAATACAAACTGGGATGTCAAGTTGTAAGATCTTCTCTACTGGTACAACAAAGGTGACAAAATCTGCTGATTTATTGCTGATATTGGTTACAAACCAAGTAATGCACCCAAGTTGAAATGGAATGGAAAAACATCAATCTCAACAGGAAAACTTCAAGAAATGAGAAAGGAACAAAGAAAAAAATCAAGAGGAAGTAGTTCAAACAATCCAATCTAGGAAGTAATGATATTCTAGTATTGTTTTAAGTAGGCATGAAAACATTTCCCATTTTGAATGATGATGTATTAGTGATGAACATCAAATTCTGTTTTTGTTTTTGGTTTTTGATTGTAATTTGACCTTATGTGAGGCCTGTTTTACAATCAATTATGTCTAGCAAAGGCCTTCTATTTTACAAATGGTGTTATGTTTATTCAATTTCTCCCTTATTTGCTGTAGACACTAATATATCAACTACTTTATCCGAAAAGATTCATGATATTGATATATAAAATTTCTCATATTACATATGACAACCAAAAGAGAGTTTTAACTCCTTTCACTACTCACTGCTCACATACATTATGGCAATTCAATTAGTTCAATAGAACCCTACTTTGAAATAGGTTGTTGATGAACAAGACAACAACACAAATCAAAATACACAAACTTACCTTCCAATCAAACGTACACCATTTTAACTTTCTTCATTTAAACCTCTTCTCTATTGTCAAATTATCAATCAGAATTTGTTGCTCATTGATTTGAATCTGTCTCCTCCAAACTTCATCTTCCAACTCTTTGATTTTGTTCACCAATTTTGGGAGGATAAATTGGGATCTTGGATCGATTTCTTCTCTGTCTTTCCATCGAAAAAAATTACAATTGTTCGACTGAAAAAATAAAAAAAAATATTAACATTATTAACATTCACATCAGTTAAACCCAACAAAATCAAACAACTAAAGAAAAGTCGCATACACCATAGTAGGGGCAAGACCAAAATCGTCTTTCGAGATTCGACTTCGACCAAGAAGTCTGCATATGCAACAAACTTCCATGTTTGCATCGTGCTATGGTTTTGAGCATTGGGTCTAATTCTTCCATGCATAGCTTATTCAATTTCGCGTTTGACATTACTAACCCTAATAACACAAAGTGAAAAAAAAATCAAGCTGTCGAATTGGGGAAGATTTCGATTGTTCCATATGAAATTCGAGAAAATTGCAAAGCCTAAATTCAATCTTAGTTGGAGAAGATACGACAACTAAATTCAAGCTTTGAAAATGGTGGATGAAGAACAAAGAAGAGAGCTTTTGTTCAAGAACAAAAGAGATGGGGATAAATGAATTGGGAAAAGAATAAAAAATAAATGTATGGTTAAATGAAGAGTAAATTTACCGTTGGGAGGCTTATTTGGACTCCACATGGACATTTTATTACGTTCTTACGCGCCTCACGGAGGTGAGTTCACGCATGTGGACACATCAGTGTCTGAGGGTGAACTAATATAATAAAAAAAAAAAAAAAAAAGGTTCGGGGGGTAATAGGACCCCCGCAAAGGTTAAGTGTGTAGTTGGAAATTTGGCTAAAGCTTGAGATGATTTGTCAATTCCAATATTAATTAGAGTTTTTGGTTTCTACTTTAGAAATGAAAAAAGTATTTTTCAACATGAATTCATATTAACCGTACCTCTAGTTTGCAATGATGAAATCATGTAATCAGATATAAATTTTAAATTCTTAAATATAAAAGATAAAAGAGAAATGTATTACATATAAGAATATATTATCACATTGTATAAAATATAATTATAGAGGAATATATAAGCACTCTATCTTAATTACGGGGTGTGATTTTTCCCTTTTATTAGGAAAATGCATAAGTACCCTCCCAACCTATGTCTGAAATCTCAGAGACATACTTATACTATACTAAGGTCCTATTACCCCTCGAACTTATTTTATAAATAATTTTCTACCCCTTTTTGGCCTACGTGTATCTTCTAGGCTAGCTCGTGTTGAAGAATTTTTTCAAGCTATCTGGTTGATAATGCCATGTAGGACGAAAAGGGGTAGAAAATTATTTATAAAATAAGTTCGGGAAGAGGGGGGGGGGGTTTCATTTAATTAAAATGAAGTATTGTACCTCAAGCATCAATACGTAAATATTCATTAGATCGAGAAAATTTGTAATAAGTTTTCCCCCTCTCTTCATATATAATGCAACAACACATTTCCATTCTTACATCTCAGATCCACTCCCTTCGTGAATTCAAAGAGAAGATCGTGCTCTCTCATCACCGATTTTCTAGGGTTTCTCCATTTTGCACATCACCACACTTCTTTGACGATTTCTCCATCATTTTCATTTTCCCTTTTGTTGTACCCACTAGACACCATCGGTTTTCCACCCAACAATAAGCAACCAGATTCCGGCAACCAAGAAGCAATAAATTTGGATGGAATTATTCTTCATTCCGGTCCGAGTACATACGATCTCCTCTTCAAGTTCCATGTTCTATCTTCCTAAATTGCTTTCAAGATTTGCTTCAAGTTGCCTTTATTTTTATCGTTTTCAGATCGTTTCATTACTATATATTTTGCAAATCTAATTTTTCAATATATCTTTCATGTCTAATTATTGATATCTTGTGTTGGAATACTGATCCCCTAATTGTATAACGAACAAGTATACTATATCTATTCCTTAGTAAATTAATTACTGGCACTGCGTTAATTAAGGGGAAGTAAAGTAATAACACAACATTTTATCGTGAAGAACCCCATCTCATAAAGGGTAAAAATGAACAACTTACACCTCTGTAGAATTTAATTGAACTTCAATAAACTCTGAGCCTACAAAAGGTCTTAGATTATAACATTTGCAAATCCTAGGAACTAAACTCTGATTCCTTTGTCTCAACAATCATCCTTGACTGTTGAACCCATCTTCAAGTTGCCTCCAACTGAAGAATAATCTAAGCTATGAAAAAAAAATATTACAGCTCAATGATAAAAAAATATATAAAAACTAACCCAGGAACTAGAAAGCATAAGCCTATGGAACATGTTCTTTAATCTTGCTTCTTTGTATCAATGCAATTGAATCTTCAATATGAACTCTCTCTTATTTTATTGTGTTCTGCTTGTAGCTCTCCTTGTAAGTGCGCAAAGTTCTTTGTGAAACCCTTAATAGATGCAAAACTCCTTTTTCTTTGAGTTGGGAGTAGGTATCCTTCCTTATACAACTTCCCTTTATTTGTAAACTTCCACTATGAAAGAAAAATTTATGCAAATAAGTCTTTTGTAATAAACTCTCTTTGTTCACCACCTATAATCCTTTTTCTTCATGTGATAAATTTTCTCTTAATCCCAAATTGACTCTATCTGAGTGGAATATGTTTCAGTAACCAGTACCTTGCATCTCTTCCCCTATTTTTCAATCATCAAAATCTTACTCTACCTAACAATTTCCCTCTTTTAAATGATGACAAACCATGGTTTCTTGTGTGAATAACTTCAACTTGAGATATGTCAATTTCTCAAACCACACCAATCAAAGCAATACATTAGAGGATCATGTTAGACAAATTGGGTTACAAATATCACAAAAGTATGCATTTCCCCATTTTGACATCATTAAACATACTATAGACAACACACAAGGAGATGCAATTTGAATACTCATGGCCACTGGGCTATCAGTTTCACACATACTTTAAAGTAAGAACCCATACAGTTATAACAAAGAATTTACACAAACAAAGGAGATAGACAATAATGAGAAACTAAAACCCAACAATAGCATTAATCAAAACATGTACATCACAAATGAAATCAAAACGAAAAGATAAAAACAAGCACTTGTGGTTGCAAAAAGGAATGGGAAGGGTTAGAGTGATTAGGATAGAGAAGAAGAAGAATATGATGATGATGAAGCAACTTGAATACTTTGGCATCTCACTGATATAATTCCCCTCATGTGTGATAATACTAGTGTTTTAAATATCGCAAATAATCCAGTACTACATAAAAGGACCAAGCATATCGATGCCAGACATCATTTCTTGAGAGACAATGTTGAAAAGAAAAATGTCATCATGATGGTTTGCAAGATAGAAGATTAAGTAGCTGACATTTTCACCAAAGCTCCAAGAAAAGATTAGTTTGTCAAAAATAGGTTGAGGCTAGGGCTGCTCAAACCAAACTCATCTCTTGAGCTCAATGAATTCAAAACCTTTATTGACTATGATTAGAAGGCAGGTATCGTTTATTAGAAGGCAGGTATTGTTTACCTTTTGTCTTGCATTTATGTTCAATACAGTACCTTCTGCAGTTATACACTCACAGTGACTTAGCTAGAGAGAAGAAGAAGGCACAACATGATCAGGGTAATTGATATCTGAACAAAGAGAGGGACCTAGTGCCTGCTCAGAGGTTAGTATTCCATTTCTATGTTTGAAATGTTGCAAAAGTAATTGTCACTTGTCATGTGTCTGTGTCTCATGAAGTAATGTCTCTTCTCTTTTCAAACCCAAATGTCACCTATGTTTAGGATCGGGGCCAACCTACAAAACTTTCTTTTTTAAAAAAAAAAAGAAATTAATCCTTCATATTATCTCCTGAAATCCTAAAATCCCTCTTAATCTCTTCAAAATCTCTTTCATTGTTTCTTAAACATGTCAAAATCCACTTCTTCTCTGAAAGCATCCATATCTCCAGAAATTTAATCTTCCAATCAATTTGAGTTCAACACTTCAACTTTGCCTAAGATGCCCTCACCTTCCACTCCAGTCTACGGAGTAAGTTAAACCAGTGAGTCAACTACTCCTACCACCAAAGTCTTACTCCCTAAAAATGTAGAACCTCATAGTTCCACTCCTTTCCCAAACAAAAACATCCCTTTTTCTCCCACTCTGTTTCTCACCTCTTCTCAAGAGAACTTCCTTAGTGGCTCTATTAGTTCGGAGGCACAATCTGTAGTGCAACCCTATGTTAAGAAGCAACCTATTGAACCAAAAAATTTGTCACGACCAAGGGTACCCCCTAGATGTAACAAGGCGTACAAGACCTTGAGAGGCCTCATACACACCACTTAGCATATTTAATAGAAAATGGTGCAGAAATTTAAAACATTTCAAAATAATCAAAGTCTTTATAAAATGAGCAGAAGTCTAATACACTTGTCTCAAACCATCTAAAACATGAATATCCTTAGGACACATCCCATACAATAGTCCAAACATAAAATGAAAGACATAAAGGAAAATAGTGGTCAAATCCTCGAATGCTATAAGGACTCACCAAATATTTACACCTTGCTCTACTATGATCCTAGCCATAAGAGTGAGAGTCGATATCGCTGGATCCTACATTTGGATAAGAAATATAGGCAAGAGTATGCGTTAGTACAAACATGTACTAAATATGATAACTCATATAAACAACTTAGACATAAGGGTTAGTCAATATAAATCACAAGTATAATTAATACACATAAATACTCATAGTAAAAGAGGAATACTTCTCAAGCAACCTCAACTTATCCTTAGTCAAGACTTGGGTCATCCGCCTCTAGTCAAACTTACATCATGGAAGGAATCTCAAGCAACAATCCAAGTTATTCATCTTCATAACATAAATCACATTATTCATACTTATTTTTAAAGACATGAGGATTCACCTTTTTTCCTAATTTACAAAGGCTAATGGGTATTCGCCTCTTGCCTTACCTACTTTAAGATTATGGGTGATCGCCTTCATGACCAACATCATATGACACGGGTACTCACCTCCACATCATTTCATAAGGATTATGGGTACTCACCTCTATGTATAATCATCATAATAGAAACATGGGGAATCGGCTCTTGTTAAATTCTAAGGAGTATGAGAAATCACCTCATATCCTTATCATATGGAGGTCAAGGGTAGTCGCCTCTTGCCTCATCAATAACATAGTCTTTTAGTCTAGATTCATTTTAGGTGAACAATCCTTCCAACCTAGAATAACTCATGTGAGAAAAGCCTTTCACATTCATACATTTTTACACAAGCAATTCATTTGGGAAGTATATCTTCCACCACAATAACATCAATAATCAACAAATCATAGTATAAGCTTTACTCTAAAAGCACTGCATCTTATGATCATCATATATGCTTTACTCTCAAGCAATTAACATCATGTTCATCATATATGCTTCAATATCAAGCAATTCTAATCATAAATCATCAATCCTATAAGGATAAATCTAAACCCATAAGGTTTCCCTTCATGACATCAAACCCAATTATATCAATTCTAACTTAGAAACATAGGATAGGCATGGGTACATGTAATTTCATCCTAAAAACATGCAATCCTATCAATTAAATCATAAACAATCATAATCCACTCAATTGGATCAACATTCATCATAACCTATAACATTGGAATAAACCCTAACTAGAATTGGGGAATTCTTCGTCAAATTGGGGAATTCTAAGGGACTCTATGGGAGGAAGGATCCCATGGATGAAAAACCATCATATCTTAGTCATAAATCCCACAAAATCTTGAAGATTGGAGACTTGACTTGACCCTAGCTTCAATTCCTCCTTCTTCTTTAACCTTTAGAGAGAGAATATTTGAGAGAGGAGTTTTGGGAATTCTTTTGGGATTTTGAGAGAATGACTTGGATGAGTGAATTTAGGGGTTAAAAATACTTATATTGGTGTTGTAGTCTTAGGAAAAATGACACCACTTCAATTTAATTAAAATCGAAAAAGACCCACATGCCTCTAAAAATAATTACCAGTTATGACCAATGGACCCCTGACCGACGAACCGTCGATCGACCTATGGTTTGTTCGTCAGGCCGTGGTCCTGAGGTCTAAGTCTAGTATGGGGTGCCCAACCACTGACCCTTCTTATGTTCTATGGTCCCAACCACAGTCCGTGGGTGGCCACTGTCGGTTGGCGCCTCCAACTTTCTAAAACTGCTATTTTGCCTTATTTTGAATACAGGGTGTTACAAATTCATTCCAACCTGGCCCTGTGTCACTAACTATGTCTGAGCGACTATTTGATAGAGATATCTAGGTAGAAAAAGGGATGAAGTCGAATATCTTAGATGTTAGGGAGGAATGGGTCGTGCAAAGCTTGACTAACATGAACGAAGATATCCAACCTTCATTTTCTGAAGTGGGGTACAAATCACTAGATCTAGTTAAACACACCATGGTACATGTGTTTGATCACACTCTAGAGACTCGATTACACCTGGATTTTATTCAAGATGACTTGGTGAAAGATGAGGATAATGTTCCTCTAGTATGGAAAAATAAGGGCAGGCGGGGAGTGAATGAACAAGAACCTACTCCAACTAAAATAATTGTTTTGCCCTCTTTGGCATCCAAGGATTCAGAACAACAACATAGTCTGAGAAGTGGGTTCTTGAGGAAATTTCAATGTCAGACAAAGGAAAAAGGAAAATGATCAAGTCTTCCCCCCAAAAATCGTCAAAAATTATTCCACTCGTGGGGCTCAAAAAAGGTTTTTGACTTAAGCCATGGATACCAACAAGGCATAAACAACTCAACACAAATGCATGAAGAAAAACTACTGTGTTTGAGGACAAACCAATTCTGCCTGAAGACCCATGCCATATGAGGCAGATAATAGTGCTACGAAATCTGAGGATATAACATAGTTGGTGGTAAACAAAATCAGAAAGGCTGTAGATTGGAAAATATTAAGGCACCAGAATCAAAGTCAAAGGGTGTGAAGAAGCGAAAGAAAAAGGATCAAAAAGAGTGTGTGGAAGAGGTAGTGGAATCTGAGGAAGAGGTAGCAGAACCTAGGCCTAAGTATGCGAAGAGATCTGGTTCGCCTATTAAAAAGGGAAAGGGTGATAAAATTTTGACTAGAGAGGAGTGAGTAACTGCTCTCAAAACCCAAAAGGTTATAAATTGTAGAGTGTTTAATTTGGATGTTCTAGACTAACCAAGCATGAGAAGTCTTGTCGACTGTGTGGCTCTATAACAATGGGAGCATCTATTCTAATGGCTTGCTCATTTCATGCATGAACTAAAAGTTCGTGAGTTCTATTACAAGATGCTAATTAAAGATGATGGTAGCATTGACACTCAAGTTCATGGAATAGATATCCATTTGAATTAGGACATCTTGTGTATCATTTTGGAAGTTCTATGTAAGGGGGTCGGGTCAATATAAGGGAGTGTGCCATCTGAGTCATATGTTAAGTCAACTATCAAAGTGGAAGATCTCAAGTTCTCAACAAATTCCAAAGAAATATTTTAAGGGTGAACACTAGTTGTACTTAGAATTTGTAAACAAAGTACTCCTGCCTCGCATCGAAAAAAGGACTGTGGCAACTTCGGCAGACTTGTTTATCATGGAATTGTTAGAAAAATATGAAGCTATGAATCTTCCTGGGATTATGTTGGAGCATATGCACATAGTTATGATGGCCAAAGATAGGCGTCATGGTATGGCCTATGGGTATTTGCTGAACCTAGTCTTCAATCATTTCAATGTGCCTCTTGGCAAAGGAGTTGTTGGGGCAATAAAATAGGCCTTCTTTATGTCTACCTTGATTGAGTGTGAATGTATTGAGGCAAAGGTGAAGTTTAGTCTCAGGTCTCTGAGCTTCTTCAATAATAAGAAGTGTTAAAAAGTGAAATGGAAGATCTTACTACCCTATTGGATGCAAAGGACTTGGAGATTACGAGGCATAAATCACTGCTTCAAAAGGAACAGTCTCAGGGACCAGGTCCAAGTACATATAGGCAGAAGGATGTTAAGGCACTGAAGGTTCACAATGCTAAGTTGGTTGAATCAAATGCCAAATTGGACGCTAAGGTCAAGTCTCTAATCCAAAAGCTTCTCCAAGTCATAAGGATGCGAACACTCAGATGAAGCTGATCCTGCAATCCCTTATACCTCAACCCCCTCCATTTTAAAGTCCTTCCCAGTTCTTTTTTTTTGTATCTGATAGTGGCACTGTGACTTTGTGACTTTTTGTCATTTCATTTACGGTCATTATGATGGATACTTTCATTCTCTTAATGATATATTCCATTGTTGTTTTTCTATACTGATTCTTCTCTATGTGTTTAGTTACTCATGTTCTGTATCGCCCTTTGGCTATGGACTCATTACATTTTTGCTTGACATCTTGCTTAGCAATTATCTCAAACCACAGAAAGAAGTTATGTTTTTAAAACATAAAGAGCTAGTATATTTTGGGAGAAGTGTTGAGCACCGATATGGGGGAGAGTTCAGAGAACTCCGAGCCGCCATAAACCATGTAGCCATCATGTGTAGAAAAGGGTCATACTTTTTAGATGATTCCTTAGTGTTTTTTAGCATAGACTAGTAGATCCACTTAGTAGTTCAGGTTTTATACCCCTGGCAAGGTATAGGACGACCATGGCAGTGTGAGGCAAAACGTTGTATCATCACGATAGCTCTTAAGTGATGGTTTTCTATTAGAAAAACTCCCACAACAGCATTTTATATTTTTATATACATAAAAAATATTTGTATTTTCATATATAAACACAGTTCATATTGTATCTTTGCATACGTACAGAGTTATTATTGTATTTCTAAATACACAAGGTTGAAAACCATGTTTTAATGCTTTTCTTTATATTGCATTTATTTACACTGTTTTATATTGAAATCAGTTGAGTTGAGTTGAGCCAAGTAAGTTCTTCAGTTCCTTTCAAGCTTATGTCTTGTTTTAGAATTTCCCTCGCATACTCGTAAATTCAATGTCCTGATGTCATTTGGCCTACATCTTCTTATGATGCAGACTCAGGTAATCAGGATCAGCATCCAGCATATCGTTGATCTAGTTGAGCACTCAGAGTCAGTTGATGAGCCTCCTTGCTTTTCGGAGGATCCCTTTGGTTATGTTTTGTTTTATTGCTTGCTTATTTCAATTGTTAGGATGATCAGGGGTCTTGTCCCGACATCCCTCAGAGTTTAGAGGCTTTATAGACAGAGTTAGTTGATGTTAGTTCATGAGTCTTTACTTTTCCTTTTTAGTTAAATTGAGACTTGAGTTGCCATTTTGGCCAAGTTGAATGTTGACTTATAATACATTCTAAGTTATATTTTGAGCAGTTCAGTTTACTTGTTTAAAAGTATTTATCTTGAGTAAAGTCTTCCGCTGAGTAAGTAAGCAAGGCCAAGGGTTCGCTTGGGGCCAGCAATGGTTCTCAAGTGTCGGCCATGTCCAGGGTGTATGCTTGGGGCGTGAAAATTGATGTCAATAACCTTTTGGATTACCCAGGTGAAAGTGTTACATGTTCAAAGGTCCAATACTTAGAAGAAATTGTGGATACCATCGGAAAAACAATGTTGATGATGAAGTTGAAGATGATACATTGCCTTTGCAACCCATTACGCATAAGGAAACAAACACTTATCACATCTAGAACTTTTTACAATTTTATAATGCAGTACAAAAAGACAACACCGAAACTTTTTGATGCAATAAGAAAAGTTGGAGATGAGTTTCAACTAGATTAAAATTTTAACAAAGAAAACACAATAAAGTCACATTTCACTAAATTGTCTTTGATATACTTGTACTTTTAAAGAATTATTAATTTATAATATTAATGGGGTCATATATTTATATATGGGTCTTCTAAAAATATATTATCTTATTGTTTTATCGAAATGAGTTATTTTTTTTCCTTTGGCCCAAGTCAGGATCGGAAGAAAATATTATGTTAGAGAGATTATTAATTTACCGAGTATTAATTTAGTGAGGTTTTTCTGTATATTAATTTAGTGAGGTTTACTGTAATTTGGAGAGAAATAATTGATAAATACAATTAGGGGTGTACATCACCGGGTTGGTTCGGGTTTTTTAAAAATCAAATCAAACCAGTTGTATCGATTTAAAATATATATAAACCAAACCAAACCAATAATATCCAGATTTTTTCAATCTCCGGTTTTTTCGGGTTATTCAATTTTCTCGGGTTATTCGGGTTTTCTTGGGTTTTTTGATAAAGACTAAAGAGCTTGTGTTCTTTTAGTGATTTAAAAAAAACGTTGAACACTAACATGATTTTTCATCCTAGAAAAGCATTCGGTAGTTTCTTTTGGCATTGCAAGCCCATGAGTTCAATAGGCAATTCTCAATTCTATTTGGAACATAAATTCTCAAAAAATTACTACTATTACTATTTTGGACAAATCATAAAATAGTATCAATAATCAAGAGTGATTCATTATACATTAGAGAAATTCATGAAAGTAACATAGTGGCTTAAACAATTTGCATAGTCAAAATATTGTCGTCAAAAGTTAATACGAGTTATTTACATTCAAATCTTTAAATTCTACACCATCATTACTGACAACCTAGGTTCTTGTACCTAGAGGAACAAAACATTTTTGAAGTGAGATCTTCTATACATATTTTCCAAAAACCATAGCCTGCATCTGCAAAGTAGACAATACAAATCAATTAAGTTGATTAGCAATGGATTAACTAAGTTGATGTTTAGTCCTTAGTTCTTATTACTATTTAGAGCAAACAGTAATTTGGTAATTAACAATCACAAAAGAATGAACTAATACCTTTGTTCCATGCAGTGAAATTAAAGTACATCAACTGGCTAATAAATCCTCAAAGGTGAGTTGGGGTATTCTAAAAGAATTGAAACAAATTGAATACTACATAAAATTCAAAAGCAAAATCATTTTATATAACAATTTGAATATATAAAGTTACCTTCTTCAATTTCCTCAATTTTTGGACTTCCTCTAATATATCTTCAAGCTTGCATTCTTTAGAAGGCGATCATAGCCATTGTTGAGTGCAAATAAGTGTTTTTACCATTTTTGGAGATAAAGAACTTCGATAACTATCAAGAATTCGACCACCTGTACTAAAAGCTGACTCAGATGCAACAGTAGAAATAGGAATAGAAAGGATATCCCTAGAAATTTTTGCAACAATTGCGTATCTACTGGACGAAACTTTCCACCAACTCAAAATATTAAAATCATTGATCTTCACTACATCATCTTTCAAGTATATTTCCAGATCAGATTTTTTTACAACAAATCCTTCTTTTTTCATGTGTTTCTCCCATTGAGATTGCAACAAATCACTAGATTCACCCATCACACAATTATCATTTTCAATATTTTCATTAGGATCTTCAAAGCAAGAACAATTGTAGTGATTATATAAGAGATTCAAAACATCTCTCACATCTTCCCATCAAATAGCCATATGCAATAGAAAGAATATACTCTACATATTGCATCTTGTATCTAGGATCCAACACAACAACAACCATCAGTAACATATTCATACTCTCAAACTTACCCCAATATTTATCCATCTTGGATTTCATTCTTGTTGCCATATCAACCAAAATGAGATCATCATGTTTAGTATACTTGATAATATCATTTCGGAGATTGAAAAAATCTTGAAAGAAAGAGTGAGAAGTAGAATATAAGCTGGCCGAAAATTTTAAAGTTGCCTAATAGAAAATATTAAGAAACTTCACAAAAGCTTTCACATTCTTCCAATCATCTGTTGATGGATTTTTTGTTGTTGTACTTATTTCTCGACATTCCTTTTGATAATTCTATTCATCCATATACATTCTTGTAAAAGCTTTTGCAAATTTCAAAGCTTTATCCAACATTGTGTATGTTGAGTTCCATCTAGTATCAACATCTAAACTTTCAAGACCACGGGTGTCAATCTTGACTGTCTCAACAACGGACTTAAAAGTAGCAAATCTTGAAGAAAAAGACATGACATATTTTATAGCCCTTCTTATATAAGAAATAGGTTCAATTTGTTCATCCAGCCCCTCTTTTACAATCAAGTTTAAAATATAAGCATTACATCTAACATGTAAAAACTGATTTTCAAACATTACCCCTTTCCAATCTTCAATACGCCCCTTTAAACTCTTAATGGCAGCATCATTTGCAGTTGCCTTATCCAAGGTCACTGTAAACAAGTTCTCAATGCCCCAACCTAATAAGCAATCCTCAATCCTCTTGGCAATAGTCTCACCTTTGTGATCTGGTGTTTGAAAAAAATTAAGAATTCTCTTTTGTAGATTCCATTGATCATCAATCCAATGTGCAGTGACGACCATATAAGTATAATTTTGGATTGACGTCCATGTATCGCTGGTAAGACAAACATGTTGGCTTTTTATAAGCTCCTTAAGCTTTTCTTTCTCTTCTTGATAAATCCTTAAAATCTCGAGCAACAGTTACACGAAAAGGTACTTTTAAATTTGGAAAGGCTTTAGCCATTAATTTCTTGAATCCTTCTCCCTCAACAGCTCTAAACGGTTGTTCATCAATAAGTATAAATTCGACAATTTCTCTCTTAACTTCATCCATATTAAACACCCCTTTTTCAGTGGAACCACCTTCTGGCCAACCTCTTTTGATAGATTTTAATGTTGTTTGCCTCTTATCGGACTTAAATGGAGACTTGAGACATTTCACAGTTCATTGATTCAATAACGTAGTCGTCTCATTGACATTGTCGGCAGCAAATGTTTTAGTACAACATTTTGCCCTACATTTACCTCCTTTAGCAATAAACTTGGAGAAATGATCCCAAATTTGAGATTTTTCTCTACCTATAGTTCCAGAGTTAGGAGCGACTGAAGGAGCTTCTCTTTTTTGCTTCTTAGGAGGTGTGCGTCGAAGTGGAGTTACTTTACCTTGTTGTTGAGATATTGTCGACATAGTTGAAGGAATATTAATAATCACCTCTACATCCGTTACAGAAGGTGTAGTTTCCATCCAAAAAGAAAGTTGTTGCACATACATAACAATACTTATTAGTATTCTGATACAAGATTACGTTTCAACAAAACTTCCATTCAAGTATTGTTCACAAGACTTAGAAGTATATTTCACTTTGAAACCAAAACAGATATAATATAGTAGGAGTACAAAATATTTGGTTAGAAAAGTTTGATGTATATTACTTGCTACTGCTATCAAAATCTAATAGTCTCTTAAATTTTTATCTCTATCACTTGTTTTTTCCTCATCTCTGCGGACCATCGCGATGTTTACAGTACAAAAACCTCCATACAAATGGAACCAAAAGCAATGAGTCGAACACTTGCCCCTTTTTCATTGCATCGAAAAACATAAGTAAAGAGAAAAAAGTGAAACTTATATACAAAAAATTTAACATCATCTTCATCATCTTGTTGCTAAGCTTAACACACCATAGATATGGACACCAAGATGTATAATTTTTAGGTTTATATCTATGATTCAACTATCCAAAATTGAGATGTTGCTGACAATGGCAATACAAGAAAAATATCTAAAAACGAGTTAGTAGCAATTACTTACCTAGATTGAGATGAGTTGATGATGATTTGAACTAAAATCGAAAAGACGAGCTCAATATATGCCCTAATAGCTAAGGAGTAAAACCTAACAGTGACTAAGCCTTTGAAGGTGAAGAGCTGCTTTTGAGCTGCTGACCTAATAACCTTTGTTAAATGCGATAGAGAATATTATATAGGGCTAGTTGAATTGTATAATTTATTTGGGCTTTTGTTTATTCCTAAAAATAACAAGTGGGCTCAAGTCAACTATGTAGCCCAAAGTCCACTAATATTAAACATAAAATTGTGAGAAAGATTAAGAAAAATATATAAATTATATATTAATAAACATTTTTTTTGTATAAAATAAAATTAAAAATAAATATATATGATATCGGGTTGGTTTGGTCTCGGGTTGACTTTTTTTAGTTAAAACCAAACCAAATTTTTTTTTTCAATACCAAACCAAGTCAAACAAACCACTAGTTAGGTTTTTTTTTTGTTTGACTCGGTTCACGATTTGGTTCGGTTTGCGGTTCGGTTTTGTTCACCCCTAAATACAATGATTAGAATTAAGCCTAAAATTACGCTAAATAAAACACACTCTTTTGAATTGAAAAAATAACACTATTAAATGGATAATATAGCTAGAAATTATATATTTTTAAAACAATAATTATATATACTAAATCCTAGCATATACCTTGTTATGTAGATTTTTCTCAATCATTTTTAAAAAAAGGATGAATAAAAAAATAATAAGAAAACGTTTTATGAATTGATTAGTTGGGTTGACAACGGAAATATATTTTTTTGGGCTTTATATATATATATATATATATATATATAACAATTATTGATTTGTGGTTAATTTGTTAATTTAAAAATAAGATAAAATAGAAAAAAAAAATGAAGAAAAAAGATAAATAGCAATGCAAAAGGTGTCACATCACCTTATTGACTTCATATTATATATAGATGTCATAAAGAAAAAATTATTTATGTACTCTGTCATACTACATAGATATGTTATTGAGAGAATTAAATAAGAAGATTTGAATTTTCTTTTTACAACAATTAAGAGAAGTCAAACTAATAATATTTCGTATTTCAATATAATATATTCAATGTGATTTGAGAAAGAAAAATGAGTTGACTTCTGATTTTTTATAATATGACATATAAATGAGAATGTTTTCTACATTCTATTCATTAAACAATTTGTTTATTAATTAAAAGTTTTAAAAAAAGATTATTTGCTTATTTATTTTGTGACTGATTTCTAATGAATAGACAATATTATATATTTTTCGGGGCAACATATTCAATAGCTATGAAAAATGTACTATAGGTAATATTATACCTCTCAACCGTGACAAAATTTAGAATATTAATTTTTTTTTAAACAAAGGTTACAAGAATTTAGAATATTAATTAGAAATTGAAAAACAAATATATATACAAAAATAAAAACGTACAACATTTCATCTTCATTTGCATTATAATAATAATAAGAAGAAGAGCAAAGTTAATTGAGTAAAATTACTAATTGAGTTTTCTAATATGTTGGCTAGTAGAGTATTATAATTTCATTTTTGCTCAAATAAAGGAAATTATATATCTAATCAAAATATAATGAAATAATATTAATTGAATTCAAAACAATACATTAATGAATCTTCAAAATTGGAAACCTATCAAACTTTTATACTAATATGATAATCTCTATGGATGAATCTTCTAAGATAACAAGATTCCTTCTCCATGTTGATGAACTTGTACCAAACTATGAATTGTGAATATATCTGTGATGAATCTTTGAAAAATATATTTATGATATTTATCAAAGTGAAGATCATATCATGATATTATTAAGTACACGATTGATGAAAAAGATGAAGAATTAAATTAACTAGTAAAAATGTGAAAAGAATGAGAAAATGGAAATGAACATTTAACATCTCCATAGATGATTGGTATAGGAAGGGTAAACTATAAGAATAGTTAGAAAGACGTTAAAGAGACATATCATTTAAGTAGAGAATGTAAATAGATGGAGGTTTTTTGTAACTCGTTAGGTATAGCTAGAATAGTAAATATGCTTGAATTTTTAATTAAAAAACAAATTATTTAAAATATGCCTAATGTAATACTCCCTCCGTCCCATATTAGATGGGCACTTCCAACTTTACATGGTGATTAAGAAATCATCTATACATTGAAAGACTTAACCATTTTGCCCTTTGTTTAAATCAATGCACATTAAAATGAGTCTTTGAACTTTATTTAAACTTCCAAAGGTCATATTATTAATTGTAGGGGTAAAATGAAAAAATATTAATTAATTCTATTCTAATTTAGTAAGTACTCAAGTAATATGGGACAAATAGTTTTGCCCTTTGTTTAAATCAATGCACATTAAAATGAGTCTTTGAAATTTATTTAAACTTTCAAAGGTCATATTATTAATTGTAGAGGTAAAATGGGAAAATATTAATTAATTCTATTCTAATTTAGTAAGTACTCAAGTAATATGGGACAAACAGTTTTAGTAAGATGACATCTAATATGGGACGGAGGGAGTATGCTACTTAAGCACTATCTATTATTACCAAAATAAATAAATGAAAAACCGTTACATGTTCACAATTTAGATTATATTTATTCTTCTAAAATCAATCTAAATATAACGGAAGATCTTCAGCCCGCTTATGTGGCATGCCTCAATGATGAGAAAAAATATTTATCTATTTTTTAAAAGAATTTAGGACTTTTTTTCTATTTTTTGCACAATAATATTATGTGTATATATATTGCTATTAATTGGTTACTTAATGAGCATTACACCTCCCTAAAATTAAGGAATTTCAAAAGTCTACCATTTTGCCTCAACGTAAAAATCTATTTTTATAACATTTCTTTTCCTTATGTCCTTTTTCTACCTATTTTTTTTTTTAGTTTTTATTATTATAATTTTTTTTTAGTTGTTGTTGTTGTTGTTGTTGTTGTACCTTCTATTTCTATTATTTTTTAAAATAAAAATATTTTATTTATCTCTTCTCCTTATTAACATAAATGTGTTCTTTCTTCCATTATATATATATATATATATATATATATATATATATTAATTAGTTACTTAATGAGCATTACACCTCCCTAAACTTAAGGAATTTCAAAAGGCTACCATTTTTGCCTCAACGTAAAAATTTATTTTTTATAACATTTCTTTTCCTTATGTCCTTTTTCTAACTATTTTTTTTTAGTTTTTATTATTATAATTTTTTTTAGTTATTATTATTATTATTATTGTTATTGTTATTATACATTCTATTTCTTTTTTTTTTTAAAATAAAAATATTTTATTTATCTCTTCTCCTTATTAACATAAATGTGTTCTTTTTATAACTTCTATTTCTATTATTTTTTTAAAATAAAATATTTTATTTATCTCTTCTCCTTATTAACATAAATGTGTTCTTTTTATACCTTCTATTTCTATTATTTTTTTTAAAATAAAATATTTTATTTATCTCTTCTCCTTATTAACATAAATGTGTTCTTTCTTTCATTATTTTTCATATAAACCAATCTCATTTAATGTATTGCCAATAAAATTGCAGAACATTAAAGACAATTTTCTTTTTAATATCTTCATTAAAACTATTAATTCCTACTATCCTTCCTTTTTCTTCTGTTGTATTTCATTTATTTATAAAAAAAATAAAACAAATTTCAATCACATTTATTTTCTATTAAATGAGTTTTACCAGTTAAGCCTTATAATTATAAATCAGTTAAACAATTTTTTTACCTTCCCTTCATTTCTATATTT
Organism: Solanum bulbocastanum; assembly: GCA_037074985.1. Taxonomy (NCBI): domain Eukaryota; kingdom Viridiplantae; phylum Streptophyta; class Magnoliopsida; order Solanales; family Solanaceae; genus Solanum; species Solanum bulbocastanum. The sequence goes on from CM073605.1 coordinate 7,656,100, forward strand.
ACATAAAATACTCATATATAAATATATTTTCTCATTTCTGTCAGATGCTCATTTACATGTTTATTCTTTTTAATTATTCTTGCTTTTTTTTTTTGAGCTGTAGGAGCTTGGATTTTCGTGTGACAAGAATGCAGAGGAATGTTGTGCTAAATTTTTTCAAGAACGTTAAGGTTCGAAGGTGTATTTGTAATCTTTTTTTCATTTGTTATTACATTATGTATGTTGTTTTTTTTTCTTGATTCATTGTTATTTTAACTTTGCGTTGTAGGAGCTTGGATTTTCGTGTGACAAGAATGAAGGGGAATGTTGTGCTAAATTTTTTCCAAGAAAATTAAGGTCTGAATGCTAAATTTTTTCCAAGAAAGTTAAGGTCCGAAGGTGTATTTGTAATTTTATTTCTTTTGTTATTATATTATTTATGTTGATCTCTTCTTCTTTCTTTTTCTTGATTTGTTGATATTTTATCCTTTTGAAAACTTATGTATTTTATTAGGACATTTCAATATGAATGAAGAATTTAAAACACTTGAAAACATTTAAAAAGTGTTCAATTTTATTACTCGAATCGAGATGCATATTGTAATGAACTTTCACTATTCGAAAAGTAAGAATATAATTATTGTTCTTCTCGACTTCTCACGTAAAAATACTAACTTTATCATCAAAAATATGAGAATGATAGTTACTCACCACTCTAGAAGCATCTACATTCTTTAATAATAGTGCTTACAAATTACTACTGACAACATACTCTCTTTTTAAATATATATAAATGTACCTCATGTGAATCATAAATAATGCAACTGATATTGTATATGTTTCATTTTTTTAACATTTGTTTGTTTATATTTATCAAGGTTTTAATCATAATTATTTTTATTCCCTATAGGTACTAGGTATTTCCTTTTAAGTCTATAGATATGATAAAAATATGAATATAATTTGTATTTTAAAGATTCAAATTATGAAATATAGAGTTTTGACATATATACTTTTATCTCTTTCTTTCATTGAACAGTTTCTATCACCACCGCAGCAGTTCTCCTTTTCGGATATGAACAGTTTTTCGCCTCCACGACCTCAGTCTAATCGGCTACTTTTTTACTGTTCCTCCTTCAGGCGGAAGATCGCAACATTCACTTAGAACTATTTTGGAAATATAGAGAAGAGAGGTATACAAACCAAAATTTTTATTTCATAATTTTTATCTTATTATACAAACCATACATATTTTACGTATCAAAACTTATAAGAAAATATTTTTCCCTGGTGGGAGAAGTCTCTACTCACTTACAGAGGTAACTAACATTTTTCTTTAGAGGAAAATCTAAGGAAGATGTAGTCTACCTCCTAGTGTGTTTTTCATCTCCTTTTATAGTTAGAAGGAGGGACTAACTAGTACAATTTTTGTTTTGCAGGGACCTACCACAAAACTTTGATAATTCTTCATTTAGTCCTTCAATCATCTTTTTAAAGATGCTGATGGCCGACAAGAGTGGGTATCTCTTTTGACTAAAGAGATAGACTTTGGGAAGAGATAAAATTCTTTTCTTTGTCTGTTTCTTCATGACATATGTGCTTACGTCTTCTTCTTTGTCTTCTTCTGACGGTTACATTTTTGCTTGTACAATTGTTTATTCTCCTTTGAGACTTTATTCAGATGATTCTTCTCCGGATGCCAAATGTTTGTGTTCTAGAAACTTGCAAGCAAGCTTCCAGATTTCTTTTGTGGCTTCAAGTCTCTGAAGCAATATCAAGAAACTTCTCTTTTAGTATTGAAGATTTAATTTTTCCTTTAGTCATTAGGACCCAATCATGATCATGGTCGATAACTTTGTAATTTTTATTATAGAATCGTTTAAGAATAAAATATATTGTTTTTATTCCTGAAGCTCTTTTAGTAAGCATCCATTTTTTATTAAGGTGTGGGAGTTTTTTTATCAACTCCCGTTGCCTTGATGTTAAAATCTTTTAATTTTTCCATCATAATATAATTAATGGTAGGAAAATATAATTGTAAGTCCTTGCTTTCCATGGCGATACTGAAGAATCTGCAATAGACTTCATCACCTTGAGCATAATTTTTTACTGAATACCTCAGTTGTTCAAGTAATTTGGACAATTCCTGTAGATCTGGGTTTGTGTAAACCCTGTCCAGTTATCCAAATTCAAATAGTTGAGCTTTAAAGCCCGGTGATCCATTAGCAAATATGAAAATCCTTGGAAAAAAGCTAGTTGTTCCTAAGACTCCGAATGTTTCTCCACTTTCTTAAGGGAGACCATAAATATATCTTGTGAATGTAAGATACTTTTCTTCTTCAGGATGTTGCTTTTCCACCTGAAAAGACGAAAAAACTTTTGTTCCAGATAGAACTTTGTTAGTGCTGCTTTCTGGTTTCCCAGAGATAATCGTTTTTACAGTGATTTTTTCTTCTTTCGAAGAATTAGCTTCCTTTTGTATTACTTGACTTTTACCTTTGTCCTTAGACTCAGGTTTCGGCATATTCAAGTCTACCGATGAGATGTTTTTGGCATTAGGTGCTAGTGGGACATCCTCTGCCACTTTATTGGGAGAAATATTCCCACTGGGTTTTGAATTCCCCTTTGGACATGTGTCCAAATATTCACATAGTAATAGAAATTCATCATATTTTCAGCTTAATCCTCGCTAAGCTGATTGATTTCGTATTGTATCTTAAGGGCTTGTTTGGACAAATTTGCCAATTCATCCCTGATGCTGAATAATTTGTGGCTTTTGTCATCTATGGACTTTTCCACATTTAACATTTTCTCATAAATCTTGTTAATTAGGATCCGGGTGCGATTGTCCATATTGGACATTTCTGGAGAGAAAATATGCAAAAATATTGTCAACTCCTTTAAAATGTTCTATTTTAAATGAATAAAAAGATAATAAAACCTACCACCTATGCAACCTCTTGTATTGCGGTTCTGATGGAAGTTCATTTGAAACTAGTCCTAACACCTGTGTATTATAAATTCTAATAATAAATTGTTTTGGTAAAAGGAAAGCTGAAAAATTCCTAATTCCTTTAACAATGACTAATAATTCCTTTTCATTTGTGGAATATCTGGTTTCTGCTTCATTGAAAGTACCGCTTGTGTACCTACAAATTTCGTTTAAATCGATTTGCAATAATGCTCCCAAATGATAGTTAGACGCATCTGTTTGTAATATCAGATTATCACTTTCTTCTGGTAACCTTAGTTTGGTTGATTTGGAACATTTTTCTTTTAATTGTTTTATACACCGTGTGTGCTCTTCAATCCATCCCATTCTATTAGATTTCCTTATCAATTTTTGCAAAATATTCCTTTTCTTTGCTAGATCAGGAATGAATTTGCCCGCATAATTTAAACATCCTAGAAATCTTTGTATTTCTTCTTTTGTTGTTAGTTTATCTGAAAATTCTACAATCTTTTTTGAAATTTGGGCTTGCAATTCTATTCCATTTTTTGAAATAATCATTCCTAAGAATTCTATTTCATTTTGGTTTATTTCTGCCTTTTTTTTTTGGCTTAAAATGATTCCATTTTCCAAACATATGTCTGAAAATTCTTTTAGATGTTTTAAATGTTCTTGATATGATTTAGAACATATTAATATATCATCTATATAGACAATTAGATAGTCTTTTTCGGAAAATATTTTATCCATCTTTCTTTGGAAAATTTGTGGTGCATTTTTTAATCCGAAGGGCATGACTAACCATTCGTAATGTCCATTTGGCGTACTAAAAGTTGTTAATGGAATTGATTCTTCTGTTAGTTTTATTTGCCAAAATCCACTTTTACAGTTGAATTTTGAAAAATAAGTGTTTCCTTTTGCAAGGTTTATTAAATTGTTCTTATTTAGGATAAAATATCCATCAAATATACAATTTTTATTTAGCTCTTTATAGTTTATTAGCATTCGAGCTTTTCCTCTCTTTATCTCAGCATGGTTTCTTACCATAAACGTTGGACTAGTGTGAGGGTTTCTACTCATCCTAATAAGTTTTAGGTTGATTAGTTTTTTGAGTTGAATTTTAAATTCATTTTTATCATCTTCATTATAGAGCATGAGTTTTACTCTAATGACGATACTTGGGCATTTAAGTATTAAAATGGTTTGTTCTTGGTTCCTTTCCCATTTTTCTAAAGGATTTTCGCCATAAGATTTTTGTAAGTTTTCTTTCATCTATTCAAGATTAAGGCATTTACAAGAGATTTTTCTTAAATTTTCTAAGTATTTTCTCTTATAGTGTCCATTTTCTTTCTCAAGAGTATATGGATTTTGTTTTCTTGGGACTTTGATAAAATGTCCACAAGGAGTTTTAAGACTTATCATATATATTGTTTGATGATAGTCTTGGAATTGTTGGAGAAAGTCATTACCTAATAATAAATCAGTTTCTAATTTATCATAGGCAAATATTTTATTTATAGAAACAATTTTTGATCCCAAAATTATTTCTACCTTTTCTTTTAATTGTGATAGTTTTTCCTTTATTCCTGTAATTCCTATCATAGAGATATTATATTTATCACTATCCCAATCTTTTATTGAAAAAGATTTGGCTAAACTGGCTTCAGATCCATTGTGTATTTGACAACATGTTGTTAATTTCATATCATAGAAGGTTAATTCTATGAAAACTAATACTCTAAATGATCTATTAGAAAGTCATAAACAAATAGCCTTACAGTTAAAATTAATAGAAATAGAAATTAAAACTATTAAAGAAAATCTTCATGAAAGAATTACAAATATAATAGAAAAAGCAGAAAATTTGACAAAAAAGTGAGTCAAAAATATAGAAATGAACTTTTAGCAGAAAAAATCGCTAATAAAAGCTCATATCAAAGAGGAAGCTTAGATGAGAAGCTAATAGAAGAATTTTTGAAGAAACAACAAATTCAAGAAATAGAGCAAGCTAGTAAAAAGCAATTAGAAAAAGAAGAAAAATGCGAAGAAGATGGTAAAACCTCTGAACAAGACAATGAATGAACTAGATGAACTAGTTTATGCATTAAATGACCTTAATCTTTCAGATCAAAAATTAAAAGTTCTTATGAATAAGGGTGCAGGATACAAGTGGACCCCAAGGAAACTTTGCTAAAGGGGAATGATCTAATACCTTAAAAGAAGAATTAGAATACAATTCTGGACAAAACTTTGCTTCCAAAGCAAAAAGAAATAAGGATTTTATGAGTCAATATCATAATAATAAATTCAAATATATGCCTAACAGACTCCTAACAGGAGATGTAGGAACAACTCAATTCTTGAATCTAGATTGTAAAAGAGAACCAGACCTAGATCTAGATTTATGGGCACAAAACATATTTCTTTTCTTCTTAGTAGGAAAAGGAATAAATTATACGGATGAAGAAAGATACATCATTATGATAAATACTTTCACGGAAAAAGTTAGTAATTGGTATACAAGATTATCAAATGATGCAAAAGGAATCATAAAAGACAGTACAATAGAAGGTTTAAAAAATTCCCTTCAAGAAGGAATAGGAAAACTTGTACAATTCATAGGAAACGAATTCTTAGGTGGAAAAGGAAGTTCCTCTCTAAATAGAGAAAAATTTAGAATAATTGCTAAAGAACAATTAGAAAAATTGCAAATATGCAAAATGAGCTATATTCAAGAATACACTTGTGAATTCGAAGAATATTATTACAAAATATTTGATAGCAGTAAGGAAATGCTGCCATATCTTGAAAAATATTATCAAAAATTACCAGGTTTTTGGGTCAAATATTTCAGAGAAAAATATGAAAAGGAAAATAAAGAAAGAGATATTCTTGGACAAAGAATATCTTTCTTAAATAACAGACTTGGACAATTATGTATGACACATAATGTTCAAAGAAAAGCAAAAAGAATTAATACCCAGATTTATTGTTTGGATACAAATGCAGCAACCCAATGACGATGCGATCAAAGAGCATATAAAAGAAGAGGAAAACTTAAGAAAAACTTAATAAAAAGAAGAATTATTTCAAAGAAAAATTATATACCTAAAAAGAGGTATTATAAAAAGAAAAATAATTTTAAACAAACAAAAGAAAAATACAAATGTTACAATTGTGGCGAAGAAGGACATAAAAGCTACGAGTGTAATAAAAAGCATGTAAAAATATCAAAATTAGATAGACAAGAAATTGATTTAGACCTAGAATCTGTAACATCAATCAAAAGTGATGAATTCTATGAAAAATTATATGAAGAATATTCAACCAGTTCGGAAGAATCGGAATAAATGAATAAAGAAATACAAGAAGAAACAGACAATTCAGTACAATTTATTGAGACTGAAGAAGATCAAGGAGGATATGCTTTAAAAGCAACTTTCGATGGAGATATATTAAGAAAAATCCAAGGATTATAACTTAGACTAAAAGATGAAGATAATATATTCAGTAAAATACAAAGAATGTTTGCAAGAAATAAAATTTCTTATCATGAATATCAAGAAGTGGAAAAGGTAATAGAAATTGCCCGGACTAAAGGAAAATATAAGTTAAATATTTTAACAAAACCAATGATCGAACAAATCTTACGGAAAATTCCTAAAAGGAAAAGGAAGAAAACGAATTATGTTCATCTAGGAGGAATACAAATTTTAGTTAAATCAACATTCAAAGAAGGGATCAATTGCCCTATTGTCATTAATCTTTGCCCTATTGTCATTAATCTTTCAGATGAAAGATTCATCAATGCCAGAGAAGGACGTTTTGGTATAGTTGAAGGAAACCTAGCCTACACCAAGCTCCTATTTACCTATTATCCAAAGTACTGTATTTCATTAAAGGATGCAGACTTTAATGATGCATTAATCTTACATTTTCAGGTTAAGAGAAATGAATTATTCAAACCAGGTAATCATATCATGAGCATATATTACCAAGCATTGTATACAGTCACAAATTTCAATTATGGTAGCGTATACAAAAACAAAGAAATGATTGAAATAGACCAAGAATGCACAGGAATTGCAAAAATAGTTGAAGCAGAAATTCAACAAGCAATCATCACAGAAGAATATGAATTCCATTTTGGGAATACAAAAGAAATAGAAAGCTCAAGCAACAATGCTAGACTTTCATTAGAATATGGAAGAAATTCCATAAAGAAAAGTATTTCCAACAGATATGTTAAAAAGATTTATGAAATTGCTAACATTTCTAGAATTTCAGGAAGAATTTTTAACGGAGTTGAATGGAAAAATCAAGAAATCTTGATACAAACAGGTGCAACAGCCAATCATATCAAAGGTATTTTATTGGACGGACTACCAATATACGAAGGTATTCCTTACATTTACAAAACCTTTGAACGAAATAACTTTAGCTGTATAAATATGGTAGATTTACCTATACAGTTAAGCAATATAAGGATAACAGTTCCATGTTATATTACAAATCACGAAACTGATCATAACCTAATTTTAGGAAATATCTTCCTTAACAGTCTAAATGACTATAGTATAAGAAAAAAGGGGATAGAAATGAGTTACAAAAATGAAACTTGTTTTATACCAAAAAATTAAAAAATGCACCACAAATTTTCCAAAGAAAGATGGATAAAATATTTTTCGAAAAAGACTATCTAATTGTCTATATAGATGATATATTAATATGTTATAAATCATATCAAGAACATTTAAAACATCTAAAAGAATTTTCAGAGATATGTTTGGAAAATGGAATCATTTTAAGCCAAAAAAAAAGGCAGAAATAAACAAAAATGAAATAGAATTCTTAGGAATGATTATTTCAAAAAATGGAATAGAATTGCAAGCCCATATTTCAAAAAAGATTGTAGAATTTCCAGATAAACTAACAATAAAAGAAGAAATACAAAGATTTTTAGGATGTTTAAATTATGCAGGTGAATTTATTCCTGATCTAGCAAAGAAAAGGAATATTTTGCAAAAATTGATAAGGAAATCTAATCGAATAAGATGGACTGAAGAGCACACACGGTGTATAAAATAATTAAAAGAAGAATGTCCAAATTAGCCAAACTAAGGTTACCAGAAGAAAGTGATAATCTTGTATTACAAACAGATGCATTTAATTATCATTTGGGAGCATTATTGCAAATCGATTTAAACGAAATTTGTAGGTACACAAGCGGTACTTTCAATGAAGTAGAAACCAGATATTCCACAAATGAAAAGGAATTATTAGTCATTGTTAGAGGAATTAGGAAATTTTCAACTTTCCTTTTACCAAAACAATTTATTATTAGAACTTATAATACACATGTGTCAGGACTAATCTCAAACAAACTTCCATCAGAACCGCAATACAGCAGATTGCATAGGTGGTAGGTTTTATTATCTTTTTATTCATTAAAAATAGAACATATTAAAGGAGTTGACAATTCTTTTGCAGATTTTCTCTCCATAAATGTCCAATATGGACAATCGCACCCGGATCCTAATTAACAGGATTTATGAAAAAATGTTAAATGTGGAAAAGTCCATAGATGACAAAAGCCACAAATTATTCAGCATCAGGGATGAATTGGCAAATTTGTCCGAACAAGCCAGAAAAATGCAATATGAAATCAATCAGCTTAGCGAGGATCAAGCTGAAAATATGATGAATTTCTATTACTATGTGAATATTTGGACACATGTCCAAAAGGGAATTCAGAACCCGTTGGGAATATTTCTCCCAATAATGTGGCAGGAGATGTCCCACTAGTACCTAATGCCAAAAACATCTCATCAGTAGACTTGGATATACCGAAACCTGAGTCTAAGGACAAAGGTAAAAGTCCAGTAATATAAAAAGAAGATAATTCTTCGAAAGAAGAAAAAATCACTGTAAAAAAGATTATCTCTGGGAAACCAGAAAGCAGCACTAACAAAGTTCCATCTGGAACAAAAGTTTTTTGTTCATCTTTTCAGGTGGAAAAGCAACATCCTGAAGAAGAAGAGTATCTTGCATTCACAAGATATATTTATGGTCTCCCTGAAGAAAGTCGAGAAACATTCGGTGTCTTAAGAACAACTAGCTTGTTTCCAAGGATTTTCATATTTGCTAATGGATCACTGGGCTTTAAAGCTCAACTATTTGAATTTAGATACGTGGACAGGGTTTACACAAAACCAGATCTACATGAATTGTCCAAATTACCTGAACAACTGAGGGATTCAGTAAAAAATTATGCTCAGGGTGAAGGAGTCTATTGCAGATTCTTCAGTATCGCCATGAAAAGCAAGGACTTACAATTATATTTTCCTACCATTAATTATATTATGGTGGAAAAATTAAAAGATTTTAACATCAAGGCAACAGGAGTTGATAAAAAACTCCCACACCTTAATAAAAAATGGATACAGACTAAAAGAGCTTTATGAATAAAAATAATATATTTTATTCTAAAACGATTCTATAAGGAAAATTACAAAGTCATCGACCATGATCATGATTGGGTCCTAATGACTAAGGGAAAAACTAAATCTTCAATACTAAAAGAGAAAATTCTTGATATTGAGCTTCACAGACTTGAAGCCAAGGAAGAAACCTAAAGCTTGCTTGCAAGTTTCTAGAACACAAACATTTAGCACCTGGAGAAGAATCATCTGAATAAAGTCTCAAAGGAGAATAAACAATTGTAAAAACAATTATGTAACCGTCAGAAGAAGACAAAGAAGAAGACGTAAGCACATACGTCATGAAGAAAACGACAAAGAAAAGAATCTTATCTCTTTCCAAAGTCTATCTCTTTAGTCAAAAGAGATACCCACTTTTGTCGGCAATCAGCATCTTTACAAAGATTATTGAAGGACTAAATGAAGAATTACCAAAGTTTTGTGGGAGGTTCTTGCAAAACAAAAATTGTAATAATTAGTCCCTCCTTCTATCTATAAAAGGGGATGAAAAACACACTAGGAGGTAGATTACATCTTCCTTAGATTTTCCTCTAAAGAAAAATGTTAGGTACCTCTGTAAGTGAGTAAAGACTTCTCCCGCTAGGGAAAAGTATTTTCTTATAAGTTTTGATATGTAAAATATGTATGGTTTGTATAATAAGATAAAAATTATGAAATAAAAAGTTTGGTTTGTATACCTCTCTTCTCTATATTTTCAAAATAGTTCTAAGTGAAGGTTGCAATCTTCCGCCTGAAGGATGAAAAGTAAAAAAGTAGCGGATTAGACTGAGGTCGTGGAGGCGAAAAATTGTTCATAGCCAGAAAGGAGAACTGCTGCGGTGGTGATAGAAACTGTTCAGTGAAAGAAAGAGAGAAAAGTATATACGTCAAAACTCTGTATTTCATAATTTTAATCTTTAAAATACAAATTATATTCATATTTTTATCATATCTATAGACTTAAAAGGAAATACCTAGTACCTATAGGGAATAAAAATAATTATGATTAAAACCATGATAAATATAAATAACATATGTTTAAAAAATGAAACATATATAATATCAGTTGCATCAAGTAAGAAAAAGAGCATGGAAACATCACATAACTCTTTACAACTTAGATAAATCCATACAGGATTTAGAAAAAACTTAACTGTAAGCAATAGATCTATAAGACTAATAGTAGATATCCATGAGATAAAAATGATCAGAATACAAGAATATTTTGGATACAAAAACGCTAGAAGGATTTTAAAAAATTATGTCTTTTATATGGCGTAATTCCGCATATCATGTATTTAAATACATACAGAGATTTAAATGCATCACAGCTCCCATATTGCAGAATACAAGAATATTTTGAATCCAAATTTGGTATTTACTTCAATTTTATGTTACTACTCTTTTTGATTACTATAAGTACTAAAAAGGAAGTCATTTCTACCGCGTAACATTCTTTCTTTTCCATTTCTAAGCTGTCTTTTCAATTCTTCATTATTATTGATGTGCTCCTTCATTTGAACTCTTTTTCCTAAAAAAGAAGTTATTTCTTAGGTTCTTTTTTGTTTGTTTTTCTTTTGCCACAATTATTCATTTTATATTGTATTTTGGTGCAGATTTTTTTTTTTTGTTAGGAAATAAAGTACAATTTTTCCTTGCTTGTGAGAAGTATTTGTCCAAATTCAAGCTTGAAAAACATGTCATCATTAGTAATATATCATTGTTTGCTACTCTTATTATTTATTGTAAGTTTGTATATAGTTATACTATGACTTTCAACATAATATTTTTTCAAGGAAAATGCCCTAATGTAAGTGGTAGGAATAATTATATTAATTTCATATTAAATTTTGGTTATTCTTATAACTTTGTAAAATATATTATCATTAGTGTTATATCAAATTTTGTTACTTTTTTTTTTATTTATTGCAAACTTGCACATAATTAGTGTTGATTAGAATGTAATAATTTTTTTTAAAAGTAAATGTCTTATTGTAATTTTAGGAATAATTATATCAATTTCATATTGAGTTATGATTATTCTTTCATTATATTTATAAATAAATAAAAAAGATTGGTATGATTTTGTATTTGCTCCCAAAACAAATGGCATGTCTTTTTTTTAAAAATGTCGATGTTTCTTTTTATCTCAAAATAATCTATATAACATATAGAGTTAGGCAAAAGAAGAATGACATGATGTATCTTTTTAATGAGAAAATCTTTTTTTCCAGTATCATATGCAATTTAAAGTTTAATAGAATTCAATCTATGATGGTCATTAATAGCTATAAGATGAAAATTACCAGATTTTAGTTGTTTTAATTTTATCCTTACTTATAGTACTATAAAATACATTCTTAAGCAAAAGATCAAAAATTAATAATAACTTAATATCATAATTCATTTTTGAAAACTAACAGTTATTTCATAATTTCACTAATCTACTAACTTTTTTATTCGATTGTCGATATGGGAAGATTTACATTTTCAATAATCTAATTTTTTTTATATCTTAAAATCATATTAGATAGTTTATATAGGATTAAATAAAATCATTTTATCTTTTAGGTTTATTACCCAAATTTTACGTTATTTTTTTCATTTCTTATTTAAGTTGATATTATACATTAATTGAAATGAGTAATCTCAGTTACTGTCGTCTTACACATTCATTCGATAAAAAAAACACATATATAATCTAAAGGATCATGAAAAGACAATTATTGTCTCTTATATAAAATTATAATACTAATTAATATTTAGTTATATTTATACTCCCTTCATCCCATTTTATGTGACACCCTTTGACTTGATACGATATTTAAGAAAAAAAAAGACTTTTAAAAGTTGTGATAAATTCTATTTAATTATAGTAACATAACATTTGTGGGGATGAACTATAAAGAAAAAGGTGTCACATAAAATGAAACAGAGGGAGTATGATATTTAGGATCACGCAAAGCGCGGCCAATTACACTAGTAAAACACATAGTGGAAGATATTACATTATAAGAATAGGGAATGATCAGTAGTTGAAAGGTCAAAGATTGTATAGTACTAAGAGATATTAATGAGGTTTGTTTAATTGGGTATTTTGTTTGCAGATCTTTAGACCAAAAAACAAAAGAAAAAATTCAAAAATTTGAGAAAAAAGATAAATGCAATCCTTGACCAAAGATAAGTGTCACATCACGTTTTTAACATGTAGTTTGATATTATATATAGATTCCTATTGTTAAATTCTCAATTTTGTTATATAAATTCCAGTACTACTTATTATTAATGATTTTTGATTGTTGTTCATACTTAATTTGTCATATGAACCCTATCTTGCTAAGAGTTGTTTGAAAATTTTGACATAGTATTTCATAACATGGTTTTTATGAGTAAAGTAAATTTCAAGTCCTAAAGTTTTATTTCAAAAAGAGTTTCAGCTAAGCATGAATTGCTTCCAGTGCATTATTTTTAGAAAAAAAAGCATTGTTAGTTTTTTAAAAAACATATCTTAGTTTTGAGAAAGTACAATCAACTTTTCATAAAGTATAGTCTTTCAGATTCTAGATCGCCAAGTTTGCAAGTTGAGGACTAAGGAAGAAGCATCAGTCAAAGTTCTTTGGAGGAACCAATTTGTTGAGGAAGCTACTAGGGAAGCGGAGGAAGATATGAAGAAGAGATATCCACATCTCTTTGAAACCGGAGAAATTCCAGATCAAGGTACTAATTCTCTTCTTAGTACTCTTTAATTTATGAGATTGCATGTTGTAATTGCATTGCTTGTGTTGGGTGTTTGAGGTGAATGTTAGATGTTACACCCTTATCCTAGTAAGAGTAATCTCATTCGAGGACGAATGTTCCCAAGGGGGAGATATTGTAACACCTCGCAAATTGAAATAACTAGGAAGAAGTTAAGAATTGCAAATAGTCAATTTTTGGAAAGAATAAAAATCTGGAAAATTTGTGAGGTATGTTAAGTTGAGTTTTGGTCAACTTCAAACGGTAATAACTCCTAGATCAAGATGAGTTAGGTGTGCTTCCAGATATCGTAGGAAATATCTTGGAATGATCTTTCCAACGCCGCCAAGTTTGTGCGATTCCGAGCTTGTATGAGTGAGATATGTCCATTTGAAGTTGGGTTGTTCAAATAAGGAAATGTCCAATCCGAATTTTTACAGGGTGTTTTGGTCTTTTCCATACCCTATTAGTTTATTTCGTTTTTAAGAGTTTAATTAGGGTCAAATCATAATTTGATTAGTTTAGGAAAAATTGGAAATTTCATGCTAGAGCTTTGAGAATGGAGAAAAGAGGAGAGGGGAGAAGAAAAGGTAAAATTCGTCAAGATCGTACAATTTGGTTGAGGATTTCGCCAAGGATTTAATCCTACAAGGTATGTGAGACTTTCATAACGTTGGGTTTGTTCACCCACGTGCTAAGCATGTTTGATTCAACGTGAATTCATTCAAAAAAAAATTGGAATTTGAATGTTCTTGATAGTTGTTATTGAATTACTTTCATTCTTGAACATGAGTTGAGATTAAGGAGTTTCTTGATAATGAAGTGTTGCTTTCTTGAGTTATTTGAGTTAGATTTTTGTATATATGGATTGGGTATCTGATTCTAAAGTGAATTTGAGAAAAGGAATCGAAATTAATTGATTTAAGATCAGAAAATGAGACCAAAAGTTCGTCGGCTTTTGCCTAAAGGGAAGGTTGGCATGACGCGCCCCCATAGTGTCAGGCAGGCTGGGGCAGCGCGCCAGCAGTGCGCCATTTTGGAGCCCCAGTAAGTTGGGTCTGGCGCGGCATGCTAGGGATGCACTCGAATTGTCGTTTTTCACCCGATTTCATTTTTTAGCCCGTTTAAGTCCTTCTAAAGTGTACTAACACTTTCTAGTTGATTCCAATACTCTAAAATACATCTAAGCATCATGAAATCTTCCATAAACATGAGATCATGAACCTTGAATCCATAATTCAATTCAAGGAAAGTTAAGAGTCAAGTTTCGAAGTCAAGAATCAAGTCAAGAGAAATTCGTAAAATTTTTCAAAAGTCTTTCGCAAACGTTTTAACTTTGTTCTAAGACTAAAGTTTTTTAAGTTAAGCAAAGAGTAAAGAGTTGAGTTCATTTCTCCAGAAGTTACAAGGGAACTAAGTATTCCCAAGAGTTTAAAATGTTTTCACATTTGAACAAGAAAGGGAAACACTGATTTCCAAGAGAACTTTTAAGTTAAGTTTTGAGTAATTATCTCAAACCAAAGAAAGAAGTTTTGTTTTAAAACATATGAGCCAAGTATATTTTAGGAATAGTATTGAGCATCGATATGGGGATGCGAGTTCATATTAACTCAAGTCTCCATAAACCATGTAGCCATCATGGTTAGTAAATGATCATACTTTTTAGATGACTCCTTGAGTGTTTTTTAGCATAGACTAGTGGATCCACTTAGTTAAGGCGTTCTATATGACGACAAATTATAAGACAGTTCTGGCAGCGTGGGCAAGACGTTGTATCATCACTTAGGCTCATAGTGGTGGTTGTCGGTTAGAGAAATTCCCACAGAAACTATATTACTTTATTACATGAATAAAGTTAAGTTTGTTATTGCATTTCTTTAACGAATTGAATTGATTTCTACTGCTTTAAAAGCTTTCTATATATTGCAAGTGTTTTATTGTTTTATATTAAGTTAAGTTGTTCATAAGTTGAGTAAAACCAAGGTAAGTGTTCCTTTCAGATTCTTTTCAAGCCTATGTTATGTTTAGCATTCCAACTCACATACTCGTACATTCAATGTACTGATGTCAGTTGACCTGCATCGTCTCATGATGCAGACGCAGGAAACCAGGATCAACATCCAACGCCTTGTTGATCCAGTTGAGCCCATAGAGTTGGTTGATGAGCCTCCATACTTTCCGGAAGGCTCCTTTTTACATTTCTTTCTAGTTTTCAGTTGTTAGGATGCTCGGGGGTCTTGTCCCGACATCCCTCTTTGTTTTATAGGCTTCATAGACAAATAATTATAGTTCTTTAGTCTTATTCATTCCAGCTGTATACGTTTAAGACTTGAGGTGCCATTTTTGTCTAAGTTATTATCTCTTAAGTTATTGCATGGAGTACATTTCTTATGTTTAAGTTTTCCGCTGAGTAAGTAAGTCAGGCCAAGGGTTCGCTTAGGCCAGCAATGGTTCTCGAGTGCTAGTCCCGCCCAGGGTGTAGACTCGGAGCGTGACATAAATCTCTTTCATCAGTATGTTAGTGTCTACAGTTAAAGCTAGAATTATTTGTAAATTTTCAGAAAGTGAGCAATTGGAGAAATCATCAAAATGTGCAAGGAATGGCCGAATGTACTTCGCCAGCGCAAAAAAAAAAAAAAAAAAAGAATAAATGATCATTTTGTGTAATAAACAATAATTGAGTTATACTGGATAAGAAATTTTGACTTAGTTGGTAGGTAATTTAACTTTAAAAGTCCTATTTAATTTCTACAATAGGGATGTTAATGGTTCAGTTCGGCGGATTATTTTAAAAAATTTATGCAATATCAAAATTTTGGTTATTTTGTTGTGTAAGCAACTTTTTAAGTATTAAAATTATGTTGAATATATCCATAAACTAATTTGAACTATTTTAAATTCAAGAAAACATTCTAAACAAGATGACTAATATAATTAGATTAACCATCGAGAAACCTACATAAATGGCTATAGTTTTGGGGTTATTATATTTCTGTAGCTATAGTTGTCATAATTACTGTACATAGTTATATGTATTATGGTAATATCATTGTATTTTATGTATTGTAAAACCTTACTAAATTAATACTCGGTAAATTAATATCTCTCTAAGATAATATTTTCTTCCGGTCTTAACTTGGGCCAATGAAAAAAAATCACTCATTTCGATAAGATAATAAGATAGTATATTTTCAGAATATAGAGATATTATTTAATTGATAAATTAATATTTATTAATTTAAAGAGTGTTTTGTGAAAATGTCATTCATGACCTTGAGAACATGACTAATGATCCCGGTTACCGCAGAAAATTGATGTCAATAACCTTTTGGATTACCCGGGAGAAAGTGTTACATGTTCAAAGGTCCATTACTTAGAAGAAATTGTGGATACCATCGGAAAAACAATGTTGATGATGAAGTTGAAGACGATACAATACTTTTGCAACCCGTTACGCGTAAGGAAACACACACTTATCACATCTAGAACTTTTCACAATTTTATAATGCAGTACGAAAAGACAACACCGGAACTTTTTGATGCAATAAGAAAAGTTAGAGATGAGTTTCAACTAGATTAAAATTTTTTTTTTAAAAAAAAAAAAACCATAAATTCATATTTCACTAAATTGTCTTTGATATATTTGTACTTTTAAAGAATTATTAATTCATTATATTGATGGGGTCATATATTTATATACGGGTCTTCTGAAAATATATTATCTTATCGAAATGAGTGATTTTTTTCCATTGGCCCAAGTCGGGACCAAAAGAACATATTATCTTAGAGAGGTTACTAATTTACTGAGTATTAATTTAGTGAGGTTTTACTGTATATTAATTTAGTGAGGTTTACTGTAATTTGGAGAGAAATAATTGGTAAATACAATGATTAGAATTAAGCCTAAAATTACGCTTAATGAAACACACTCTTTTGAATTGAAAAAATAACACTATTAAATGGATAATATAGCTAGAAATTATATATTTTTAAAACAATAATTATATATACTAAATCCTAGCATATAGTTACCTTGTTATGTAGATTTTCCTCAATCATTTAAAAAAAAGGATGAATAAAAACTAATAAGAAAACGTTTTATGAATTGATTAGTTGGGCTGATAACGGAAAAATATTTGTTTGGGCTTTATTGATTTATGTTAGTGACCTTTAAGCTTTTATAATATGACATATAAATGAGAATGTTTTCTACATTCTGTTCATTAAACAATTTGTTTATTAATTAAAAGTAAAAGAAAAAAGATTATTTGCTTATTTATTTTGCGACTGAATTCTAATGGATAGACAATATTACTCCCTCCGTCCTTTTTGGTCAGTCCCAAAAAGAATGTCACATTTTCTTATATGGTAAGTACTTAAAGATACAATTCCTCTTTTGCTCTTGTTGGTCCCACTTAATCTTAAAGATAGTACTTCAATACATTTATGAGGAGAGAGAAAAGTGAGTTTACTTTTTAATATAACAATTTTTTGAATGGGCAATTTGGTAAACATTTCAAAGTTTTCATTTATTTCTTAAATTTCGTGTCCGGTCAAATGTTGCCACATAAAATGGGACAGAGGGAGTATATATTTTTAGGGGCAACATATCCGATAGCTACGAAAAATGTACTATAGATAATATTATACCTCTCAACCGTGACAAAATTTAGAATATTAATTAGAAATTGATATATATATAATTTTAAAAAAAAGTACAACTTTCATCTTCATTTGCATTATATAATAATAAGAAGAAGAAGAACAAAGTTAATTGAGTAAAATCACTAATTGAGCTTTCTAATATGTTGGCTAGTAGTCTAGTAGAGTATTATAATTTAATTTTTGCTGAAATAAAGAGAATTATATATCTAATCAAAATAAAATAAAATATAATGATATAATATTAATTGAATTCAAAACAATACATTAATGAATCTTTAAAATTGGAAACCTATCACACTTTTATAGATAATCTCTCTGGATGAATCTTCTAAGATAACAAGATTCCTTCTCCATGTTGATGAACTTGTACCAAACTATGAATTGTGAACATCTCTATGATGAATCTTTGAAGAATATATTTATGATATTTATCAAAGTGAAGATCATATCATGATATTATTAAGTACACGATTGATGAAAAAGATGAAGAATTAAACTAACTAGTAAAAAATGAAAGAATGACAAAATGGAAATGAACATTTAACATCTCCATAGATGATTGGTATTTATAGGAAGGGTAAACTATAAGAATAGTCAGAAAGAAGTTGAAGAGGCATATCATTTAAGTAGAGAATGTAAATAGATGGAGATTTTTTGTAACTCATTAGGTATAACTAGAATAGTAAATATGCTTGAATTTTTAATTAAAAAATAAATTATTTAAAATATGCCTATTGTAATACTCCCTCCGTCCCATAGATGGGCACTTCCAACTTTACACAGTGATTAAGAAATTATTTATACGTTGGAAGACTTTATCATTTTGCCCTTTATTTATATCCATGCACATTAAAATGAGTCTTTGAAATTTGTTTAAACTTTCAAAGGTCATATTAATTGAAGGGGTAAAATGGGAAAATATTAATTAATTCTATCCTAATTTAGTAAGTACTCAAGTAATATGGGACAAACAATTTTAGTAAAATGCCATCTAATATGGGACGGAGGGAGTAACTACTTAAGCACTATATATAAAATATCTATTATTATAAAAAAAAAATGAAAAACCGTTACATGTTCACAATTTAGATTATATTTATTCTTCTAAAATATAACATATAGAGGAAGATATAACATTATAAGAATAGGGAATGATCGGTAGTTGAAAGGTGAAAGATTGTATAGTATTAAGAAATATTAATGAGGTTTGTTTAATGGGGTTTGCAGATTTTTTGATAAAAAAACAAAAGAAAAAATTCAAAAATTTGAGAAAAAAAGATAAATGCAATCATTGGCCAAAGATAGGTGTCACATCACATTTTTAACATGTAGTTTTATATTATATATAGATTCCTATTGTTAAATTCTTAATTTTATTATATAAATTCCAGTACTTCTTATTATTAATGATCTTTGATTGTTGTTCATACTTAATTTGTCATATGAACCCTATCTTGCTAAGAGTTGTTTGAAAATTTTGACATATTATTTCATAAACATGGTTTTCATGAGTAAAGTGAATTTCAAGTCCTAAAGTTTTATTTCAAAAAGAGTTTCGGTTAAGCATGAATTGCTTCCAGTGCATTATTTTTAGAAAGAAAAGCATTGTTAGTTTTTTAAAAAACATATCTTAGTTTTGAGAAAGTACAACTAATTTTTCATAAAGCATAGTCTTTTAACAAGTTCAGTAAAGCTATAAATAAGCCTTTTTGAGTATTAACTCAACACAAGGACAATCAGTTTTCTCCTAAAGTGGAACCTTTTCTCTAAACGGGACATCATAAAGTTATTCAACATTATTGCATTGTTTTGGAAGTAGTATTGAACACCGAATTAGGTAAGGATTTAGATAATCTAAATTCCATAACTGCACACTAGTAGGATATTATAGGGTTGTTGATTGGGGCGACTCTTCATTAAGCCCTTGGTAAGGGCTCATATATTGGTACCATGCCGATGCATATATTAATTTATTTGATCGGGTACAATGCCAGTGTATATATATATATTAGATTGAATACCACGCAGATATATATATATTATTGAATCATGTATCACGTCGATACATATATTTATTTGGATTGGTTATCACGCCGGTATATATTATTATTGAATCAAATACCACGTCAGTACACTAATAACGTGAATGGTTACCGCGCATGTACACTAATAATTTGTGTGTGAGTTTCATGAGAGAATCATGTTTATTGTCGAGTTACAGGAACAATGTGATAAAGTAGATGAAACAAACTAAAAAGAAAAATAAAAGTATTTCGGATTTTGCATGGATGGAGGAAGAATGTTGCATATTTTTTAATTTTATTCACAATTTATGTATGAAATATTCAATTTTTTTTTATAAATTTAATAGAAATAATAACTCAATGTCAAAGAAGAAGAGAAGAAGAGCATGTTCTATTCATTAGAAATATTATTGCAGCTAAACTAAGAAGACATTGATATATGACGTTACAAGAAAAGAAATTTTTTACTATTGCATGTTAAAACGACGTGATGGGTTTCTCAATTTTAGTTGCAATAATATTTCTACTAAACAAAACAAGACATTTCACTCTTCACCTTCCCTCACATGCAGTTATTATTTTTTACTAAATATATAAAAAGACAATTGAACATTCCATACATAAATTGTGGATAAAATAGATAAAAGTTTGGGGAGGACCAAAATAGCACCAATATTGCAAACATGAGGAACTATTATAGCTCCATGTGAAAACACTCAAGAATGACTTTGGGTTTTAACTCAAAGATAAGATATTATTTTGGGCCTTTTCTCTATTAATTAGGTAGGAAAAAAAAAAAACAATCAAACACTACAGAAAAATAATACATGAATAAGTTTTGTACAACATTTGCAAACCTACCAATCAAATATTACAAAAAATTAATACATGCATAACTTTTATCTTATTTACAAATTAAACATGGTACAAATAAATACATGAATAACCAATTCATTTATTAGCCTTGAGCTTATCCCTCTAACAAACGACCCTTAAGAGATATATTATATACATTGCTCTATTCTAGGCTTTTTGTCAGAGAGTGGTGCATCTCACAACAAATATGATGCAAAATTCTTAAATAGTGGAATTTTAGGTAATTATTTGAAAGTTTATGTAAGATTAATATATGTGGTTGAATATATATCAAATTAGGTAGTTTTTTTTTCCACATATATCTCACAAATCTTGAATTTTAAATTATCATTATACTCCTTGCATTTAAAAAAGAATGACCTAGTTTGATGTAACGCAAAATTTAAGAAAATAAAGAAGATTTTTTAATTTTATAGTCCTAAATAAAGTTATATCAAATGTACCAAAATTACCCTTTAATCTTATGACCTTAAATATACGTGTAAAAAGCTAAAATTAAAATATTGTCATAAAAAAAATTCATCTTTCTAGAACAAACAAACAAAAATATTTATATATCATTTCTTTTTGGGAAAAGGGTCTGATATACCCCTCAACTTTGTCATTTAGAGTTGATATATCCTTCGTTATGAAAGTGGCTCATATATACTCCTACTTATACAAATGACTCACATATACCCTTTTCCTCTAACGGAAATGAAAAAAAAATTAATTTTAGTTTAGTTGTTTTTTATTTTTTTTAAAAATATAATCCCATATGAGTATATTTAATCCTCCTCAAACATATATATTTTTTTGACTTTTTTTTTTTGTTTCAATGACTAATTTAGATTTATTATTTTGATGGTCCAATTTATTTATGTTTCACTAATATTCTTGTAAAACTTATTATAGATGACCAAATTTTTTCTTCAAATAGAAAAATTAAATTACAATATAGACAAAAAAAAAATAGTTTTAAATTATAATATAGCCATAAAAAAATAGTTTTAAATTTTTTTCTTGGGAAAAAGGATAAATATACCCCCGAATTATCATAAATGGTGCGTCTATACCCTTCGTTATACTTTCGGGTCGTGTATACCCTTACCGTCAATATTTTGGAACGTATATACCCTCAAAATAAACGGAGGGACACATGTCGTGATCTTAATGGTCTATCCAAATTTAATTAGACCATTAAGATCATGACACGTGTTCCTCCGTTTATTTTAAGGGTATATATGTTCCAAAATATTGACGGTAAGGGTATACACGACCCGAAAGTATCACGAAGGGTATAGACGCACCATTTATGATCATTCGGGGGTATATTTGTCCTTTTTCCCTTTTTTCTTTACACTAAGGAATGAAGAAAAAAAATAAGAATAAGAAACTCAAATAATTATAATAAAGAAGTCAAAAAATAATTTATGTATGAAAAAGATTAAAATATACATTGAACTTTGCTAGAAGAATCATATATACCCCTAAATAATTTTTAAGAAAATTAAAAGTCAAAAATATAAATTTAAAACTAATTGTTTCACTTCCGTTAAATGAAGGGTATATTTGAACTCATTTTGTAACTGTAGGGGTATATGTGAGCCGTTTGTATAATGGTAAGGGTATATATAGGTGACCTTCATAACGAGGGGCGTGTCAGCTCCAAATGGCAAAGTTGAGGGATATGCCAGACCCTTTTCCCTTTCTTTTTTGAAACAAACTTAAAAGAAAAATAATTCTATTTTCTTTTAAAACGGGGAGTATTTTGGATTTTTGTGACTTCTTTTTTGTCTGACACATTTCACTGAGCACTCCTCTAACATTTAAATCTTATGACCTTAAATATACATGTGGAAAGCTAAAGTTAAAATATTGCCACAAAAAAAGTTATCTTTTTTATAACAGACTTAAAAAATATTTTTTTTCTTTTTTGAATTAGACAAAAAAGGAAAATAGTTTAAAAAGGACACAAAATTTAAGAAAATAAAGAAGATTTTTAATTCTTGTAATTCTAAATTAAAATTATGTCAAATGTATCAAAATAACCTTTTAATCTTATGAGCTTAAATATACATGTAGAAAACTAAAGTTAAAATATTATCATAAAAAGTTATTTTTTTAAAATAGACTAAAAAAATATATATAACGGACAAAAAAGGAAATAGTATAAAACAGGGGAGTATTTGGATTGTTTGACTTCTTTTTTCTCTAATTCATTTCTGCGAATACTCCTCTAACATTTAATCTTATGACATTAAATTATATCTTTTTAAAATAGAATAAAAAATATTTGAAATAGAAAAAAAGGAAAATAGTTAAAAATCAGTAAAATATTTGAAATAGAAAACAAGGAAAATAGTTAAAAATCAGTGCACAGCTGTAGGAAGGGCAAGGCTTAACAGGCAATACAAATTTGACTTCCTCTTAACATATGTTCAAAATTAGTGCAGAGCTCAAAACTCTGTTCTTTTTGCTCATCAATGGCGTACCAGTTACCTCACGAAACTAGCACCAAACGCAAGTTCAATGATTATGCCGCTGCCAGCACAGCCAGGATGAGACACAACGAAATCCTCTTCAATTCTTCTCTGAAAATTCCCATTCAATTCTTCGTCCGTATGTTTTCCGGCGGCAAAACCCTGGTCATTCGAGCCTATTTGTCTGATACAGTTGCATCAGTTCACTGGAAAATCCATTCCATCACCGGAGTTCGACCAATCCGATCGACCTCTGCTGTACCAGCAATGGAACAACGATTAATCTACCGCGGCAAACAGCTTGAGTTGTCCCAAACGCTATCGGAATGTGGTGTACAAAATGACGATACCCTGCAACTGATGACTGACTTGAATTTGGTTATTCATGACCTCTGCAACTGCAATGACGACACATATATTAATGCTAATGTCACCCGTATGACGAAGATGCTTACCCATTTTCTCGCAAATACCCCTAAGGATGGCGCAGATGGATCGGAGGAATATCTCCAAATATTTATTCACTCCTCTGCTCCTGCGGCCCTGGTAAAACTTTATGTATCTCCTTCTGTAATTAAAAAACAAGCTGCTCATGGATGCGTTTGTCATTTTATAGATAACTGTAAGACACTTTTCACCAATCCTACAATCGTATATAGGCAGTTTGCTCCTATATTCCTCGAGTTCTGTACGATTCTAAGAGGTGCTGCGGGTGTTGATGATGTTTTATATGTATTTTGCCGTAGTAGTTTAGCTGCAATGATGAAGGAGAATGTCTATGATGTTAAGCATGTGTTAAGATTGCAGGATATTTTCCCTTTTGTTCATGAGTTGGCAACAAGGTTATCTCATGCTTTGGAATTGAGCATGCAATCAGTTGAGTTTATACAGTTATCAGAGACTGATGTGCGTGAGTTTATTCAGTTCATGCATCGGGTAAAGTGTGCGATACGACGTCAAAAAGCATTTGGCAGTTCGGTTAGTTTCCCTTCCTTGATGCAAGATGAAGCGGGAAATGAAAGATCTGAGATTAAAGGCGTGCATCATCTTTTTTGTGACTTGCTGGAAAAATCAGAATTGTGTCTAAAGGAACTGGAAAGCCAGCTGGGTTTGGTAAACATAGAAAGAGGTGAGCCTATGGTAGGTTGTTGGTCCCAATATCTTTTAATTCTAAAGGAGTTAGAAAGCGTTTCAAAGTTGTATAAGGGATTGAATGAAATGTTTTGGGAGAAGATGAGGCAAAGAAGAGTTGCTTTGTGCTTTCTGATAGGTAAACTTTCAAAACAGTCTACAGATTATCAGTGGATTCTTGAGCACAAGGAAGTAACACATTTTAAGATAAGGCAGTGTTTTGCCTTGAAGATGCTTCGAGAAGGGAGGCACAAGAATGAGGAGCTTTGGGAGATGCTCATTTGCAGGTGTAGTTTGTTTGAGGACTCATTTGAGTACATTGGACGTGCTAGTCCTAGGTCACTGCGAGGCCAGTTATTTATTCAATTTGAGAATGAAGAAGCTACCGGGCCTGGTGTGTTGAGGGAGTGGTTTTCCTTGGTATGTGAAGCCATTTTCAACTCTCAGAATGCTCTATTTGTTTCATGCCCAAATGACGGTAGAAGGTTTTTCCCAAATCCAGGTAAACTTTTATTGCCTTTATGTACACAAACATGTGGCATTTTGTTCTCATTTATCCCTTCTGTTAGTTTTTTGATCTAAAGTTGTCGAGGATGAAAGATGTTTCTATCTGATTTTTCCTCAAAAATAGATAAATAGTATGAGATAGAGGTTGAATCTTTGTGAGTATGAGTATACGTATTATCTCTCTTTATGTAAACCATGTAAGGTTGCTTGATGTTGTTGTTCATACCCTCATAGCATTCTTTGAGGTTCAACTATTTTATGAAACCCATGTCTGATGGTTTTACTGATTCGTTGCTACATAAGTAATTCCAAAGTGCATTAATCTATTTAAAGTAATGGTAAGCGAAATGGAACTTGTATAACTAATGAAATAAGAATGAGGACACACATTGGAGGTTTGTGAAAGGAACTACAGAAACATGAACTATTCATTATTCAAGGGTTGAGTATACCCAAAAAAAAAGATCCTGATATGGCAAGATAACACCCGCTAAAAATGGAATTTCAGATTGTTTAGCATATTTTAGTGTATCAAACCACTGCTACACTCCCCTTCTCAGATTTGTTTAACTATTATAGTTGACCCAAAAGAAGGATAGAAAATCCTCCTTAGAAGGAAGAAACAACTAGGACAGCTTTTAAAACAACTGAGCAGCAGCCCCAACCTACATCCCAAGCATAATACTATGATTGGGAAGGACAAACAAATGGTCTATTTACTATTAAGTCTTGCTATACACTCTTGATCAAAGGTAGGATTTTCCCTTCTGGCAGCAATCTTATGGATCATCTAGAGAGAAGATTCAATGATACTTCGCCGAGAAAGGAAAGAATATAATGTTAGTTTGAACTCAAATGTAAATGACATTGATACCATACTTGACTTCATAAGGTCATTTACTGTCCAGCAGAAAAGCTGAGGTTTTGTCTCCTTTTGTTACTTCCAAAGTGCATTAATCTATTTAAAGTAATGGTAAGAGAAATGGAACTTGTATAACTAATGAAATAGGAATGAGGACACGCATTGGAGGTTTGTGAAAGGAACTACAGAAACATGAACTATTCATTATTCAAGGGTTGTGTATACCAAAAAAAAAAGATCCTGATATGGCAAGATAACACCCGCTAAAAACAGAATTTCAGATTGTTTATTATATTTTAGTGTATCAAACCACTGCTACACTCCCCTTCTCAGATTTGTTTAACTATTATAGCTGACACAAAAGAAGGATAGAAAATCGTCCTTCGAAGGAAGAAACAACTAAGACAGCTTTTAAAACAACTGAGCAACAGCCCCAACCTACATCCCAAACCTAATACTATGAGTGGGAAGGACAAACAAATGGTCTATTTACTATTAAGTCTTGCTATACACTCTTGATCAAAGGTAGGATTTTCCCTTCTGGCAACAATCTTATGGATCATCTAGATAGAAGATTTAATGATACTTAGCCGAGAAAGGAAATAATATAATGTTAGTTTGAACTCAAATGTAAATGACATTGATACCATACTTGACTTCATAAGTTCATTTACTGTCCAGCAGAAAAGCTGAGTTTTTGTCTCCTTTTGTCACTTCCAAAGTGCATTAATCTATTTAAAGTAATGGTAAGCGAAATGGAACCTGTATAACTAATGAAATAGGAATGAGGACACACATCGGAGGTTTGTGAAAGGAACTACAGAAACATGAACTATTCATTATTCAAGGGTTGAGTATACCAAAAAAACAGATCCTGATATGGCAAGATAACACCCGCTAAAAACAGAATTTCAGATTGTTTAGCATATTTTAGTGTATCAAACCACTGCTACACTCCCCTTCCCAGATTTGTTTAACTATTATAGCTGACCCAAAAGAAGGATAGAAAATCCTCCTTCGAAGGAAGAAACAACTAGGACAGCTTTTAAAACAACTGAGCAGCAGCCCCAACCTACATCCCAAACCTAATACTATGAGTGGGAAGGACAAACAAATGGTCTATTTACTATTAAGTCTTGCTATACACTCTTGATCAAAGGTAGGATTTTCCCTTCTGGAAACAATCTTATGGATCATCTAGATAGAAGATTTAATGATACTTAGCCGAGAAAGGAAATAATATAATGTTAGTTTGAACTCAAATGTAAATGACATTGATACCATACTTGACTTCATAAGTTCATTTACTGTCCAGCAGAAAAGCTGAGTTTTTGTCTCCTTTTGTCACTTTTGCCAATATTCATTTACTGTCCAGCAGAAAAGCTGAGTTTTTGTTTAATTTTGCCAGCCTGCTTGAGGAGATTAAGCCATTCTAACTTGCTGAGATATTAAATTTAATTTTGTCTTGATTTAGTTCTCATGTTAGTATGTTTTTTTAGTTGTGTTATTATTGATGTCCTTTGGTTCTCTGATTCTCCAATAAAACCAGGCAATCAGATAAAGTTCATGAAGTAATGATTGAAAGAGTTTGTCTTATTTATGGCATGGCAGTTCTAGCTAGATATCTTTCTCAATGAAGGTGCATTAGCATACTTGGATTGTATGGCACAGCTACATTTATAAGATGGTTGCAACTAGAAAGCTGTTTGATACAATCTTTTGATGTTTCACGAAAGTAATATTATTCTCTCTGCTACAATGCAAATAACCTTCATCTGCATTTGTGCTTGCAGCATCTAAAGTGGACCCATTGCACCTTGAGTATTTTGTCTTCTCCGGCAGGATTATTGCATTGGCCTTGTTGCATAGCATACAAATAAGCATTGCATTTGATCGTGTGTTCTTTTTGCAATTAGCTGGAGAAGATATTTCGTTTGAAGACATTAGGGATGCAGATCCCTACTTGTACAGTGGCTGCAAGAAGATACTGGAGATGGATACTAAGATGGTGGATGAAGATATCCTAGGCCTAACATTTGTTTGTGAAGATGAAGAATTTGGATCAAGGAAAGTAGTGGAGCTTTGCCCTAATGGGAAAAATACGATAGTGAACAGTGAGAATAGGGATAACTATGTGAATCTTCTTGCTAAACACCGTTTTGTCACATCAATTTCTCATCAGGTAGCCCATTTTGCTCAAGGTTTTGCTGACATAATTACTGACCGACGGCTCCAGGAATCCTTTTACCGGATCCTAGATCATGAAGACCTTAACATGATGCTTCATGGGAGTAAAAAAGTTGTTTCTGTAGAAGACTGGAAAGAACATACAAATTACAATGGCTACAAAAAAGATGATCCTCAAATATCCTGGTTCTGGAAGGTACTTACTTCTTGCCTGCTCTAAGTATGTTTCCAGAGTATTAACTATCGAGAATTCTACATTTTTGCCCCTTTAATCTTCTCGTTCTTTATTGTTTTTGGACGTGGTAGATTTCTGAACTTTTTCAAAGTTATTATCCCAACAACATTTTCAAAGTTTTCTTTTCTATTGCTGCAGATAGTTGGAAGTATGTCGGAAAAGCAGAGAAATGTGCTTCTCTTCTTCTGGACTTCAATCAAGTCTCTGCCTGTTGAGGGTTTTGGTGGTCTAGATTCGAAACTTCACATCTACAAAACCTCAGACTCTCATGATTGCTTGCCTACCTCGCGCACTTGCT
The DNA here is from genome assembly GCA_037074985.1 of Solanum bulbocastanum. Taxonomy (NCBI): domain Eukaryota; kingdom Viridiplantae; phylum Streptophyta; class Magnoliopsida; order Solanales; family Solanaceae; genus Solanum; species Solanum bulbocastanum. Next base: position 7,684,490 of record CM073605.1, read on the forward strand.
TTTACCGCCTGTGTTTTCCTCCTTATCCGTCTATGGATTTCATGCAAAATCGTCTTAACATAATCACCCAAAATTATGTTGGTTGCAGCTTTGGTGCCCAGTGATGTGCACATTTTTGGTACATGTGATATGTAATATTCTTCTAAATAGATGTAAGAAATGCCAACCTTCTTAAACTTGACTTCTATGAGAAGGTAGCTTTTGTTTAGGGATGGAAAATGGGGCAGGGCGGAGCGGTTGCGAGGCAAACTTGCATAAAGTTGCGAAGACCCTAACCTGCCCCACTTCACATAGGAGCAATATGTGCATTCTTTCCTTATTCTACTTGAAAAATATGATAAAGAGCTCTCATTTACTGACTTGCTCCCTCCCAAAATAGTTATGTTTTTTTTAGAATGGTTATATTAGAGTGGAATTTATAAATGAATTTTCCCTTACATTAATAGCTGAAAAAATTGCAACTTTTACTAATCTTTCTTATAGTTATTGATGAATATCTAATTTGAATAGTGAAAGTAGTTTATGTTTGATTTAACATCGACCGTTGATAAATTAAAAAATAATTTAAAACAATCAAAAACAAAACAATTGGAATAGATAGATTGATATTAAGGAAACCTAATGTATAACAACCTGATTGAAATGATTTTAGGTTTTAGTCTTAGTTTGAAATTTCAATTTGTAAACCACAAATCCGCTCCGCCCCCACATGATTTTTTTTTTTTTAAAATGGACGCCTCCACAAAATCTCAAACTTGCCCCGTCCCATTGTCCCTACTTTTGGTTTGTTGGTCCTATTAAGTGTTAGCAATGCGGCATAAGAACACTAGTTGCCTAAAGGTGAATACAAACACATTACTGACCTAAAGTTACATACAAAAAGAGGCCTTAAACTTTTTTCCAAAAATATTATATATTTTTTTTATGAAATGTATTCTTCTTGCTTTTTGAGATTAAAATTAATAGTTTTTTTGTAATCAATTTTTTTCTAATAATTCCTTTTCAATTAATAAAATAGTAAATTCATTTAATCTTTCTTGAAACATAATACTTTAGATGTGTCGAACTTCTAATAATATTTGCTTTTTATACGAAAACTTTATTTTTTCTACAAATAGTACTCAATAAGCAAATCAAAAAAATGGGTCCTCAATATATATATATTTTTAAAAAAACATAGCCTATTATAACTTTAAAAAATAGGTCCCCTCGAATTTGCAGGCGTAAGATACTTACCTATTGTAAAGGGAGTGCGTAAATATACCATTGGACAAAAGTGTTTTCTAAACAGAGTCAATTGTATTGCCACTTTAAAGAAGAGTTGCCCGGGGGGGGGGGGACTATGACTGACCCTTTGCTTCAAGATGTGAGATTATAACTTGGCTAACAAGCCTTTCTAGCAACTAAGCAAAATAATAAATAAAAGTGACAATAAATTTGAAGATATAAGGAGGCTCATGAGTGAGCATACTTGGGCTCTTCTTCTTGACTCTGAATGAAGGTAGCTGTCAGCTATACATATGTAACATGCCTCAAACTTTCTTAGAAAGTTCAACAAAAGTATTGTACAGACTAATAGTAGCCAATTAATCAGCTACTTTGTTAGCTTCTCTAAGAGGATAGGGAGGAGTTTCGGAATAAGAGGGCCAAGACAACATATCATGAGTCCGGCTAGTAGAAGTTGGGAATGGGAATTGGTCATCCTTCCATCAAAGGTCATCTGGACCTATTCCATTGTCAGCTAGTGCGCCTTCACCAAGGAACAAGAATGATCACATGAACCAGAACTCCCAAAATTTTAGAGCTCAGGGTTTTCAATCGCAGGGTAGTGTGGCACAAGGATTCACTCGTAATCCAGTCTGTGGTAAGTGTGGTAAGCTTCATTTAGGGGAATGTTGTATTGGTACTAATGATTCTTACACATAAGGAGGGACATGTCACTTTTCCAGGGAATGCCTGATGTGGAACTAGGGTAACGGGAGCAGTGGGGCCCAAGCTTCTTCGGCATCCCACTGGGTAGTACTACACTACAGGGTGCCACTTGAGGAGCAGACGAAGGTTCCAACCATCAATATGATATGTCCAATCGTCAGGATCAGGAGAACTCGCGTGATGTTATTAATGGCATGCTTAAAGTCCCTTTTTTTTTGTATGTATATGCCTTACTTGATCTAGGTGCGAGTTCATCTTTTTAACTTCCTATATAGACATGGAGTTTGGGACTTATCCCGAACAACTTCTTGAATCTTTCAGTGTTTCTACACCTGTCGAGGAGTCTATTCTAGCAGAAAGAGTCTATTGAAATTGTACAGTCTTTATTTGTCATAAAAATATTATGGATGATTTAGTTGAATTAGACATGGTGGATTTGATGACATTCTAGGCATGGAGTCACTTTATGTTTGTTATGCCTCATTCGATTGTAGGACTTGAGTAGTCATGTTTGAATTTCGTAATAAGCAGTCATAGAATGGAAAAGTTATCCAGTAGTGGCAAAGAGTCGTTTCATCTCATACCTAAAGGCTAGAAAGTTAGTCTCCAAGGGGTGCATCTATCACTTAGTCTAAGTTAATGACTCTAGTATTGAGACACCTCCTTTTCAATCCGTTCCAATCGTAAATAAGTTTCCAAAAGTGTTTTCCGATGATCTTCCCGATGTCCCTCCCAAAATTTTAAATAAAACTTAACCAAACTTATGAGATATGCTAATTAATTAATAAGGAATATATTGATAAAAATTTATATATGGAAGAGATATTTTAGCTTTGAAAATTTAATTTTGTGTTTTTTTCTTCTTTTTTTATTGAAAAAGTAGAAATTTTTAGATTCTTCCCGATGGCAGAAGAATTGTTTCTTCATCTATTTAAGAACAGTTTTTCTTATGACCTTAAATATACCACATGTTGTTCATCTTGTATTTCAAAGATGCTTAGAACAATAACTTTGAAGAACTTGGCAAGAAACAAGAAAGTTTAAAGAGTATTTTCAAAACTAGAAACTTAAAATTAGTAAAGAAAATAGAATCTGAAACATATTAGAAATAATATACAAAGTATTTTTCTCAAAGAAGAAAATCGATCCCACTTAATGCACAGGGTGTCCTTAAGGAAATTATTCCCCTCAAGTAAGAGGTTAATGGAATATATCGTCCTAGGTTAGAACGATCTTACTCATTTGTGTATTGATACCTAAAACCACAGTGACAGTAAAGTACATTTAGATTACTAGATTTAGAAGTAGTAGAAGACGTACAAAAATTTGTTGTTGTAAATGAGAGGAAATCCCTCTATTTATAGACAACAAGAGGTAGTGTGAACAAATGCTTATTGTGCCTTATCGAAGATGTCAAGACACAACTTTTCATAAAAGTCACAATTTTTCATAAAAGTCACAACTTTTCATTAAAGTCACAACTCTTCATAAAAGTCACAATTCTTCATTTTCCATGCACACCTTTTAAAATTGAGCAATCCCCCACATGAATGGGGAATTACTCTACAACAAAGAAATAGCAATCAATGTAAGTTGATTGCAAAAGGCTATCAAAAAATATATAATGCTAAAACAATGTATAACGGATAACAGTATTGATGAATCATAATATATATCGGATTAAATGCCATTAAAAAATGTAAAGTATGGCAATGAATGTCCTTTATAGTAATACAATGCGTGTAACTGATAGTGAGCCTTCATGAGCCTCTTAATTTGATAGTAAATTTTTACCTGAGCACCTGCACATTCATATTGATAGAAGAAATAAGATAAAGATCAAAAAATAAGAAAAAAAAAATCCAAATAAACCAGAAAAAAAGATAAATGCCAATGCTGATCAATGAGAGGTGTCACATTACTATTTTACTATCCACCTTTATATATAATATATATATTCTTAAAATGTGGTTTAGTAAAGAAATTGTAACCATCTCCAGAACTATATATATTAAATTTGAAAAGTATTATTATATTTGAAAACTCCAACAATTCTGATAAAGTGAGATAATATTGGACCTCACCACTTCAATTGAACTTGAAAAATGTTAGAAAAACTTAATAAAAGTGAACTTTACCAACTCGTGGGGTAGTGAGAAGTTTTTAAACCTACATGTGTCATTTTTTTTTCATCACGATACAAATTTGTAATATGAATTAATTTTCATGAGAAGTTTAGAATAAATGTGATTTTGATATATGACACTTTTTACTTCTCTTATTATAAATTGATAGAAGATATAGATATAAATTTAAAATTTGAATAAATAGATAATTGATTTAATTTTATTTGTGAGTTTGTAATTTTTAATTTTTTTTGTTAAATTTAGATTTATAAATTAAAATAATTTGAATTATGGAGTTTTAGAAAGGAAGAAGAAAATTCTTAAGAAGTTACCTATATTTTAGAAATCTACTACTCCCCTTCTGTAACTCAAAATTTAAAAGATAACAACATTTACATAAATTTTAAACTTATCCCACTAATTTAAAAACAATAAACACAATTACCTTTGTCTTTTTTTTCTTTTTTTTTGTAATATACAATTTTGTAATATTTAATTAATTTTTAAAATACTATTTTTTGTTGTGCTGATATGTGACACTTTTTTCCTCTCCTATTATATATAGATAGATATAGGTTGATAGTAAAAATTCTAGAATAATTGTGGTGTGGATATGTGACACATTTTACTTCTCTTATTATATATAGATAAATATAGATATAGATTTAAAATTTGAATAAATAAATAATTGATTAAATTTTATTTGTAATTTTGTAATTTTTATTTTATTGTTAAATTTAAATTTATAAATTAAAATATTTGAATTATGGAGTTTTAAAAGGAAGAAGAAAATTCTTAAGTAGTTACCTATATTTTAGGAATCTACTATTGCCCTTTCTGTAACTCAAAATTATAAAGATAACATTTACATAAATTTTAAATTGATTCCACTAATTTAAAAACAATTAACCTCAATTACATGTGTCTTTCTTTTATTTCATTTTTTTTATAAAATACAATTTTGTAATATTTTATTAATTTTTAAAAATACAATTTTTTGTGGTGCTGACATGTGACACTTTTTTCCTCTCGAATTATATATAAACAGATATTATCACATTGTAGATATTAAAATTGTAGAAGAAATATATTTGTGTTTTGTATGAAGGAAAATATTTTCCACAAAAAATATTTTTCACTGAGAATGTTTTGCTAGAAAATTTTTTTTAAAAGAATAAATTGGTTTCTTACTTGTTTTCTCATGCTTGGTTGGTGAATGAAAATTATTTTCTAGTATATGACTAATAGATGATAAACATTTTTCAAAAAATAATTTTTATTTTTGGCTAGAGAGTAGAAAATACTTTTTAGTAAAATGTTTTTGACCTAAAAATTAACCCTGATAATTGATCTGAGACCCGACCTCGACACTCAAACCAAAACACGATCTAGACGATTGATCAATGATTTGACCCCGATACTCGACCTAGAACCTGATTCTGACCCCAACCCAAGGATCGACCCCAACTCGAGATTCGGCCCCAATAAGGTCCAAGATCCAACTCTGATTCAAGAACGAACCCAACTAGAGACCTGACCCCGACCCAAGATCCATCCCTAACCCGAGCCTGACAGCGAACCAAAACTGGACCCGACCAAACACCTTACACCAACCCATGATCGATCTCGACTAAAGACCCGACTCCGACTCTGACGTATGGCCCAATCTTGACCCGAGATCCGATCTCAACCAAAGATTCTATCCCAACACAAGATCCAATTGCTACCCGAGACCCGACCTCAAACCCGGGAACCGACCCTGACCCATGGTCCAACCCAACTCTGACCCGAGATCCTGGGATCGACCCCGACTCAAGACTAGACTACAACCCAAGACCAAGCCTAACTTGAGATCGAACCCTAACCTGAGACCCGACTTAGGTCCTCAACCCCAACACAAGAACCAAGATCCGACCTAGCACCAATCCTGACCCGAGACTAGACCCTGATTTGGGAAAAATCCCCACCCGTGACGTGACCCTGGCCATGGGACAATCTTAAACTAAGACCTGACCCTGGATCGACCTGACCCCAAATCGAGATCCAACCCTGACCCTAAATTAGGATCGACACTAACTCGAGACCCAACCCTAATTCGGGACCCAACTTTGACCCAAGAACAGACCGAACCCGAGACCTGACCCTGACGTAAAACATGACCCTAATCGAGATTCGACCCAAACTCCTGACCCATGTCCTGACTTACAAATCGATACAAGACTATGACATAAGATCCGACCCTGATTTTCGACATAGGTCTCGATTTCCAAATCATGATACAACTTTCAAACTAGGATCCTACCCCGACCCGATACCTAACCCCAACCTGAAACCTAACTCAGTGCAAGAATTGACCCCGACTCTCAACTTCCAAATCAGGACCCGACTTTCGAACTAGGACCTGACACCCAACTAGACACACGTCTGTCGAATCTTGATCCAACTTTTACATCGACACTCGAATTCTGACTTCCCAACCTTGATCTGACAACGACACTCGAATTGGGAACCAACATAGAAATTGGAACTCGATTTTGAATCGAAAATCATACCCCAACAACCGACCTTTGACCCAACTTTCAAAATAGCAATTAACACCAACAACTGACTCCGACGGTCATTTCGGGACCCAAACTCAACACCTACATGAGACTCGACCTCAACTCTCAACCCAAAACCAACACTGACGCCCAACTCAAAATCCTATCCCGACACCTAATTTAGGACCCAACCTTGATCTTCGACCCAATGTATGACCTCTAATCGTAACTCGAGTTCAAATACAAACTCAATTTAAGACTAGGGAGTTGGATCTTGAATCGAGGGAAATAATTTGGTCTAGGATTGAGAATCAGGAGTTGAATCTCAAATTAGTGTCAAGAATTTATATCCGAGACTTGAATCAGGATGGAAAATTGAGGTGTGAGGTTGAAAAAAAGTTTTGGAAATTGTTTTCTTTACTTTTTAAGGTAAGTCATTTTCTTTAAATTTGAGGAGCATAAGTTTACTTGGTAAACATTTTCCAAAATATTTAAGCCAACAAAACATGTGAAAATTGGAAAATATTTTCTATCTTATTTATTTGTGTGATTTTCCCATTTATTATTTGTAGGCACTCTCCACAATTAGTAAGATTTTCCTTTAATTATAATAATGTATTGTGCCTCAAGCATCAACACATAAATCTTCATTAGATTGAGAAAATATGTAATAAGTTTTTTCTCTCTATGTATATATAGTGGAACAACACGTTCACATTCTTGCATCTCAATTCCTTTACCTATGTGAATTAAAAAAAAGACTGTACTCTCTGGTCACTAATCTTTTAGGGTTTCTCCGTTGCGTGCATCTCCGTACTTCTCTTGCAACTTCCCCATCATTTTAATTTCCCCCCTTTTTTATCCACAAACATCGTCGGCTTGCCATCCAGCAACAAGAAACCAGATCTTGGTGACCAAGAAGCAATAAGATTTGGATGGAATTATTCTTTCTTCTCCGGCGAAGTACAAACGATCTCCTCTTCAAATTCCAGGTTCTATCTTCCAAATTATTTTCCAGAGTTTCTTCATCTTGCCTTTATTTTTTCATTTTTAGATTTTTTCCATTGCCATATGTGTTTCAGATCTAGTTTTTCATTATATCTTTCATGTCTTATTATTGATATATTATGTTGGAATGCTGACACCCTAATTCATATAAAGAACAAGTATATTCTATATGTTCCTTAGTAAATTACTAGCACTGCTTTAATTAAGGCAAGTAAAGTCATTACACAATATTTTATAGTAGAAATCTCCGCCTCATAAAGGGTATAAACCACGACCTACACCTTTATAGGATTTAACTCAACTTCAATAAACTCTGAGCCTCAAAAAGGTTTTAGATTACTACACTTGCAATCCTAGGAACTAAACTCTAATTCCTATGTATCACCCTTAATTGTTGAAACCTTCTTCAAGTTGCCCCCAACTCGTAAAATAATCTAAGTTATGAAAGCAAAAATTACAACTCGATAATAAACAATACAAACAAACTAGACTCAAGAACTAGAAAGCATAAGACTATGGAACAAGTTCTTTAATATTGTTTCTCTATATCAACTACACTTGAATCTTCAATCAGAACTCTGTCAAAAATGAATTCTCTCTTATTTGATTGTGTTCTTCCTGTAGTTCTCTTTATAAGTGCGTAAAATTCCTTGTGAAACCCTTACTATATTTATAGATGCAAGACATCTCCTTCATTGAGTCAGAATCAATGTCCATCCATATGCGACTTTCATTTCCTCGTAGACTTCTACTATGAAAGGAAACTTTATGAAAATAAGTCTTTTGTCATAAACGTGCTTCATCCACCACCTTTAATCCTTTTCTTCACATGATAACTCTTCTCCAGATCCCAGCTGGACTCTGTTTTATATGAGCACATTTGAGTAAGTAGTTCTCCGCATCTTTTACCCTATTTGTCAATCATCAAAATCTTACTCGATCTAAAAAAAATCCCCATTTTTTATGATAACATGCCAAGCACTAATTAAAGCAAAATGTTAGAGGATCGGGTTAGAATAATTGGGTTATAAATATCACACAAGTACTGTGACTATAGAAAGGAGAAGCAATTCAAATACTCATGGCCATTGGGGCTATCACCTACACAAGTACTTTACAGCAAGAACTCATACAATTATGACAATGAATTTGCATAATCAAAGAAGATAGACAATAACCAAAAACTAAAACCTAATAGTCACATTAATCAAAACATGTACACCACAAATGAAATCAAAATGAGAAGATAGAAGAAAGAACTTGTGGTTACAAAAGAGAATGGAAAGGCTAAGAGTGATTAGGCTAGAGGAGGAGAAGAATGGGATGATGATGGTAGATATTTCTTAAGCATCTCAAAGAGACCCTTCAGTTTAACAGAATAAATCGACCTCTAAGTTTCAAGAAGAGCTTGAGTGTAGGCAAGGTCAGACTTAAGCCTAGAATTTTAGCCACCAATCCAGTATGTTCAAGTCTATAGGTGATGCGCAGCTGATCCATGGCATCCTATGAGAGGCTCGAAGTGCTGCAATTTCCCCATCTTTGTCATGCAATAGTGCCATCAACCTTTGAAGTGGTACATTTAGCCCCCCCCCCCCCTTCTAAAGAGCAGGTACTACTACATGATTCACCACCCCTAAAACATCCTTGGTGGTCTGATGCATCATTTTGTGCATATCAAATAGTAGATTGGGCAAAGGAAACATTTCACCTTTGTCAACTCTGGTATGAGTCTTCAATATGGGATCATTTGAAAACCTTCGTCAGATATCCAGGGCTTAAGGTAATCCATCCAATGGAGGCTAATCTCGTTTCAAATATAGACACCAAACGTGTGCCCTCAAAATATAGAATTGACGAGTCTCTTCTCTGCCCATTTTGCATCTCATAACACCTTGAATGAACAGGTATAACCAATTGTGTGTCCTCAAAAGAAATATAAGTTCACCTATCTCAGCCCCCCTCCCCCTTCCCCAACAAAAAAAAAATCAATAATCATTCTACCCTTAAGCACAGTTCATTACCCAAAATTCACAATCCTAATATACGAGCATCGAGACTATCCTCTAAGTCATCTACCATTTTCTCATCCTTGATGTCACCCTGAAGCCCCTCCTGATCAGTTTCAGCGTCTCCAAAAGACTCATAGTAAGGCAAGTCACTTTCCCCTTTGTCACTATTAGTGGGATCATCGACAAATCTAGATTTGTGTTATAGTTTTTCAATGCCTTGTGATTAGGCAAAGATTAGCTATGCAATTCCTAAAGAACTTATGAAAGAAAAGATCTTGAATAAAGTTGCAAGTAAGCACATTTAGACAGAAAGTAAAAGAGAATCTGTAAAATATTATTCAATCTGATACAATTGAATTAATAGCTAAACTCTAACTACTTTTCCCTCCACTGCTTCAACTCACAATAGGAATCTAATGACTTAACTGCCTAACAGAATTGACTGGAAATGACTTTTGTACCCCTCCTGGCTAATTAGGCATATAACAACTTGGCAAAGCCTTAAAAGGAGCACGTTGCTTAACATGTTTCTATGGACAAGCAAATGAAACCATGCCCTTGCCTTTTCTGTTCCATTCAACCTCATCAATATATTCAGTGATCTTAATGGGATCATGTGGGGGAACAAACTTACATTTTTCAAATTTTGTTTTTTTGGCTAATAGAGCAAGAAGACCTTCATTGAGAGACCTTTTTATAAACAGTCACATGGACAGGGACAACCACCGAAGGTGGAGTAGGTTAGTGACCTATATATTCATCATTCGAAACCACTACAAGCCTGCCCAAAACCTTGCATATGTGAGATCTAAGGCATTTGGGGACCAAAATTGCAATGGCAATATTTTCTTCAACAACAATGCTCGAGCCCCTAACCTATTCCCTCGACTAGATACTAGCAAATGGAACACTCGCCAAGGCGATCTTAAATAGAAATCCTATTTCTCCCTCACTAGATCTACCCAAAATGGAATGTTTTGAGTAAATCTAGTGTTGCGTTAGATGAAATAGAGGTTGAAGTAAGGCTTGCCACACAATCTATTTCCAAAAGATAAAGTTCTAACTATCTTGGGTCTGTAAGTCCAGGATAGTGGGAACATCGATGATAATATCACACATCACATTGGGGCAACACAAATGAAATAGAGGTTACCTTGTAGAGTGTTGTATGATTAAAAGGTACCACATAAACGTAAAGGTTTTACAAAGTGATGGCTAGACCGTCCTTGTTTATAGGGTGGAGTGTTATCTAGTAAAGCACTCACAAGTTTAGAAGATGCACATTGTGGAGAAGAGGATGTTGAGATGGATATATAGGCACACTATGAGTGACAAAATTAGAAATGAGGTTAACAGTATGGTCTCAACAGCTATCATTAGAGAAATTTGAGAATTTATTATCATCACATGAGTTAGTTGACAAACAGTTGACTGTTGTATTTGTGAAAGATGGGGAAAGAAATGTTCTTGTAGTCGACTAGTGAAACTTTAAAGGAAAAACAAGAGACATACAACATACTCGATCCTCAGGTGCTTGAAGCTCTCCTGTATATGAGAGAGAGAGAGTCTGCTAATAGCTATAAGACTCTCAAATGTTATTGGTGTGGAAAAATAGGACACATAAAAAGATATTCTCGAGCTAAGAAGAGCAATATGGCTGAACTAAGAAAACTACTTAAGAAGAAGAAAAAAAAAAAGACTGGGGAAGGTACTTAGTAGCTAAGACTCGAGCAATAAATGCCATGACTTCCATCAATATTAAAGAGATCTGATCCTATATTCCGTATCTAATATACATCATTACGTGAAGAAGGAAGACACTAATGCCATTAGCAAGAAGCAAGAACATTCTAAAATTGTTCAAACTGATGACAGGGTATCTTTTATCAAGGAAATCAAAGTAAAATAATCAGAAACTGGCCATAAAAGTACAATTATGAAGGTGTTGAAGCAGAACCCGAGCTGATAATGTCTGAAACTAAACATTCCATTGATGACCTTTTGGAGAATCATTGAGAGAATGTAGCTTAAGTTGAGTCTCTGGTCAATCATTTGCTATATTGAGGACAATCACCAACTTAGATCAAACATAGGAAGCAAATGGAAAAGATGATGACAAAATTTATGATGAAGCTGAAGTCTTATTTTCAAATAAAGAGACAAATAATACGATTGTTAGAAGCTCTGAAGTTGACAAACTATTTATCAATGGGCTAAAAAAGGAATCCAGTGGTGGATCTTATAGTTGTGTTGAGGTTTCGAAGAAAATTAAGGGTTATAGCATAATAGAATCACATGAAGAGGCTAATAAAATGAAATATCCTGATCATTGTCTAGAAGCCCACGGCAGCAACTGTTCTTGTTTATCTTTTGGCTTCAATGGTACTTGCTTCTACTTTCTCCTTCTTCTTTCTCAATATATCACTTTGTGTTGTTTGACAACAATCATGGAATCTCTAGGAGTCTTTTCACCCTTTGTCAAGTTGTTTTTTCCAATCACATAGGACTTCTCTAAGTCTTTGCTTTCACTACATGTCCTTCCTATGTTTGAAGTATCTGAAACTTCTTTTCCCTGAGCCTTTATTTCAACATAAGAAGTTTTAAACGGTTTGACTGCATGATCTAACTCCCAGCAGCTAGAGGGAGCATTTGGTGCTTCTTGACCGGTGAGCATATATGAAGGGATCTAAAGAGAGAAGCGAAACATCTCTTCCGTCGAATTATGAAAATATTTAGGGTACAAATGTTGATGGAACAGCAACATGAAGCCAACTACTTTGAATAAAGGATGACCTATGACACCTAATTCCTTCTCAGTGTAGTCACCAAGCACTTCCACCGAATCGAAGTTGTATATCATATTATTCGGGGTTAGCGCATTCCATTTAGGAGACAAGTGCCTATTCAGAGCCCAAATATCCCCTTTTATGTGGACAATTTGGATGCCACCACCAACCCCTTTCACCCACCTGACCTTGTATATGCTTACCTAGCTTGTATATAATTATCATGTTGATACATTTGTATATGTTCACCTTAGCTAGTATATCATTATATATTTGTGATGATGAATCTACACTTTAGAAGTCTGAGCGGCACGTGTCTCACTATCTCCGGGGCTCCAATAACTCTTCAAAGAAAGGTTTGGGTACTGAAGTTGCTCAAAATTCTTGTTTAAATTATCTTTTTTTTATCAAGTATATGAACTTTAATTTCTTCTTTCACAAGTATAGAAGCCTCCAAGAAAGGAGTTACATCTCCATGAATACCTCTTTAGTGGCACTTAAGCTAATAAAAACTAGAAACAACTTTACCCCAATACTTGCACTTAATTCTCGACTTCTTATAATCAGTTGCTACACTATGTTCAAAAGAAGTCAAGAATTAAGTGAAACTATTGTGGTAAAGTAGTTTTTAGTTTTTATCGGCTTAAATACCACTTAGGAAGTATTCCTAGAGATGTAACTCCTTGCTTGGAGGCTTCTATACTTGTGAAGGAAGCACTTAAGGCTGATATACTCGATAGGAAAAATGAAAATTTAATCAGGAATCTCGAGCAACTTCAGCACCCAAACCTTTCTTTAAAGAGGAACTGGTGTCCTCGAGATGATGAGACACATGTCGCTCAGACTTCTCAAAGTGTAGATTCAATGGTACTTGCTTCTGCTTTCTCCTTTTTTCTGCAGATGTCACTGTGGGTTGTTTGACAAAGTTGAGTTTGTTTTTAGTTACTGCAGTCATTTTTTTTTAGCATAATAAGTTACCTATCTTTAGGATGCATTTGGTTTTTAACTTTTGTTAGGTTATTTTTAAGTGTTGAGATCATTTAGCCTTTTTTGTATGCACATTTTTCTGCGTTATGTTATCTAGTTGGCTATTTAAAGTTCTATTATGCTTAATAATAATATTGAGAGATATTTCAATCAATTATTTTTGTTGCTCCATTTTTAGAAAACACCAACTGTGGTATCAAGAGCTTCATTGATCTTATGGGATCTCTGAAATCTTCCAACGAACTACCATACCATTTTTAACCCTTAAGTGCTACCCATTTTAACCCGTTTGGGTTACTATTTTCAATTCCTGCTTTTTTCAACAAAGTTTTAACCTAAAAATATGACAAGCAATAGTCTCTCTTTGAATGCCCCAAAAATTTTCACTGTGAAAACTATCATACTTGGTCTGTGAAAATGAAATCATAATCTGGAAGCCTGTGATATGTGGAAAGTTATAATGGAAGATATACTCTTATAACCTCTCCCTGCAAATCCTACCATTGCCCAAATTAAATCTCATTCAGATGAAAAACCAAAAAATTCAATGCCAAAATGGTAATTCAAAATTCAGCCATGGATTCAATTTTTTCTAAAATCATTGCTTGTGAGAAGAAAAAAGAAGCTTGAAACTTTTTTTAAAAAATAATATCAAGGAAGTGAACGAGTCAGACAAAGGCAAATTTTGAATTTGAAAATGGATTATAAATCTCTTAGGATGCAAGAGTATGAAACTATTGTTTAAGTATTTTGATAAGATATCTTTTATTGTTAATAAAATGAGGTTGCTTGGCGAGGATTTCAAAGATTACAACATAGTAAAAAAAATTCCTATGACAATTCCAGAAAGATTTAACTCAAGAATTTATTCTCCAAATGAATTTAAAGATCTCATTATTATCTCTATTGAAGAACAACTTGGTGCTCTTCAAGCAAAAGAGCTAAGAAGAGCCTTCATGCGAGAAAATATTACTGGGGGTTCTTTTTATGCACAAAACAGGATTTTTTTAAAAAAATAGTTATCCTCTTTGAAAATACTGATTTAGAAAAATACACTTGGAAAAATTTCATTGGTGGAGACCTGATGCAATATGTTGAAATTGCAAACAAGCCGGTCATGTTACAAAAGTGTGCAAGCTTATAAATAATCCTCAAGCACAAAGAGTAGAAGCAGAAATCGAAGAGGAGCTACCTTTTTAAATTGCACTATCTAAAGCAAAGGAGTGTTGAGTTTGCTCTTAGTTAATGTAGTCATTTTTAGCATAGTAAATTATATAGCTTAAGAATGATTTTGAATATTAAATATTTGTTAGGTTGTTTTAATTTTTGATATTATGTAGCCTTTTTGAATTTTTGTTAATGAACATTTTCTGCATTATGTTATCAAGTTGGCTCTTTAAAGCCCTATTATAATTAATAACGATATTGAGAGATATTTCAACCAATTCTTTTTATTTAAAACACCAACTGACAATAATCTTGGAATCTCTAGGAGTCTTAATTTATGGAATCCAACATAGAAAGCAAATGAAAAAGATGAAGACAAAATTTATGATGAAGCTGAAGTCTTAATTTCAAATAAAGAGATTAACAATATTATTGTCAGAAGCTCTGAAGTTGACAAACTATTTATCGAAGAGCTAAACATGGAACCTAGTGGTGGATCTTATGGTTGTGTTGAGATTTCGAAGAAAAATAATGGTTATATCATATAATTGAATCGCATGCAGTGGCTAATATTAATGAAATCTCCCGATCATTGTCTAGAAGTCCTCGACAGTAACCGAGTTAGTTTTTATCTTGGCTTCAATGGTACTTGCTTCTACTTTCTCCTTCTTCTTTCCGAATATGTCACTATGAGTTGTTTGACAACAATCATGGAATCTCTAGGAGTCTCTTCACCCTTTGTCAAATTGTTGTTTCCAACCACATAGGACATCTTAAGGCTTTGCTTTCACTACATGTCCTTCCTATGTTTGAAGTATTTGCATCTTTTCCCTAAGCCTATATTTCAACATCTTGTCTATCATTATCTATTTGTAAGGATAAATCTACACTTTTAGAAGTATGAGCAACATATGTCTCACCATCTCGAGGGCACCAATTCCTCTGCTAAGGAAGATTTGGGTCCTGAAGTTGCTCGAAATTCTTGATTAAGTTTTCATTTTTCCTATCAAGTATCTCAACTTTAAGTGATTCTTTCACAACTATAGGAGCCTCCAAGCAAGGAGTTACATATACATGAATACCTCCTAAGTGGTACTTAAGTCGATAAAAACTAGAAACAACTTTAGCACAATAGTTGCACTTATTTTTTGACTTCTTCCGATCAGTTGGCATACCATGTTGATGAATGTCAGTTTTTTTCTGGAGTCATTTCCCACCTTTATATTGAGTGTTCTTCAACTGCCAAACTACAATGCATGAGTTGTTAAGATCTCTTTAAACTAGAGGTTTCAGAATGAATGTTATGGGTACTCTCTAGTTTAAAGAGGTGTTAACAACTCATGGATTGTAGTTTTGTAGTTGAAGAAAACTCAATATAAGCATGGGAAATGACTCAATATAAAATTGATATTCATCAACATGATGTGGCAGTTGATTAGAAGAAGCTAAAAATTAAGTTCAACTATAGTGGTAAAATTGTATCTGGTTTTTATCGGCTTAAGCAACACTTAAGAAGTATTCATTGAGATGTAACTCCTTGCTTGGAGGCACATATACTTGTGAAAGAAGCACTTAAAGCTGAGATACTTGATAAGAAAATTGAAAATTTAATCAAGAATTTATAGCAACTTCAGCACCCAAACCTTCCTTTGAAGGAACTGGTGCCCTCGAGAGGGTGAGACACATGTCACTCAAACTTCTCAAAGTGTAGATTCATCCTCACATGAGATTTCGAAATCATTAGCAATCAAAAAAGGGGTATAGGGAGGGGGAGCTGAAACTACTGAAGGCACCAAAATTACTTGATCATAGTTTTAAAGCCCTTAAAAGCAAACCGAGCTTGCTTCTCTCTTGGCTTCAATGGTACTTGCTTCTGCCTTGTCTTTCTTTCTACATATGTCACTATGGGTTGTTTGAAAATGTTGGGTTTGCTTTTAGTTATTGCAGTCATTTTTTAGCATAAAATAAGTTACCTATCGTTAAGATGAATTATATATGTATTAGTGTTAGCATCTGCACAATATTAAAGAATATCGATCCTAGCTATTAAATTGTAGTTTAGAGTAAGCATCCACACGATATTAAAGATTAATGATCCTAGTTATTACATTTTAGTCTAACTTATTGAGCATATTATTTTAATAAAATTTCAACTATTCTTTTATACTAATAATTTGTGGTTTCGGGAAATTCAATGACGCCTCCTGGTCTTAGAATATATTTTTCTTGCTTTGGCACAGCCTGATCACGTCTATGATTTCTATTTCGAAAAGTTTTCATGATTAGGAATATAGGCATGTTGCATATTTTCAGTTCATCCAGTATCTTGTTGTAATTTGGAATGGTGAACTCTCTCTTGAGAAGTTCAATTAACATTGTTGAGTGATTGGCTTGGACCTATTTTTCTTATTCTAGGATTGAATTTTCTTAACTAGGTGCGGTTCGAATTGTTATGGTATTGCAACTTTACCAGTTCAATTTAGTTCAGTTCTTATTTATCAAAATCTAGTTTTACCAACTTTGTGAACTAAATTGAGTATAAAGTGTAAACCAATTTATATAAAATGTAAGAAAATAGTCTAAACAACAAATTTTATCACATGAGTGGGAGTTGACTCCAATGTGAACAATAATTTAAAGAAGAAAGTACGAATCACAAGAAAGAAAATTACATCAGAAAATTCAAAATGCATAATCAAATTACCCTTCTATTTTGGATCAATGGGATATTTGTGTTAGAAGTACTACTCGAACTATATTGTCCAGAAAAGTTGCTGCTATTTGTATTGGAATTGGAACTATATTGTCCAGAGAAATTGTCGATGCCTGCATTAGAGTCAATTGGAATGGTATAAAGATCTGATAATTCATCTTCGTTCTCTTCATGTCCATGTTCATTAGCCCAAGGGTTATTTTTTGTGAACTTTCTTAGATTTTCAAGTTCCGTTGCTACTTCTTTCATCGTAGGCCTATCTTCACCGTGCAAACTAAGGCAACTCTTCACTAGCTCAGCCACCTTTTGGAGTTGCTCAAGGCTTCCTTCTCTTACCACTTTGCGATCAAGAATTTGAAACAATTGATTTTTTCTCATCGATAAAACAAAATACTCTGCCAAATTCTTGTCCACATCATTTCTGTCCCTCGAAATAGGTTTCATCCCTGTCAAAAGTTCGGCAAGAACTACTCCAAAACTATAAACATCACTTTTCTCAGTCAATTGACTTGTGCGAAAATATTCAGGATCTAGGTATCCTAATGTCCCTTGAACCATTGTAGCAATATGTGTTTGATCAATAGGGATTAACCTTGAAGCACCAAAATCTGCCACTTTCACGGTGTAAACATCATCCAATAATAAATTGGCTGACTTGACATCTCTATGGATTATTGGCATTTGTGCAGATGAATGAAGGTAAGCAAGTGCACTTGCTGTCTCACTAGCAACCCTTAACCGATTTTGCCAAGATAACCAAGGTGCTCCATTTCGATTGTGGATATGCTCGTAAAGAGTTCCATGAGAAATATATTCATAGACAAGTAAAGGAACTTCGGCTTCCAAACAACATCCAAAGAGTCTCACCACGTTTCGATGGTTGACTTGAGTGAGAATAAGTACCTCATTGATGAACTATTCAATCTGCTCCTCCTCCATAAACTTTGATTTCTTAATAGCAACTATGCGATTATCAGGTAGAATACCTTTGTAGACAATTCCATTTCCACCACGACCAAGAATTCGATCAGTGGCATAGTTGTTTGTAGCCTTCTTCAGCTCCGCGACTGTAAAGATTTTGGTTGATTCCACACCACCCTCGTTTGAAGAGATACGTTGTTTCAAGAGCAAACCACCATTTTGTTGGAAGAATTTCTCGCGAAGTTTAATGATTTTTCTTTTCTTGATGCTGAAATAGAGCCATGTTGTCCCAACCACGAGGGATACAAAACCAACACTCATACCTGTATTTATCGAACAAATTTGTTGAAATTAGAAATTCAATAGATCGAACGGACATGCATGTAATTTTATCTTTTCACTTCAAGAAATGATTCATGATTTATCACTACCATGTAATGCCATGACTTTTTAATAGAAAGTAAGAAGGACGTTTATCTATATGCGAGTAGAGACAAATTAAATTGAAATTCTGAGAAACTTACCAACAGAAAACTTGATCCATGGGAACTCGGAGTTCGAGTTTGGTGCAATACAACCACGATCATTCTTTCTGCCATCACCAGAGAATCCTTCTGGACAAGAACAATTGTAACTCCCTGGCGTGTTTGTGCAAATTTGTTCACATGAATTTGTATTTGGATCTGCACATTCATCAATATCTGAAATGCAAAACAGAGAAATGGAAATCAAATAACAAAAACAACAGTTAGCAGCAATTAATTATGCACATTAACAAAGAGTGTTAACGTCTTACCAGCATTCGTTAATTATCATTAGATTTATCATCATAATATGCTCTAAAGACATTTATAAAGAGTGGCAATTGCCTCTAAAAGAACATATTTAGTGACAATTAAGCTATTGTCATTAATTAATTATCGTTAAAAAACATTTTTGATGTAGTGTCTGACGTATGTCGATTGAATCTTGTCATGTTAAATTTAATATATGTCAAATGTATCAAAAAAAACCTTTAATCTTGCAATATTAAACAATTCATGTGGAAAGTTGAAATTGTAATATTCTTTTTGAAATAGAGTAAAAAAGAAAAGTACACAAACAAATTGAAACAAAGGAAATAACATAAATACTTGTAATTAGGTACCTATATGATTGCGTTGAGCATAAAACCTATATATGATGTGAGAGTGCACAAAAATCAAATTACCTTGGCAGCCAGAGCCTATGTATGGATTGCCTTCATATCCCGAGTTACAGCTACACCTATAGCCACCAATGCCAGTGTCAGAATCAACACACTGGCTGTTATCGAGGCAAGCATAATCGTTACTTTCCCGTGCTTCAACACAAGTAAGATTTCCAATGGCCCAATCTAGCACAATAGGGACATTATCCATAATCTTCTTTGCAAAATTAACATCACTGAGATCCTCTACACCTTGGAACTCGAATCGACTAGCTTCACCAAGAAACGAATATCCACATGGATTAAACGACCAAGATAAACTATGATTTCTCGTGGTGATCATACTTGTATTGTAATATTTCAAGCCTTTTGGTATTATTATTTGGCAACAACCGGAACTCATACATCTTCCTTTAGTTACATCACTTGTACTTCTGCAGGCAGTGGGGCAACCATTAGCGAAGTTAAGTGCGTTCATTATAGCACCATCATCACAACCAACCACCGTGAATCTGCAGAGATTTAGAATCAGTATGTAAAGAGACCGCGAAATCAGCTCAAATTTAGTAGTCTTGATAATCAATCCAAGTTTAAACAAGTTGAGTTATGACTCGTCCATCATGCTATTGGATCAAAACCAATAGAATAGTAAGATTACACTATTTCAAGCTGACCACCCCCGAGGCGGGCTACCCCTTTAGCTGTCCCAAGCTGCAGTGGTGTAGCCACATGTAATGAAGGGTGGCCCTAAATAAAATAAAGAATATTTTTCAATATTATAGTCCTAAATTAAAGTTTTGTCAAATGTATCAAAATGTCTTTTAATTTTGTTGCGTTAAATGGAGCAGAAAACAATAAACATTAAATGGAGCAGAAAACAATAGTTTATGCATAGCGAATACGCCTCGTACCTGTTTAGGGAAGAAAAACTGTAAGGACTTGATCTTCCTAAACCCGTCCAAGCAGGTTCATCTTGAATCAAAACTCCTGTTTGTGAGTAACACTTTATATTTATGGTATTTGATATCCGCATTTCGGCGTCTGAGATGTCGTAGATTTTAATGTTCCCTATCAATGGTGTTGGAGAATCTGTTGTAGTAGTATCACAACTGATTTCGAAATTCGGGTTTAATCCACAACCAGAACCTATTCCAATTCCAAATGGATATGGAACGGTAAGGTTCCCACACTGTTTTGGACATCCTGGTTTTGTTATATTAGCAGGTTTGGTTATTGTGTAGGTGGTGGCGTTGGTTGGCGGAGAAGTGGTGTTCGTGGGCGGAGGAGGAGGTGACGTGGTGTTAGAGGGGATAATTTGCGCGGTGGCTAGTGTTAAGATTAGCATAAAACAGGGGAGTTGGAAAGAAAACAGAGCAACTTGATTATGCTGCATGGTGTTGAAATATTATGGAAATTTTAAAAAAAACGTACTAAGTAAAGGGTTACATATATAGCACTAAGAAGAAAATGACCTTAGAGAAAAAAAATAATGTCTAGTGGCCTAGTGGGGTATAATCAACTACTCATATTCGGTTCGAGTGCTCTCAGTACAGAATCGTTTTGTGAGGCAGTGCTTTGCCCCTTAATATGAGATTTTTTGGCACGAATTTTGAATTTAATCGAACACTAATATGAATATCAAACACTTGATGGGAAAGAAAAAAAAAACTAATCATATTCAATCTAATTTCTTAGATATTGTGAATGAAAACAAGGCAAGAGTACTAGATAAAAGTTTAGAAGGCGTTGACAATTATAGTTTTGTCTTTTTAATAATGTGTTCACCAAACAATAGGAGACTTTGACAAAATCAAAGTCTACAAGGAATCCTTTAAATGAATGCAATGCAAAGTTTTTTTTTATGAATAAGCTGAATCAAAAATTGCGGTTATTAAAAAAAAAATCATTAAAGAAGCTAATATATATATATATATATATATATATATATATATATATATATATAAAAGGCGAAAAGAAGGAATTTCTTTATTTGGTTCGTATCAATTAGTTTAGTCAATGTCAATGTTCTACTTTTTACCTTAATTTCAGTCACAAGTCATGCACCATTTCGACAGTACATATTGATTGGCAAGGCCATTTTTTGCAGTTTTATATTTACTTCTCTAAATGTGGCCTTTTCTTTTAATCTTGATTGATACTCCCTCTATTTAACAAGTAAATTATTCTGACTTTTTTCATAGGTCAAAATAAGGTGATTTTTCAAATTTTAAGAAAATTATTGGGGCTTTTCTCCATATTTACCTTTCATTTAATGAGGTTCTTAGTTATTTTATATTTTTCTAAGGAAATTACTTGAAATAATTAAGACATAATATATAAACATGACCCTTTAACTTGGCGACAACTAACAATTATAAATTTTTAACTTAGAATATGCACAAGTAGACACTTAAACTTGTATAAAATTGAAGAAATGGACACATTCGTCCTACATGACATTTTTGTGTCCTACATGGCGTCCTACATATATTATGTAATGTAGAACATGTGTGTTTATTTGTTCAATTTTATACAAGCTTAAGTGTCTACTTGTATACACTCAAAGTTGGAGGATATAATTGTTCACTAAAGCCAAGTTAAGGGTCAAATTTATGTATAATATCAATAATTAGAAAGATAATAATAAAAAGTAAGCCGTTAATTTATGGATCTGACTTCTCTCTGATTGAAGTACACATGTAACTCATTTAGGATAGCATCGGACGAACGAAAGAGATCTCCTTTATAGTTTAAATAAAAAAAAAAAATATACAATATAATAATCTCATGTATAGTTAGTGAATTCGTCCGAACCCTTAAACACCATCTAGCTCCGCCTCTATCATATACAATAAACTTTTATTTATTAAATCATAAATTCAATGTTCCTATTATTTTTCCAATTAGAGGCCGTAAAGTTTGAAATTTGAATACACTAAGATTCAAAGGACTTGCCGACTACGTACAAAACAACTTTCCATATAAATACAAAAATAACGTGGAAGAATGGCATATTATGGAAAAGAAGAGGAATTGAGTTATATGTTCTTTTTTCAAACAACTTGACAAGAAAATTGTACTCATTTTTAGTGAATTGTTGGGATACGCTATATTTCTTACTAAAAAAGTTTTCATCTTCGTTATACATTCTTTACATTTTTTGAAATGCATATTTAGATGAGTGATACTTTTCATATTTAAAAATTTGAATGTCTAAATTAAATTTAATTTAACAATCCTTTTAAACTATAATTAAAGAACAAATTAGAAAAAAACTCATCAACTTTAATAAGTGGAGAAAATTTTCATCTTCAACTAATTTTGGCTCCTCATTTATATCATCATGTTTAATTATATTTTCTAATTTCCTTTTGATTAATTTTAATTTTATTTTGTAAATTCAATTAAATGAAATCATGAATATCCTTAATAAAAAATATATAGAAGATACAAAACACATAAAAAGAACTTGAGATAATCACTAATAAATTGGTATTGAAAGACAAATTTTAGATCATATTTTTAAATTTACTTTATAAGCATATAACATAAAAATTAAATGAGAAGAATAAGTGCCTTAAAAAAGGGATTTAGGCAATTATGGATTATCCATCAGGATTGAGAGGTAACTTTTAAAAGTCTGCTAACACTAGAAGGTAAATACAGATTATAAATATATGGAAGTAGAAGGGTATATAAGGCCAGAAGGTATAACAGTAGGGGTAAATATGACCGGATAATATAACAGACGATAAATCTAGACAATATTTAAAAGTATAGGATAAACTTTGAAACACATCAAAGAAATAAAATTCAAAAAGCCACAAGCGCAAAAACTAGAATAGTTGGCAAATGCCGTTGAGTGAATTGTCATTGTCCCTATTTCCTGCTTTGAGCAAATGGTAACTGCACACTATCCAGTATTACAACCTCAAGCTCTGATCCTTTATGCCTTAAAAACCACGACATGAGAGGATCATGCTATTTACAACACAAGCCCGCACCCCGAATGAACGGGGAGAAAAATTGGGTGGCTAAGTGGAGAATGCCCGTAATAGCAACACCCCCTGCACAACTTGGGCAAAACAACCCATCCAGAACAACAATCCAACCAAACAATAGGGGCGAAAAAATGGAACTTCATAAATAACGGCGCAGCAGCATGCTTCTAGGTGAGACCCTGGACAGTAGAAGAAAGAATACATCAGTTTTGACCTTAGTAAAGCATGGCCAGAGATGTGGGAAAAGAATATAAGGGGGGGGGGGGGGGGGTCAATAGTAGACTGAAGATAGTCTACTAAGGAAAAAAAGTCACATAATGAGTTAAAATGATTTAAAAAATATGAACTTCAGAACCACGGGACTGCATTATGATTTAATCTCCATGCAATTCCAATTTCTGCCAGCTGTTTCGTCATTTTCATTTTACAAAGTAAGAGGAAATCATCGACTTGGGCTTAAAACCCAAACTATATTTGAATGTGAAGGAAATTTTCATAATGCTTCGCCTCCCCCTTTTACCATTTTTGTTCATACTTGAGAGCAAATACCAAAAGATGTTTGAGACACATCACATGTTTTTCCATCTTAATCAAGACCACCCTTATATCAAGGTTAGCAGAGGAAGTTTTTGCAGAATTTCAAACAGCAAGTTTCATTATTTTATTTTATTTTTGGTTTCCCATCTGGTGTCTGGTAGGAGCCCAACTAATCTAGATTCGCGCTGCGTAGGGCCCCATTCAGGCGAAAGCATTCCCTACCAAGGATTTTTCCATATCCAGGGAGCAACCCCATCCACTACACCACCAGTTCCATTATAATCATTCACTACTACATGTATTCTCTGAAATTATAACAGATACATTGCCATGATATATGCACCTCCCTTTAATATATGTCCACATAATATTAAAACAAAAAAATTATGTATTTGGGGATCAAGGAGAAATAAGAAACTTAAATGCATCCATATAGAGAATGACTCACCTTTCTTACTCCTTGGTGAGATCATTGGAACTCAAAGACCAACTTAGAAAATTACATCAAGAATTGACACCCACTATTTAACTCATGGCATCTTCAATGCTTGTTTTAATTGATTGAGTACTGAAGGGTGCAATCTACCAATGGCAGCATTAAAGGATTCCCCATGAAGAGATGAACAAGTTTGAAGATTGTCTCTCACTGAGTTCTCCAATGAAATCTGGTTTATTGGGTCCGAGAGTTTCATCTAAAAAAGAAAAATCTCACTAAGAATCTAATTCAGAAAAGAGCTGCATAGCCCTATTCATATATAAGTACTAGCACCAGTTACCTGTCTCCTCCTCAACTCCTTGCTTGGCACATGAGGTTTGCTAGAGCTTACATTGTCACTACTGTGGTTTCACATTTTATAATGCAAATGGAGTTTCATCAGTTGTCAAAATCTCAAGAGCCATTAAAGTAAAAAGAAAGATTATCAGACATACCTAGACTCTTCTTCACTTAAATCCTCACTTCCACCCATTATAACACTTGTACATACACTACCAAAAGCATAGAGGTAAGATTAGCATAAACAAAACGTACATATCGGATTAGGATAATGATTAAAAGCAAATACATAAATAATTCTCACGATTACAAATTCAATCAAATACCTCATTATCTGATCAAGTTTATCAAGTACTTGAGGCAACCTCAAAGTCAGAATTATAGAGAGGGCTAAACCAATTGTCTTCTTCTGGAAAGAGATAACATTGTCAACCTGAGAAAATTTCACAAAACAAAAGACCAACAATAACATAAAAAGTCAGGTGAGGAACACCACACAAAGTTGTTATCAGAACTAAGTTCAAAGAAAAATTTAAGGCTATACTTCCCCAACCTTCTATAAAAGGATTGAGAAGATACAAGACCACTAAGTTCCAGCCATATAGATTCAACAACATGAACCCACAATAAAGAAGGATAAATAATTTACAGATGATGGCTTTGCTCCTTCATGAACTGGAAAAGGTGATTCTGGATTCTGCAGAAGCAGAAGGGGAAAACAAAAGGGGAGTTGAGGGATCTACGGTCATGTTAGGGTAAAGGAAGGCACAAATCATTGAAGAAAGTTTGGAGGACAATCTCAATCAGTGATGTTGGGTACTATGGGAAGTAATAAATTCTAGGAGTTTCGAAGGTAAGCAAGCTTTGTCTGTGATGTGTGGGTTAGGCGCATGTCACGGGTTCGAACCCTGTCGCAGACAACAGACTGCTATTTAAGTGGAAAATGGTAGAGGGGCGGGCACATCATCCATTTGTTTCGAACCTTGCGCCTTTAACCTTTGGTGATTTCTTGGTTATCAAAAATAAGCATAATGTTCGCGTATGTTGGCTTTATGGTGTAAGCTTCAGGAAGCACATGAAGTGCAATATATGGTAGACCTCATTAGCACTTCTCTGGAGTTGTTATTTTATAGAGGTGATCTCTTCCAGTGTTTTTGTACAGGGGATGGCCAACTTTTGTATAGGCCAAATGCCAATTTGGTGATTGGCTCTGATGCATTAACAAAATCTTTTTGTGTTACTAACAAAAGGAATCAACCATACTTGCTTCCCAAAATTGATAATATTATAGACTATGTAAAAATCAGGAAACTGTCGCAACTCCTATTACTATAGAAGTGCATTTATAGCCTAAAGTTCCACATGATTGTTATGTCAAATAGTTCCATCATATACTGAATAAATTCTTTTGATATCGGACATCTTATACTGAATGATACTATAGCCAAAAAGTCTTTTATTCCATAGTAACTAGTTTGTGCTCAAATCCAGTGTAACAAAAGCAAAAGGCACAAAAAAAGCTCTAAGGTCTGTTGGGGCTTTCAGCACAAATAAAGGTTGGGCTTTAATGAAAAAAGGCACAAATGGAGAAAAAAATACAAATATATATATATTTAGTCCAAGACTAATAATTATTATTATTTTTTATGAACTTCCAAGACTAATAATTATAAGCATGAAAGAAAAATATATGAACAAAGAAATTGAAAAAAAAAAATATGATAAAGTGAAATATCAATTGTTTAGAGTCGCCTCTTAAGAAGAGGCTCATTGGCAAGGAAAAGTGTCTTAAAATCTTGATGGTGATACTGAAGTGCACATTAAGCGACGCAAAGCGCACATTTTGAGCCTCGCTTCAGGGTCACCTTTGACAACCCAGTGCTCAACTGGGATCAATGGTTAATGCCTCACAAATTTGCACCTTGATACAGCAAGGAGAAATATTTTGATTGACCAGACAAACCAAGAACACACCTTACCATCATAAAGAGAGGTTCTAAAGAAAACCATTAATCACAATAATATCTATCAAACTCCAAATTTAATCAGTTAACTTACCTTTTCAAGCCACATGTTGACGAGGCAAAGGAGTATGTTTTCTTCACTAGGAAAACCAGATTTCTGAAGGTGTATAGACAGTGATGGATCAGATGTTAGCTGTGCAAGATAATTAGTGTTCATCACCAAAATCCTTGCCAGCAGTGCTGATGATGCTGCTTTTACAGCTGCCTTGGAAGGATCATGATCATCTCCCCCAGTCAGGCACATGATTATTAATTTCTAGCAACATTCATGGAACCACGTGAAATCATGCCATAAAGGAAAAGGTAGACATACACGTTGTAGTGCATAGAGAAAACAGAGAAGACAAAGAAGAAAACTACAGTTACCTGCAGTGTGGAACTGATAAGCTGAGGCACTTCCATCGGGAAACACTGCCACATCATAAAAGTACTAGGACATATCATTCACAGGAAGAACCCTTTTGAGCCTTATATTAAATCCACCAATGTTCTAGTCAGAGTTGGTGAGAAGTTTGTACTTAAACCTAGTCTCAATACATTTTCATCTTATCAAAGCTCAAGTTTATAACATGAGAAGTTTGTATTGGAACTTACTTTTGATACATTTTGATCTTATCAAAGCTCAAATTTAGAACAAAGGAATTGAAGGTTTTAAGAATAATATCAACTACTCTTTTCCTCTAAGTTGCTCAGACTCTTCACTTCTGGTGCTGCACCCGTGTCGACATGACATGGGTGTGGGATCCGTGTCCAATTTGGTCAACCGATTATGGGTACTTTGACCAAGATCGATGGGGTAAGTGTGGACGTTTTAATGATTGTCTGTAATCAATACAAAAGCTAAGGTGAAATTGCAGAAAATGGAATACCTTTTATATAGAAATTTCTATGTCACTCCTTTTCCGTTAATCTCCTTCCAGGATTCTCAAGTTCTCCCATAATATCTCATAATTTAGGTTTTCTAACTCTATGTTTAGATATTTTAATTATATTTAGGTGAATCCCCGCATTTGTATCCCTACATGGATCCATAACCCCAAATCTTAAAAGTTAAATCATGAAGGATCCAGCATTTAGATCCGCACCCGTATTGGACACCCGCACCCAAGACTGAGCAACTTAGCTTTTCCATAACTTTTCTCTTATCTAAAGCTCAAATTCAAAACATATCGAATTATACATTTTAAGAAGCTTGTCCATTACGTTTTCCCATCCCTTCATTTCTGACTATTTGCAGCCCTGTTTCAAAAGTACACTGAAACTAAAGCAGCTTAGGTAACATATTATTTACGGGAAATTACTTACGTGTATACTTTTTTAAAAATATTTACTATATTTGTGAACATTATTTTTTTTACCATATATGACAATTTGGCTGAATTAAATTAAATTCGCTCTTCTAATTCAATTTTAATACAGTGTCATACACTTTTAATTCAAGTTTTATTCATTTTTGCAGTTTGTTGGTTTGATTTGTTATGATTTGATGACTTTTTTAAATCCTTTCTTAATTCACTCTTCTAATTGATTTTCCTGGTTAATTCATAATAGATTCAAGTTTAATTCAATCTATAGAAGACTCTCTCGTTGTTTTCTTAGTTGCTTGTTTAAATTCTTTCTTAATTCGCTCTTCTAATTCAACTTTAATACAGTGTAATACACTTTTAATTCAAGTTTTATTCATTTTTGCAGTTTGTTGGTTTGATTTGTTATGATTTGATGACTTTTTTAAATCCTTTCTTAATTCACTCTTCTGATTGATTTTCCTTGTTAATTCATAATAGATTCAAGTTTAATTCAATCTATAGAAGACTCTCTCGTTGTTTCCTTAGTTGTTTGTTTAAATTCTTTCTTAATTCGCTCTTCTAATTCAACTTTAATACAGTGTAATACACTTTTAATTCAAATTTTATTCATTTTTGCAGTTAGTTGGTTTGATTTGTTATGATTTGATGACTTTTTTAAATCCTTTCTTAATTCACTCTTCTGATTGATTTTCCTGGTTAATTCATAATAGATTCAAGTTTAATTTAATCTATAGAAGACTCTCTCGTTGTTTCCTTAGTTGTTTGTTTAAATTATTTCTTAATTTGCTCTTCTAATTCAACTTTAATACAGTGTAATACACTTTTAATTCAAGTTTTATTCATTTTTGCAGTTTGTTGGTTTGATTTGTTATGATTTGATGACTTTTTTAAATCCTTTCTTAATTCACTCTTCTGATTGATTTTCCTTGTTAATTCATAATAGATTCAAGTTTAATTCAATCTATAGAAGACTCTCACGTTGTTTTCTTAGTTGTTTGTTTAAATTATTTCTTAATTCGCTCTTCTAATTCAACTTTAATGCAGTGTAATACACTTTTAATTCAAGTTTTATTCATTTTTGCAATTTGTTGGTTTGATTTGTTATGATTTGATGACTTTTTTAAATCCTTTCTTAATTCACTCTTCTGATTGATTTTCCTGGTTAATTCATAATAGATTCAAGTTTAATTTAATCTATAGAAGACTCTCTCGTTGTTTCCTTAGTTGTTTGTTTAAATTATTTCTTAATTTGCTCTTCTAATTCAACTTTAATACAGTGTAATACACTTTTAATTCAAGTTTTATTCATTTTTGCAGTTTGTTGGTTTGATTTGTTATGATTTGATGACTTTTTTAAATCCTTTCTTAATTCACTCTTCTGATTGATTTTCCTTGTTAATTCATAATAGATTCAAGTTTAATTCAATCTATAGAAGACTCTCACGTTGTTTTCTTAGTTGTTTGTTTAAATTATTTCTTAATTCGCTCTTCTAATTCAACTTTAATGCAGTGTAATACACTTTTAATTCAAGTTTTATTCATTTTTGCAATTTGTTGGTTTGATTTGTTATGATTTGATGACTTTTTTAAATCATTTCTTAACTTCGTTGCAGGAGGTGAAAGTTGGGGAGCAACTCGAGGAGTCAGGTGAAAATGTTTTCGTGGGTGAAAAGAACCGCTGGAAGTAAGTAGAAGACAATCTTTGCTCTAAGTCAGTTTTACCAAATGGCTAATTCAAATGATGTGAACAGATTCATTTGTGAATTGGGAGCTATGGTGGCCAAACTTTCCGAGTTTGGTATATTTTAAAGAGAAACAGACAAAACCCAAGGGACAAATACACTTTTTTCCAGTGATTTTTGTATATTCCCTTTCAAGTTTTTACACAATGCTTAGTTTTCTTATGCTGTTGAATCTCTATTGAAACACCCAAATACGAATTGTGAGATTCCTAAATTAAAATTGGGACCGTCATTAACATCATCCGTAGCAGTAGGAGATGAAACTTGACCCCTCATTCGACTTCTTGTATAAACTTTCTGATTCGAAGCACCACCATCACTATGTATTCGCGGACTTTTTCTAGGCGATTTTCGTTTACCTTCTTCCATTAGAATTCTATGCTGAAAAATGGGGAAAAAAGAACAATAATACCCTAAAATTTTCGGACAAAAGAGTAGAAAGAAAAGAGAGAGGATATGAGCGAATGGAATGGAGAAGAAAGAACAACAAAACCCTAAAGAGAGAGAGGATATGAGCGTGTTTTAAAATTGTTTTAAGTAACTATTGCTAAAAGTTGACAAAAATGGTAATAAATTAAAAGTATACTTAAAAGTGGTAATTATTAAATAAAAGACCTTCACTTATGTAATTTTACCTATTATTTATCTGGTTAATCTATAATTCCTGGCCTTCCACCAACACATAATTTAATAAAAGTGGCAAGGAAATCAAATACCTGAACTAGAATGTCAATGACTGGAATAACTGAGAGTAGTCCCCTGTCATTGACATTCCCAACCACCAGATCTAGAAGTTTAGCAATGTTAGACGCATGCAAACTGACAAACTCCCTTCCACCCAAAATAACATAGTCTTCAATGATATTGGTAGCAACCTACATGTCATGAAACATCAGCACAAAGAAAAATTCAGAACTGAAAATAATAGTTCTGCTAGATCTCTCCTCAACCTTCAAGTGATCAAAACTTCTTTCCAAAATTTCCACAAGACATGGGAAATAGCCCAACAATTCTGGTACCATAGAAGGAGCATTAATAAGTGTTGCTTCCCATAACTGCATGATAAACTGGCTGGAATTAGGGCACAGTTCTAATATGAAATGAAACTAATCAATTAAATCGGCAACATATAGAACATGCCTGCATGCAGTCTTCTAGAAGTTCATCAGGGCTGGTTACGTTAATTCCACTTCGCAAAATCGGCAATAACATGCCGTACGATTTAGGCGACTGATAACCGAGAGCAACTACAAAATTCTTCAATGCAGTAAGAAGTTGAATCTGCAAGATGCTTTCACTAGAAGATTCTTCCCATGCCTAATAAAGGAACAGCTCTAATCAGCAAAAAAGAAAGAACAGTAAATCACGCAGATACAGTTTAATGGGAAACAAAAGAACGTGGAATTCATTAAGAATCCTACTCTTACATGCAATTCTATCAACAAATTTTCCTCAGAAACTACACAAAATGAAAGTAAGGAGAATAGAGGCAATTAAGTTTGGGTCTCCAAATGGGAAGCTTGAGAAACAGCATAAAGTGACGGCATAGAATCTACCATCTAATGAAAAAGCTTTACTAAAAATTCCCGAGCTTTCTCCAGTTCTCCAACTTCTAGATGAAATTTCAGGAAGGCGGAATCTTACAGAGATTGCACTCTGGAATGGTAATGGTAATGGTAATAAAATAAAACTTCAACTGCGCATAAGTCATCACACCTAAGTTAACATATCAACAAGGAGAAGAGGAAAAAGAAAACCATAAGGATACCTTCTGGAAAAATAGCATCAACTTGTTTGCATATGGTGTAACTTCAGTAACACGTGCTATCAGAACAGAGATAGTATTCAGAACTTGAACCTGAAAATTTTATCCAAAAAAGAAAACATGTGAGCAGAGAACTTAAAATCGACTGAAATATATGGAAGATTGAAAACTAAAGACAGATTGAAAGAACACATCATAAGTTGAAAAAAAGATTTCCATGATATTAAAAAAAGTGATAGGGACAAATCTTGTTTCTAGTGTTACCTTGCTCAGAAAAAATCCTGTTTCTTTTTCTTCTCCTTTTTCCCCATTTTCTAACAACTATAACATGGGCTTCTTTTTCAGAGAGCAAAGAAAAAGAACAGGGCAAGAGATAACTTTGAAATGGATCCTCTCTCTAACCTTCCCCCTCAAATATTTGTGAGCATCCTCAACAATGTTACAATTCATTCAAGTATCAACCAATAACACCCAAAATATGTTAAAAAATTACCTTATGCATGTGCATGTAACCACTGAATCAGTACTGCTTGTCCTTAAGTGAGAGCTATTGCAAAGGTCTAGGGAACTAAAGATACCAGAAATCGGATACAGCAATATTACAAAAAAGAAAAGATGAGTGAATAAATGACTCTCCCTCTGTCCCAATTTATGTGATGTAGTTTGACTTGGCACGAAGTTTAAGAAATATGGGAAGATTTTGTGATGTTCCAAAACTACCGTTAAAATAATTTTTAAATAGAAGAGTACACCTTCATAAACTTTTTGCCAAATAAGGAAATGTCTTATTCTTTTTGGGACGGAGTAAAAAGGAAAGTGTGTCATATAAATAGGGACAGGGGGGAGTAATTAAATAGTGAAGGGTAGAGGGGCAGGTCCATTATCCATCGAGTTACAAACTGTGAATCAGTGGCCCTTGGTTTTCTTGGTTATAAAACCTTTGTTGCTCAGACTCTTCAAATATATCAACGGATGCGTGTTGGATCCAACATGGGTGCACCAACATTTTTAAAGAGTCCAAGCAATATAGACAAAAACAAATAAACAAATAAATAAATGAGAATTAAATAGGCCGTTTAAAGTTAGAAAGAACACCAGCTGATTCTACCTTTGA
Organism: Solanum bulbocastanum; assembly: GCA_037074985.1. Classification (NCBI taxonomy): domain Eukaryota; kingdom Viridiplantae; phylum Streptophyta; class Magnoliopsida; order Solanales; family Solanaceae; genus Solanum; species Solanum bulbocastanum. The sequence goes on from CM073605.1 coordinate 7,717,133, forward strand.
GTCAAATTCCTGTACTTCATCCACCACTTTGAAACACAGATCCCAACAAACCGGAAGAAGATCTAAGAACTCATTTTCATTAAAAGTTGCATCTTCAATATGAAAATACAAGGACCGGCATGCTGTCAGCTAAAAGAAGAGACAAAGTAGCTTCAGTACAACACAAAGTGAATGAATAGAAACTTGAAATTCAGAAAATTCTGATAGATGTACAGCTTAATTCAGAAGGTAGTTGTTTTATATAAAATGTGGCATACCCTTACACACAAGTCATTCTCCTGAAGTAATCTGATTAGAGCACAATAAACTGCTCTTCTGGTGTCATCTTTAATCTGTGAGAAAACACAGTTAGACAAAAGTATATGTGATCGCTTCTGGTGTCATCTTTAATCTGATGTGAAAACACAGTTAGACAAAAGTAAACACGATTGCTGGCTCCATAAATCTATGGGTTGAAGGCACATAACTATCATAATAACAACCTACAACTGTCAGTGAAACAATAGCATATGAACAGTAATAAAGCAAAGACAACAACAACTCAAGACTCAATCCCAAAACAAGTATACGAACCCCCACCCCACCCCACGTCTTCATTTAAGCTCATTCCATCATCGTCATACTAAATAAAATAAAAGTGAAAAATAAGTGTGTGTGTGTGTGTGTGTATTTAGAAACACAGAAACAGTCAAAGATTTCCATTAATATATCCAGATACAACACTCCCTATATCTCAATTTATGTGGCACCATTTGCTTGGCACAAAGTTTACGAAACAGAAATTTGTGGTCTAAAACAAACCTTAGATATTTGTGTGGCTATAAATCATTTCATTAAGGATAAAAGAGGAATTTAAAGTTAAATTCTTTCTAATAACAGAAAAATGATATTCTTTTTGGAATAGACTAAAAAGGAAAGTTTGCCACATAACTTGGGACAGAGGAAGTACTATTTTAGATTACTATGAACCAACAAGGATTCACCATATTAAACATTTTTCTACAAGAACTGCTGATTGAAGAATGAAGATTGCATGAACATTTCATAGAATACTCCTCTCTTTCTAAATTCCCATAGATTACACCTTATATATTGGTAATCCGAAACCAATTTTATAAATAACTTATGCTTGACTTCTATGACTAGAAAACAAAACTTAACTTGAAGTTAAGTGGAAGTTTGTATAAATGAGAGGAACAGCATATATACATGCTATAAACTTGTTCAATTAAAAGTATGTTATATTTCCACTAGGGAAGACACTTGTTAGGGTCTTTTAGAGTTTAGACCACTGACAAACTCTCATTAAAGGAATGCTGAACTTGTTTTACTAAAAAATCATTCCTGAATAATTGGGTTTTTTTCCTGTATCTCTATAATGACAAAGGAGAACTGGAATTAGTTGCTCTCGTCCTTAATGGCTACTGTTGCAGTTTTAGATTGGTAAAAGGAACGAAAAGCATCTGTTTGCCCTATTCAAGAGCATAGAATATGGGACAACCAAGAGTTATGAGAAGTTCGTAAAAGACACTTCAAACCACAAATATTAATCAACTTAATATCACTGCAATGTGGGTAGGAGATTCATCTATTCTCACTCTCAATCTAGGAGAAGGGAAGTCATAGCCTTATATAGTAGGGTTAAAGAGAAGTTGCAGAAGGGGAAGTTATACAACCCAAAAGAAGCAAAGAGAAAAGTTCCATTCCCTTGTTTGGTTAGGAAGTAAAATGGATGGTGAGTAACCCTCGCATATCAGTCCTTTAACCCATTCCAAATTTGACAGAAATGGGGAAACAGACATTTATTACTTTCCATCTCCACTTCTTAATTCAAACACTGCATAAAGCAATTTCCAGGAAATTCTCTTTTTTGTTAGCTGCAGTCTAAATACCTCTGAAACCCATTGTCCAAGGATTAGTGCTACTTTTCTATGGATTATCCGCATATTGGGATGATCATTTGTCAACTCCAATGATAATGCTCCATTGAACCTGCACAACATGTTAAGAGATTGTGAAGACGCATATTTATATCCCCAATAGAATACGACTTTCAATTTTGCAAACCCCAACAAAATGACTAAGTAATATTTTTAAAAATGATGAGTTCATATGATAGAGTGGTCTCTAAAGGATGAGTTTCACTGTCTTGGGCAATTCGGAGAACAAACCATTCAATATATGGCACCTGAATATATTTTAAGACCATGAGGAAAAAAGTTACTAAAAAATCATGATGTTGAGAAAAATGTAGTTGACTTTATCCATTCCCTTCATGTGAATAACACAGCAAGGCGAAGCCACCTATCATTTGTTATTTCTTTTATTCTGTTTTGCTAATGTGGTTCCTCATGTTTTATCACCTTGTTTCAGATGCCGTTGCTAAGATAATAAGAGGATAGAAAATTCCAGATATGTCTAAGGGGTCAGAGCTATTTGATCCAGCAATATTTCAAGCATGAAAAACACATACCAATCCTTGAAACTCAGATAGTTCGAGAGCTCATAGTAAATGTATGCGGCAGCACCATAAGCAGCATCCTTAAGAAGCAGTGCTGGAGTTATTTCATTAACTGCACAAGGGCAACCACTCATAGCCTCTTGCAGAATAGAGACAACAACAGGTCCTAGCAGCTGAAAATCACATAACAAGTTCATGCCCAGACTAATACAATGTGTTAAGATCATAGAACAACACATGGAATAGGGTCAACATACTTGACTATGATTTTCAAACAAGACAATATATAGAGCTTCAGCACATGGCCTTAGTTTCTCTGACCATAGCACTGAATCCTGCTCGTGATAGAAAGACTCTGGGTTCTGGTGCCATTCCTCCATATCACTTGCAGTCAGAACAAAGTACCTACATTTGGAGAAATTGGAAGAATAAGGAGACAGGTCTCAATAATATATTATACAAAAAAGGATCAAAATGCCCTTAAACTATGTAAAATTGTACAAAAATGCCCTTTGTTAATAGTTTGATCCAAAAATGCCCCTTCCATTGATATTTTGGTCCAAAAATGTCCCTTTTGTTGCTTTTGGGTCAAAATGTCCCTTTTTCCTAATAATCATATTGTTGCTTTTCTTTTTTATTTTTTTTCTTATGACAAGGGAAACCCGCAGCCACTACCCTTTGGGTGCTCACAGGGTAAAACCCCCGCTCCTATGCAATAGCTTGCAAACCAAGAGAGCTTACAGAACAGGCACTACATTTCAAATATAACTAACAATTGGCTAAAATAAACTCATTCTTATTCTTCTCTCTAATTTTTTTATCAAACTCATTTGTATTTTCTAAGAGATATAGAGATATTGTAGTATACTACTAGGGATAACTTGTGCTCTTATTCTTTAAACGCCCTATAAGTAGATGAAAGAGGCTTAAGTCATCGCTTCCAATCCGATAAAGGGCTTTTTCATTTTCCACGAAAGTCAAAATGCTTACTCGAAAGAGTAAGGAAGAAGAGCTGCTTTTATTTAAGCGGAATCAGAGCTCTTGGGTAAGAAGGCAGGAAGAAGTTCACACCAGGATTGCAAACCACATATGAGAGATAACCCGCACTAGGCAAGCTTGGACTTTGATTTTGCACCTAAAGGCATACCCAAGTACACTGTTGGCAGGCAACCAATCTCTCCTCCCCGAATTGCATTTAGGGATTTCATGGTTGTGACCTCATTGATAGGATATAGAAAGCTCTTTCTCCGGTTGATGTGCAGTCCAGACATCCCTTCAAAGAGAACCAATATCACCCTGAGAATTTTGATTTGTTCATCATCTGCATCACCAAAATTAGGGTATCATCTGCATACTGCAAATGAGTTACCTCCAAATCATTTGTTCCTTCTCTGACCACATTGAAACCCCTCAACCACCCATTCATATTTATTGTTTTGACTATGTTGTTGAGACCTTCCATTGATAATAAGAATAAGAATGGTGACAAAGGGTCACTTTGTCTTAAACCCTTTTGTGCCCCTGAAGTACCATGTTGGGGAGTCATTGATAATAACTGAAAAACTCACAGTGGATATGCAAAATTTTACCTAGTTTACCCACTTTTGTCCAAACCCCATCCTATTTAGCCCTCCTGATTGACATGGTCATGGGCTTTCTCTATGTCAAGTTTGCAAAGAATCCCTGATTTTCCTTGCTTTCGTTTGGACCCCACAGCTTTATTAGCTAACAAAATTGTATCCATGATTTGTCTTCCTTTAATAAATGTCATTTGTTATGATTCCACCAGTTTTGCCATCACTCTTTTAAGCCTCTCTGAGTACTTTAGAGAAGATTTTGTAAATGCTGCCTATCAAACTGATTGGCCTGAAATCCTTTAGCTCTTTGGCACCTTTCTTCTTTGGAAGGAGTGTTACAAATGTAAGCATTGAAGCTCCTTTTAAACATGTGTTGGTCATGAAAATTATGGAAAGCATTCATGATATCTTGTTTCACCTCTTCCCAGCATTTGATAAAAATTCCATGGTAAGACATCTCAACATCATCAAGGTCTAGTTTTAGACATCTCAACATCTCTTCTTCCTCAAAACTTGCTTGCATACTCTCATTTTCCTCCATTGATAGAATTAAACAGTTAGGAAAATGGTAAGCAGGTCTCCAGTGAACTGTTTTTGTATATAGGCTTTGATAAAATTCTACTATCTCCCATTCAATTCTAGTATTCTCCTGAATTATTTCTCCTTGCACACAAATTTGGTCCATATTGTTGTACATTTTGTGAGCAGTGGCAACCTCATGAAAAAACTTAGTATTTTTGTCTCCCTCCTTTCAGCCCAGCACTTGATATTTGCCTCCAAGCACTTTCTTTCTTAATCTGATCTTCATACTCAAGCAACGGTTCAACCTCGTTTGTTGTCTCTTCATCTGTAAGCATTCTTATCCCTGAAACTGTCTCTATAGCAGCCTATTTCCTTAGCAAATTCTTCCGCTGTGACCCGAGATTCCCCGACCCACTCTTATTCCATACTTTTGAACTTGTTCTTTAAGGCTTTCATCTTACAGGCCAAAATGTAATCAGGTCTTCCTTCATAGCTCAAGTTATTCCACCAACCTCCTGACTCTGACTATCAAGCCCTCAGTACCCAACCACCCATTTTCAAACTTATTGTAACTTTTCTTTCTTCCCCAAGATCCCCTTTGTAAAGCAGTAGGAGGAGTGTGATCAGAAGTAATCCTTTGCAAGGGAATCTATTTCAGATTATTGAAAACAATCATCCCAATCTGCAGAGATTAACATCCTATCAATTCATAAAGCAACTTCCTCGAGGTCCCCTTTGAACCATGTGTATTTTGCATCTTCTAATTGCAAGTCTATGAGATTCATATCTTCAATAAAGTCAAAGAACTCCTTCACCCCTTTTATTCTTCTGGTGCAGTTTCTTTTTTAAGAAATGTTTCTGCATACATTAAAATCCCCACAGACTGCCCATGGCCCTACCATTAGTCCCCTAATCGAATTTGAAAAATATTAAGAAATAAATATTTTCTATTTTATTAAAAAAAGATTCTTGTTGTTATCTAAATGAAAATTAATGATGGATTACTCTGATCTTATATATATGAAAATCAATGATGAGTTAAAATATTTTTATTAGGAAAAGGGACATTTTGACCCAAAAGTAACAATAGGGGCATTTTTGTACAAGAACGGTGTGTGTTTGAAGTCAACAGAAACTGAAGGTTTTCATCATGTGCCAAAATAGTTTTGGAAAGATAAATCAAGTGGTCAAGAGGATATTAATAATTCTAATGGCCACAGAATAGCCCCATCATTACAAAACAAGATTCATCATTCTGCACTGTTCAAATTCCCACTACCCCAACACTGAGATACAAGAAAGGAAAACATTAATCGTGGTATCTAGGCCAGCCTTCCTACCTCCCCACCAACACAAGTTTCAGGTAACTTTGTTCCATCAAGGCTTGGACAGATGGAATCACCTAGTGTTTTTGCCTACGATGGGATTTGAACATGAGACATCATGGTTCTCAACTCACTTCAAAAACCACTAGGCCACACCCTTGGGTGCAAAGGAAAATACTCAATTTCTTTAATCTAAACGGATCTCCCCAAATTATTTAATGTTGGAAATGGATCTTCCAGCACTAGAATTCACTAAAAGAACAACTACCCTTTATTGCACCTTCTCCACCTCCATCAAACCCTACTCGCACCTTAAAAAAGTATAACTACCCTTTATTGCACTTTCTCCACCTACTTCAAACCCTACTTGCACCTAATATAACCCTGCAAGTCCAAACCTGTAATGAGGAGAACATTGATTCATACTACTTGAAATTAGGGCACCAGAAAGAGCCACTCAAGTTGGACTATCTGGATTGATTGAGGATGTTATGACTATTCTACCACAAATGGAATAGAGACAAGGACCAAAAGATCATTAAAAATTGTTAAGCTTGTTACATTTTTAATCTGGTGCTTGGAAACCTCATTCAGCAAATCAGTTGCTTCACATAAAATAGCAAGAAGAAGACCCATAAAGAGTTGGGATGTCTTACCTCCTTATCAATACATTACACAGGAGTACAACCCGGTCAGTAGGCAAAAGGGAAGTAAGAAGGCCAGCAACCATACTAGATATGTTTTGCTTCATCTGCTCAAATGTTACTCTATTTTCATCAACCACACGTCCTGTCAAGTTTTTCTTATACTCTTTACTTTCCAAGATTGTTTTCACCATTACCATACATTGAATCATGAATTGCTCAAAGGACATAATATGTGGTTCAGGATCCAAAATCTTGCTTAAACAGAATTCCGTGATAAGTGGAAGGACACATTTATCCCCGAATGAATAAGGATGTCGCTGCTGGATGGCGACTAAAATCTTCATTAACTTTGTACAAGCCCTTTTTAATAAATCCCAAAATTTAGGTTGATGGTCCTGGATAGATGAATCTGCAAATTTAAGGAGTGATCAGTATATTAGTTCAGAAGGAATATAAAAAGCATTTTACCTTTTCTTGTTAGGCAGCATCAAAGCAACAGAGAGGAAATAGGAATCAATCCCCAACCCACATTTTCCTTTTACTTCCTCTCTGTTTATTATCAACCAAACAAAAGGGAGAAAAAAAATTGTGCATTTCCTCCTCTCTACCTTTTCATTTCTACTTTCTTTTCATCATCTTCCTTTCCTAGTATCCAAGAAAACAATTTGGGTTTCCACTATATACTGTTGAGGGAAGAAAAAGTATCTTGCTAAGCAACATTCATAAGTGTAAGTTACCAATAATCTAACAAAAATTGCACTAGTATTTTAAGCAGTCTCAAGCATCTTGAAAACTTGTCGTTAGAGCTTCAATGATTCACTTGTCAGATGTGACACTTTGGCATATCAAGGCACAATCAATACTAGCCCTTTTTATTAAGTTACTCACTTAGAGGATGCATGCTGACATTTATAAAGGTTAGTAGGCAAAAACTTTTTTAGCCATAAAACTGAGTGTGTGTATGCCAGATGCCCGGTTAGTAAGGCAATGATGTTGTCATTTGTTGATTGATATTTTCTACTTTTAGATAAAATCAAAGCATGCCCCACAACTGTCAGGAGAAGGTCGATATCTGAAACAAGTTGTGTTACATTGCTTAGGTGCATTTATCGTTGGATTGAGATTACTTTTGAAGGCCACGGTTGAAGCCAATGCAGTGGATTGAAATATGCCTTTTAAGTCCTTGAATAAACTGACTCTGAAATAGCATTTCAAATGCATTTTCTCCAGATGGCACTGGGGAGAAAGAACAAGACCCAAACCAAGTAATTCTTTCACTTGTCATGTAATAGTCTGAAAGTCAGCAAAGGGGCTCCCAAGAAGACACTGGCATCCATTATGTTGATTACCATTTTCCTATCAGAAGGTCAGCATGAAAAATCCTATAAAATAAAATGTAACCCTAACTTTTTGCACTTTTTTATGTAAGCATGTAGGAGGCTCACACATACATGTGAAAATTTTGAACCTCCAGATGCCAAAACAGGGCATGACGGACAGACACTGCCAGACCTGAATACTCTGCTATGATGCATTAACATTCTACTAGGAAATTGCAAGTATATTGAAACACAAATAATTCATGGAGAAAAAGTAAATATGAAGTTTAGGTAAGGATCTGAAGTTCATTCTCACAGTATGGAAGTAGTGATTGGATGGCATTCAAAAGCACTGGAGCAACCTCTTTGACATGCCGCACCTCCTTAAAATGGGGTGGGGGGGGGAGGGGAGAGAGAAAGAAAAAAAGTCAATAAATTACTCTGAAATAAGGGAATTAGCTAGAAATCCTCCTTTATCTTTCTTATGTTTTTTCCTCTTTGGGGTGGGGGGGTGAAGATTGAATTTTTCACCCATACCTGTAAGGTTTTGGCATCACTCGGAAAGCCAGAAATTATCAACTGCCTTATTATCTTTGAACATAGAAACCATCTCTCACATGTTAAGTAAAGATCATCATGATGTAATTCAGCAGCATCCCCACCAAAGGTTTGAGCAAGAGCTGAGAAACCATGGAGTATTGTCTGCACATCAGTCTGCCAAAGATGCCAACTATAATCGAAGAATTGCGTGCATATCTGTTAAAAAGATCATGAAATACCAAGTGAGGCACCTCAGCAAGTCCAATCCATCATATCAAAGTTTATGACCAGAGCAGACTCAAAGAGACAATTATGTGATGACTGAAAATTATTTGGGAAACCATGGACATGATAGTTTACTTTGATACTCAAAACTGCTGTCATCTAATAACCAACATGTAAAATAAGAGATTTCAGATAAGCAGTCTGCAAAATAAAACAGCAAGTGACTGGGCATATGAAGCAGGGATATCAGCCATTAAGAGTTACACTCCCATGCATTTGCTTGTGCCTGTGCCAAAGAATAAGAACTGATAAAACGCAAAAGTATGCTTTACACAGACAAAGAGTAGGCATTCTAACACCTAGGTAAAATTATATAATGACCTCATGATAACAAAAGCAACAACACTAGCTGATGATTAGATGCAATGTACAAACATCTACAAGTATATAAGCATGTGCATACTTGTCTTCAAACTAAATTTAGATTATATTATATTTATACACAATGTAGAAGGTTCTACAAAATAGATACCAGCAAGCATTCCATGTAATATTTGGACTCTTACAGACAACTCAGTTATTGAACCCTAATTTTGACAAAACAAGACTCCAACAACAACAAATACGCCTCAGTCCAACCAAGTTGGGGTCAACAATATGAATCCTCACTTCTTCATTTAAGCACATATCATCATCAAACTAAATAAAACAAAAGTGAAAAATTAAGTTAAAAAATATGCATATAAATTATTAAAATAATAATAATAATAGAAGTTCTCTACCAAGTCTAAAACCTTTCAGCTAGTAGCACTAGGGGTGTCAAAAATGAGCTCAAATGTAGGCAACCCGCCCAACCCGTTTTAAGACTCTTTATTTGCATTGATATAGTGTATGTTCTTATATTGAAGGTATGGATTACTATCTATTTTATATCTTTTAGGATTTAACTGTCAATTTTTAACTTTTTTTTTTAATTTTCTTGAGTTGAAATTCAAATTGTGGCTATAAAAGTTAAATAACAATATGTTAAAATTATTGAGATTAAGCGGGTCAAATAGGGCGGGTCATGACCCAGCCCAACTTTTAGCCCATTTGAGCCCAAAGTAAACTTGGGCAGGTCATGACCCAACCCAATTTCTATTTCAACCTATTTTATTATCTCTAATTTCAACCCAACCCGCCCATTTACACCCCTAAGTAGCGCTATCACATGTATGGATCTTTTTCTTCCACTGTGTCCTATCTTTAGCTAAGTCTAGGACACTTCTTAGTGTTCTCTTCGCAAGTGAGGACTAAATATCTTTATTATTCTATTACTTTATGTTACGTTGAGGAGATATTAACACACTACCAAACCTTCAAACTTTTCATAAGATCACTTGGTGCTCAAAGATATTAAAAGTATGCAGGAAGAAGACAACCAACAGCACCTCAGCAAAGGTCCTTTGGTCTGATGTAAGCCTCTTTGTAGACAACTCCTTCAAGGTTCTGTAAAGAATCATGAATATTCTATGTGAAGTAAGAATATCTGCCGATTGAAGCTGTTGTGCTAAAAAGGAAAAAAGCTCTGGCCTGTAGGAGAATTCAAAATCAATGATTAGTGTATAGATGAAGTCGGAAATTACCAGAAAAGAATTTAGACAATAAATTTCTTTATAAATATCGGAACACAACCAACTAAACATAGAGAAGCAAACCCATTAAGGACCAGGGGAGATCTTAGAGATTAGGGCAGTCAAGAGTACTCTAGTATAACCACCTAGAGCAACTGGATAATCTTCTTGACCACCAAAACTGAATCAGGATAGCACTTGAGGATAAAGCATAACATACAGCTCCATGTGGAGCACTATAGTTCTAAAATGCATAGATTGCTATTTAATATACTTTCACGGGAGATTTTAAACCACCTGATTTGATTCAAATGCAATTGACTACGCCGTTTCTGCTTGACTTGGCTAGTTAATATTTGATAGCTGATAATAAGCTATAATAAAAAACACAACAATAGTAAATAAAATCAAACAATCGAACATTAAGATTTGGTGGTGATACTACTTAACCCCCAAAAAAAGATATGGTTGTGAAACTGGCAGTAAAAAGAAAAAAGAGAAATAAGGACCTCTACAGAACCAAACTTGTCAAGAGTAAAAATGAATAGATCCTTTACATTAGTAAGTGTCTATAAGGATCATATAAATGGGTATTAACTTCAGAGCCCAATCTAGGTCCGTAATTCCTTCATTTGCTCTTTTTCTTGTTGAAGAGCAATTACCAATTCATTAGCATTTTATCGAGGACTGAGAAGTATTAGAACCCTAAGTAAAGCTCTTCCTAAACAGACAACCTATTTACGTTGGATAACTTTTGAAGAAGGAAAAAAACGAGTGTTGTTGTAACCATATAGAGTAATACTGTTAAGGATAATTCTTCACCTTGACACACTCTTCAATTCTGATCCAGACAAATGCATCAAAACAAGAATTTTGGTATAGGATGGATTAAATTATAAGTTTCTTTTGTTGAACAGAATAGACCATTGACCTTTGTTTCACATGTTGCTTCACATAAATGTAAAAGCTGGTAGAAACTTGGTTCTATCAAGAACCAATTCAAAAACAAAACATCAGTTGTTTAGTTTTTCCTTTTAAATCAACAACATTCAACCTGATAATCAAGAAAATCGTTGAGAGACTGAAACCATTAACTTCTCTGGGGCCTATTGGATGAGACTCCAGCCACTCTTCAACTCTATCAACTAGAGCTATATTCATATTTGGATTTGCATTTACACCTCAAATTATCCCAATGAAATCGGAAGCATGATATTTCTCGCTGATATACATGGTGCAGAATCACCATCCTGTGAAACTTGAGACAGCTTTGACAGTATAAGCAAGTGAATTTCAATTCTGGTCGACAGCTCAGGGTATGGGCCAAGTGAGACGTCAACCCGGTAAATCACCTAACTTTGTAGAGCTGAAAGTTGCCAAATCGGTTGAAAGAATTAAAGGGATGCAGGCAAATGAGCTTTGTCAGATGAATTATATGTGAAATGACCAGTTAAAAAGCTGATCTCATATTAAGAGTGGGCAAGCAAAAAAAGCCTTTCACCGGAATAATTGAAATCTTCAGAATGAGCAAGGAGACTTCAAGGCCGCATCTATCCCAGACAAAAGGGCCTTGTAACTGTCGGTTAGGGATAAACTCTTAGACATCTAAAATGTTCACCCCCACATCTGGTGATTTCATATTTCTTTTTATAATCTCTTTTTGTCCTAAAAAGAATCTAAGAAGTCAAGATAATAATCATAAAAGACAAAAGAATAAAATAGTTCTTCTTCAATAATCTATTGCAATTTGAATAGTTATGGAGAACACCATACCATTCTTTAGTGTAATCGATCCGAGCAATCTTTGAGATGATCACAGACAATGTAAGGGCAATCTGCACCAGGCAATCACGCACCCAGTTGAGAAATCAGGAAAGCACTTACAAATATGTCCACCAATGACAATATTATTCAGATCTCTAAGTAGTGAGAGCAGTTGAAGCAACAAATGTCGATAACGGGAATGACAATTTTCAGAGAAAAAAAGAGAGCTCTAGCTATCTGTATGCTCATTACAAAACCAAACATAAATCTGCATCACCTGGTAATTCTCTTCCCTCAAGTGTGACAACAGCTTTTGTCTTAAATGTAATTTCTCCTCATTGCTAATTCCTCTGTCAAGATGTTCCAGAGATAAGCAAATAGTCATTTACAGCAGTAATACAAATATATAAACATGCAGGAAGGAGAAATCAGAACACATGGAACATAAAAAGGCAAATCAGAGCTAGAGTCGTGGGAAGAACAAGCAATCTGAAAATTCAATCCACATTCATATGTTGCATCAAGCCACCAAAATTGAATAATAACCTATCTTACTGCAGGCGATTGCTGAAAATTTCCATCATCATCTTGACAGTGACATCCTCTTTTCCCACACATTGACCTCCTTTGCATTTGTAACTATACTTCCATAATTTTATTTTATCATAGAATTTCATTTGTCTGCATTATGAAAGACAAGTTGTGGGACTCTTCATTTCTGATGATGCACCTTTGTCGGATTCTTCAAAAATTCTCTACTTTTGGAGAATCCAACACACAACTATTGACATTTTTGAAGAGATCGAGCCGCATAGATGGAAAGACACATAATTTGATATCCTAATAACACTGTCTATTTTTTCATTTTTTGACAAGTTTCAAACTAATATTACCTTGTAAGTCGTACATGGGTCATTTCTTTTGATAAATATCTTGGAAATAAATTATATAAGTTAAAGTGCATTCAGAATGATTCCTTCACTGAACAATATAACCTGACCATTTTCTTTGATTGATGACTTTACTTTAGACAGTGAAGAAGGAACATATGCTAATAACTTATACCCATCAATCTCAAATTTACAGTCTGTTATTCTCCTTTCAGATGTCCCAAAATTGTGGTCCATTTCCTTGAACAAATAACCATTCAGTCAAAGATAATTTAGGGCATCATTTAGAATAGACAGTAGGAAAACAACAGGGAATTTCTGCAGTAAATAGGACAAAGATTTACAAAGGACATGACCAGTTTGGGTTAATAGTGTAATAAATTCCTAGAGTTCATTCCATCTGCATCCTTTAGCTTTCCACAATTTGAGAACTAGTCATGTCCAGAAAACAATTTCAAAGGATTTTTCTGTAAAATATGGGGAGTACTCTAACTTAACTTATACACATATAGAACATACATACATAAGAAGATTTTCAAGGATGGGAACATTTTGGAATAAAAGGAGTACAACATTTCTTAGGATTCCTACAATTTGTTCCATCTCCATCCTTTAATTTCCAGAATTTGAAAACAAATCATATCCATTAGCAATTTCAAAGGAATCCTATAATGGGGAGTACACTAACATATCTTGCACATACATACATGCATACAGATACACATATAACAAACATGCATACATATATATGTGTGTGTTTGGGGAATAAATTACTCTTTTTCAGTTCTCCACTAAACTATGGATTTCCAGATACAACTGGGATGACACTATCTTGGTCATAGTTTTACAGAACAATGCAACAATTGAAGATTAGGAGGAGGAAAAAAGAACTTGTATTCAATAAACCCACAAAATGCACAACTGAGTAACAAACTAAATCAACGTGAATAACTCACGTGGAATCACGCCTGTTCCTCCAATACCGATTTATGCTATTTTTGAAGTAGACCGATGCCATTAATCGAACATCCACTTGAGACGCCAAGTCCTTAGCAGTAATCACTTCCTACAATGTTAAAAACATCACCATTCCACAACTTATCATCCAATGTACTTCAAAAACCCTAAAATAAAAAAAAAATCAAATGTAAGAAAGAGGGAAAGAACTACCATAAGACAAGAACAAAAACCCGGCCGGTTTTCTGATTGAGCTAGGGCAGCTTCAGCTGGTTTACGCACGCTTTGTTCGCCGCTGAGTGAATTTGTCAGCAACGAATACATTGCCGGCAGGTCGGAGGCTGATAAAGCCATGGCTGAACCAATCGGATGAGTTCAAGCACTGAGTTGATACCGAGTCGAATCGTTGAGTCAAGCAGCAGCTGAGTAGAGGAGGGAAAAAATGGAAGATTTTGCGGAGGATTTTGGATGGAAATGGCGATTGCTTAGCGATCTGGTAGGAATGAAAATGCAGGAGAAGTTGTCTGTAAATAAAATGGAGAAGAAAATGGAAAGAGGTTTGGAGTTTTGTTAACCTCTTCACTATTTGGCATGGTCAGAGGCTCACAGCTGAACTTTCTATATCTGTTTCTTTTCTTTTTTTGATCTTTTTGTTGGAAGTGCTCCATAGTGATGGAGTTTAAATATGAATGAAAGAATTACAAATTGTAAAATTAATTTTTGGTTAATGTTATAAAATGAGAGGAAAAAATATAAAAATAGTAAATAAGAATGAAGCGTCAAATTCAGGATAAAGCGTTCGTGATTTTTCTTCATTATCATCTACATGAAAGACATAATGTTGAATAGTTTACCGTGAAAAATCCACTTGAATTATGGATTGATTTAAGAAGAAGGTATAAGTGATATGACCATTTTAAAGCAACGGAATTATCAAAGACCTCAAGTGGATCATACATTGCAATATTGGTGGTGTTAAGGATTATACCTCCGCTCTTCTTTTCTTTGCCTGTGAAAGGTGAAGATGTTGTTCATTGTGACACTTTACATTAATATTTAGGTATTGTTTTGATGCAGAATGAACAATTCATTGTGTATGCCTTTAATATAGTTGAAAGTGCATGAAAAGAATTATTCTATGCATAACCTTGAGCTGACAGTCATAATGTTTTACCTGAAAATTTAAAGGCACTATTTTTATGGTGTTTGCGGTAAAGTATTCACTAATCACTGCAACATACAATATGTGTTTACTTAGAGGGATCTTAATTTGAGATAATAGAGTTGGATGGAGTTACTGAAAGAATATAATGTCTATATCTTATATCATTCAAATAAGATCAATTTGATGGTTGATGTGTTGGATAGGAAGTTTAAAAGCATGGATACCCTACCTTGTTTGGAAGTTACAAAGTATCTATTAGCTAGAGAGGTTTAGACTCTAGCTAATAGTCTTACGAAGCTTGAGTTGCCAAGATCCTATGGGGTATTGGCTCGTGTGCAAGTTAGATTTTTATTTATGGATCAGATTAAGGATAGATAATTTGAGGATATTCAAGTTAAGCAAGATTTATGAAAAGGTCTTGCAAGAAAAGGCCAAGGAGGAAATGATTGGTGGTGAAGGTGTCCTAAGGGGCGTATGTGTTCCACGTGTTAATGAACTAATCAAAATCATTCTAATTGAGATTCACAGACTCATAGTTCTAGATATTTTATACATTTTAGATGTATCATGAGACCACATTATTGATAGGGTAAACAAAGTGAAATATTATTAAGTTCATTGCAGTATTTGAATTGCCAGCAAATAAGTAGGAGCACCAGAGATTTAAAGAAACGCTTCAAAAGATGCCCATTCTTGAACGGAAGTAGGAGAGGATATTGTTGGATTCTATGCAATTTTGATTATTGACATAGTAATATATAAGTGAAGTTGGTTCAATAATACATTGTCACAAGGAGTTGAATTCGTAGCAAGATTATAAAATAAATAAAGACAAGTATGCAGGAATCAAGAAACAAATAATGCTAATTTTTGATAAACTCAAAAAAAAAGGTGTTGAATTGAAGAATTTAAGTTTAACTATAACACAAAAGAACCAAGGAGTTTGATTTGAAGAAATAGTCTAAAGTGACAAGAGGTTTGAATTGAAGGAGTCTCACTTGAAGTAGAACTCAAAGTACTTAGAGAGTTTGAGTTAAGATGGAGTTTGAACTGAAGAACAACTCTTGCTTAAATAAAGTGAAGTTGTTCATAATACATGTGCACTTACAAAGCAAAACCAATTGAAAAATTGACTTCTCAAATGCTACTAGCAAACTGAAGAACACATTGAGAGACCAGGTCCTATTACAGAGTTTATGTATTAAGAGTTTTTCATTGAATTGTAATGTTGATGTAATCTCAATTCAGTGAGTTATAAACTGAATTATGAGTGTTCTCTTTAAGTTGGGATAACTCGAAGACTTGAGAACATGTATCTTGGAAGGTTTGATTTAAAATTTAGGAATTAGAGTTAGTTTTGAGGATTGTAAGAGTTTTAATCTAAATTCATAACTTGAAACATAGGAATTAGAGTTAGCTCTTAGGATTGTAAGAGTTGTAATCTGAATTCATAACCTGAAGTACGTTCGACAATCTAGTTGATTGTGACATTTATGAATTATAATTATAATTCCTTAAGTTACATGGGTTTGTAATATTTTGTTGAATGACTCATTGTGATTTAGTCCAATTGGGAGTAAATAATGTAGAGGTACAAGTCATGATTTTTACATCTTTGTGACCCTAGGATTTTCACGTAAAAATGGTGTGTTCTTTACTTATTGCTCTTACTTCTTTGTTGAAATATGTTAGACAATTTATTTCTCTTAGGTGAATAGTTAAGATAATTAACTAAAATCTCGGTCATGTAAAATAACATATACCTATGGATTTCATGGTTGGTCTTGCTAAGACCTTAAGAAAGTGGACGAGAATACCTATGTATTATTTTTTTTCCCCTTCATTGTCAGTGCATCAAACTTGTTCCGGATACCCGCCCTTTGTGTTTCTTGAGTCTTTTTTCTTAGGTTCCACTTCTGTTCTTGTCTACATTTTTCATACAATTTACCTCTCCAAACTCCTTTTATGTGCTTCTATTTTTTTAATGTGTTTTGGTCATTTTGTTGCCCTTTCTGTGCTTGTTCTCCCTCATTTTCTTCATCTAATATATTTTTCACAAGTTGATTTCTTTTTTTTTTCGAAGTTTTTTTGTTTTATTATTCCTCTTCATTCTTTGGATATAATTTTGGATTGATCACATAGCATTGTTGTTTATCATGATTTTGTAATTTTTAATTTTTCCAACACTTTGACATGTAATCATAATTAATTTTAATTCATGTTCAATAATCTATTCAAATTTTCTCTTCATTCATACGTTATTTCTTTTAGAAAAATCACTCTATTAATCTTCAACATTAACACTAACAGATATAGATCTCATTTTATTGTGTCTTTATGTTTATTTGTAGAGGCTTTTCGACCCTAGATACCAAAAAAATGTGATGGAAGTGAGGAAAAAGAGATTCATGCAATCACAATAGTGATCTCCTCCACTAGATTAAATAATAGAACTCATTTTAGGGTGCGCGTCGAATAAGCCTGATTAGAATATATAATACAGAAAGTAGGCTTTGAAAAAAGATTGAAGTAGTCTTTCAATATTGTAACATGAATCAAAACATACACATTGCTTAGTAATCATTTGTTGCATTCTTGGATCACATTTTTTAGGAGTCATTCTACGTAACAATTATAGATCTGGCTAGTCATATGAGATTTTACCCACTATTGCATATTGTAATTTTTTGTTAACAATCACTTGTTTCACTTCTTTCTCCTACTTAAACCACCTTAGATTCTCCATGTAAATAATAAAAAATAAATTTCAAAAAGACATATTAGATCGTAATGAAAGTTGGATGTAGTGTAAAAGCTTATGTTATGGTGTAGTTCAAGGGTGGGACAGAGGTGGCTACTGATTATGATTGAACAATCTCCGGAAAGGTTGTTCGATGGCCATGTCCACCAAAAAAACAGATAAAATATTAGAGTTTCAACGATGATACTAATATAATTATAGAATTTCTTTTTTAACAATGAGCAATCATAGTCATTTTACTAATACGCTCTCTCTCTCTCTCCCTCTTTTTACTTGTCCAATTTTGACTATTTACTTGTCCCTTTTTACTTGTCATTTTTGACAAATCAAGTAAAGACAATATTTTATAGGAAAAATTACATAAATGGACCATAAAATCCAAAATAATTACAAGTTCTTACCCAAATCCAAAGTAATTTCTGAAATATTCATTCTCTCATAAATAATTACAACTCATACCCCCCATTCATTAAGGCTGATAATTTTCGTTTATCTGATACTAAATCGGTATCATATATTGTATAGGTATCACTAATACCTAAGACTGATAATTTTGCTTAACTAATACTAAACCAGTATATATATACTGTATTAGTATCATTAAAGTTTTTTGTTCAGAAATTACTCATCAGTCAATGATACTATAATAGTATATGTATATTGTAGTGGTATCATTAAGGTTTTTTGTTCAGAAATTACTCATTAGTCAATGATACTATAAGAGAATATATATTTTACGGCATCATTAAGGTTTCTAGTTCAGAAATTACTCATTAGTCAATGATACTATAATAGTATATATATGTGTGTATATATATATACACACATATATATACTATTATAGTATCATTGACTAATGAGTAATTTCTTAACAAAAAACCTTAATGATACCAATACAGTATATATATACAGATTTAGTATCAATTAAGTGAAATTATCAGTCTTACTGATACCAATACGATATATGATAGTGATTTAGTATCAGTTAAGCGAAAATTATCAGCCTTAATGGAAAGGAGGTATAAACTATAATTATTTATGAGAGAATGAGTATTTCAGAAATTACTTTGAATTTGAGTATGAACTTGTAGTTATTTTGAATTTTATGGTTCATTTATGTAATTTTCCCTTTAAATTATTATACTTAAATTTTGTTTTCTTAACATGAGCTCAAACGTATGAAGTGTAGTGTTGGGCCATGTTTAACACAAATATATCTGTCGAATTTTATTTTGTAAGTGTATCTCAAAAAATTGTTTATACTCCTTTTTTAAATTTAATTAGAGGCATGAATAACACCTTTTAATAAAGATGTTTATTATTTTCTTAAAAAAAAATTATCATCTCTACGTAAAAAGAAATTGATTGAAAATTTTAATAATTATATTTTAATATTTTTATTTCACTAAATACTTGATATCTAAATAAAATGAAAACAATTATCCAAGCTTAAATAATATCATATTCCACAATCCATATAGAATAAGAGACTATAAGCACACAAGTTCATGGATAACATGTGTATTTGAGCTATAAGCTTGTAACCAGGAGTGAGTCCCACTTTAGAACTCTCATCATTTTGATTTATTGATCTTACTTTTAAATATGTTGTAGGTTAGAAAATTAAGTTAAAAGTTCTATAAATTACAATAATTCATAATTTAAAAATATTTGATTATATATTTAAAAATTATGTAAAAAAAGTACTATAAAACACAATAATTAAAAATTTAAAATTCATATAAAAAATCGGTTGACTCTCCAAATTTCATATGTGCCACATAAATTGAAATAAAGAAAGTAATATATATTATTTGAAATGACGTAAAAAATATTATAAATAAAAAATAATTAACAACTTCAAATATCTTTAAAAATATATAATTTTTTTGGGGAATTTTCACATATAGCCACTCAAAATAGCTTAATTATGCTTCATAACTATAATTTGTTAATTACGATTCGCAGCTATATGTTATAGGAAGGAGAGTGGTGAGGGAGATTGTGAGAGGGAGGAGAGAGGCGAGTGAGAGAGGGCAGAGAGTGGGCAGAGAGTGGGAGATAAGTGAATTGTATAAGTATATCGGTTAGATAATTGTATATATGTAACTACTATGTATATGTATCAATTATTGTATTTGTATATCTGCATACAATTAGGAGGATAGTGGCGAGTAGATTGGGAGAGGAAGGAGAGAGGAGAGAGGCGAGCGAGAGAGGGCATAGAGTACGGAGAGAGGTGAATTGTATATGTATATCGGTTACATAATTATATATATGTAACTACTATGTGTATGTATTAATTATTGTATTTGTATATCTGCATACAATTTAAATTCGTATACAATTGAATCAAGTTAAAACATTTGAATTTGTATCTCCAATCTCTCTCTTGCTTTATACAAACACAAAATATACATGTATTGTATAATTTGTATTTGTATAAAGCGAGAGAAAGAAGCAAAAGAGAACTGGGTAGGGGAATATTGTATTTATATAATTATAAGTGTATAGGGCGGAGAAATATGTATTCGTATTTGTATATCACGTCTCTCTCGCTTCATACAAACACAAAATATACATTTGTGTTTGTATAAAGTGAGAGAGAGATTGACAGAAGAGTAGTGGGAGAGAGACTAGGCAGGGAGAGGAGAGAGGAGAAGGATCAGAGATGACTGAAAAAGTGGAGACTGGCGAGGGAGATTCTAGAGAGGGGAGAGAGGCGAGAGAGAGGAAGAAGAAGAGAGGCGAGAGACGAGATGCGAGAGAGAATGTAATTATAGCTAGAAGTAAGTTTCGAATTGTAATTAATGCTGACTGTAGCTATGTTAGGTAATTAACTAGTATATATTTGCTTAATCACATAATTTTTCTTTTTTTTAATTAACTCTCCAAATTGTTTCTGTCACATGGAAAATTTGGGAAGCAAACTAAAATCAAAATAAATAAATAAATAAATATTTATTACAACAAAATGGAGAAATCTAAAATTTGATTGGCCAAAAATCGTGTAGCGCTGTCACAAATGCCACGTCATCAAAAACAGCCGAATGATCTGGAACATTCCCCAACCCCCAAAATCTATTAAGACCAACTTCTTCTTCTTTTTCTTCATCATGTATGTCTCTCAAACTCACTACTACGATTTCTGAAGAACAATCGACCCGACAAATTGTATTTGGATCCGAAAAATCGATCCGAATATGAAGACCCGACAAATTACAATAGCCATTGTTCTATGTGCATCACTATTTGTTCTCAACGTACAATCTAAAACCGTTGATCCTTATAAGGTATGTATGATTTTCTATTTATTGTTTTTTCCCGTTTGAATTTATGTATTTTTCATATTGGCATGAATTAGGCCCGAATATAGTGGAATTTGAAATGGATATAGAGGAAACTAACTACATTGATTGAGTATCTAGTGCATGATTGAGGGCTAATTGATTTAAATTTCACACTGTTAGATTTTGAACTGATTTTGGTGATTGAGTTTTCATGGGTAGCCTGGTGCACTAAAGCTTCGGGCTTTGTACATGCGTGTATTATACAGAGCCTTATCCTGTATTTATGGAAGAGGCTGTTTCCACGACTTTTGAACCCATGACAGCAACTTTACTAGCTATGCCAAGGCTACCCTTTTGGTGATTGAGTTTTCATGATGTTTTTGAATTTTTTTTGTTTCTATTTGTCTATTGGTTTTGTTTGGGGGTTTATTGGAATTGCTCTATTTAACTAGTTTTTTTTTTGTATATTAGGATAATGTTTGAATTGAGAAATTGTGTTTTGAAACTAGGAAATAGAGTAAATAAAGGATTGTTCCTTAGAAAGAAGGGAAGCAGACGATATCCTCAAAAAAAAAAATGAAGGGAAGCAGACGTATTATTGATTTGACTGTGGAATAATATCTGTTTTATGTAATTTTCATATGTAAATGATATGTAAAAGTTTAATGAGAATGTAAAAGGAGAAACTCCGAGTATGCTGATATGCGTATGATGGATTCTGAAAAAATAAAATGGTCATGATGCATTGGGTATCATTGTTAGCCCGGATTTTTCATCTGTTACGGCTGATATATACACATATCTTTGTGGCACAAAGACAATCAATGTAAAGAGGAACCGCAAAAATACCGTTTGAAGTTAGGTGTGGCAAGTACTGAAATCTCATATTGATCACTTTGTTTATATTCCTCAAAATGGAGACTAAATGAAAAAGTTTTGATCCTCTCGTGTTTGTTAGTTTTAAGAAAATAAACCTGAAATATTCGGCATTGTTAACCTGACGACTTAACCTGAAATATAGCTATATATCCTGAGTGTCCATGCAGAGTGATTACCTCATCTTCCATGGTTAACAATGATTTTGAATTATTCCAGGTGCTTGGAGTTGATAAAAGCGCAAGTCAGCGTGAGATCCAGAAAGCTTTTCACAAGTATGTTCGCTCATCATTTTTCCATTATCATTTTTTCTTTAAATCTCAATGTTTGTGCTTTTGTTGTTTCATGCTTACCATCCAGTAGTCAAGTTTCTCTTAGCCAAAATTTGGCATAACTATATCAATTGTTATCCTACCTATATGTTTTACTGGAGGTTCTGCCATGATTGATGTCTCTTTGTTGGTAGGAATTACCTTAACTTGAGGATTTGTAGTGGTGATGAGTATTTTCCAAGTACTTCTATTTGTGCCTCAAACTTTCACGTGTCTTAGAGTACTTGTAGTTTGGCCTTCAATTCTATTCGTGTTTTACATGCTTTTGGGGTGGAAACCCCTACAAGTGACACACCAAGAAAGTGCAGTGTATATGTAAATTTCTGGGCTCTTAGTGATGATATTAAAGCAGGACTCTTCATAACTTTAAAATTACAGTTTTCCTAAGGATTCAGAATCTTAGGCTTGCAATAACTGGATGTTTTCATCAATAAGCCAAGAACTATGATTGAAATGTCGGAGACAAAAAGTATGGACAAGTGCTAGGCTTTTAAGTGCAAGCACAATTATAATGAATGGAAAAACAAAAAATGTGGATACTTTATAAGTAAACAATATAAAGAAAAATATATAAATTTGATAAAGATATTATTACTATTGCTAAACAAAGTATGTAGAGTGAAAAATCATGTTATTTCTAATTTATCAACCATTTCAATTTTTTGTTTAGATGTAAAGAAGTAGTTTTAAGTTCTCATTAACCAGTTTTAATGGTAAATCTTCAATTTATTATTCATTATCAGTTTATCACTCAATAATTCATCCAAAACTTTCTGGTAATGATTAATAAATCACTTTGCCAACTACATTTATTTGTTAATGCTTCCCTCTTAAAAGCAGAGACTATACAAATAAGGCTCATCCATAGTTCCTTGTTGCCGGAGGAGAAATGCCAAACTGAACTTTACGTAGCTTTGGGGCTTAAGCCTACCTCAAACAGCCCTTAACAACGTTGGTTGAACTTGAACATAGCTTGTTTTTCCCGAGAACAAATGACCTTAGTATTGATCAATCTGATCCAATTGGTCTTAACTACTTATTCTTGTCATTGTCTTGGAATGGGACAGGATAAGTAGTTGGAAGTAAGACTATAAATTTGAAGGTAAAGGAACATAGTGACAATTTTTTCCATGGCCTCTTTACTATCAGCATGCAGTTTCCTTAAATTCAGATCCTGCAATATGAGAGTTGCAAAATGCTCATGGTCGATTAGATTCTATGGGTTTCAAGGTGAAACTTTGTTTGAAGCTGTTTTTTTTTAAAAAAAAAAAAAATTTGCTTGTATTTAATTGCTGATTTTTTCAATTGTTGAACTTCTCTGCATTAGTTTTCCGGCAATTAATGTACTGTCCTTTTAATCTTTCTCCTTTATCCCTCTTCCTTTGCAGGCTCTCACTCCAATATCATCCAGACAAGAACAAAAGTAAGGGTGCACAGGAGAAATTTGCTGAGATTAATAACGGTATGACAGCTTCTGATTTCTATCTTCCTTTTCAGCACTCTGCCAATAATCAAAAAGAGGAAAGAAAGAAATTGTAGTTGAGGAAATTAAAAGAACCGCTTTTGCTATTTTCTTTAAAATTCTTGCTAAAGTTATCACTAGAATCTGAGATCCAAAGATGGCGTTGTTTTTCATATCTTTCTTCAAGGTGCTAGGTAGTTTTGATTTTATCTAAGATCCAAAGATGGGTGGTGATTAAAGGTTAAAACCCATACAATCTGAGTTATCTTGATGTGTGCAACTAGTTACAGCATGCAATTTCTTTCTCTGGGTGTTTGCTTGCTTGATGATCAATATTATTAACTATCTGTATTATTTGTCTATCAAATTTCAGCTTATGAAATTCTGTCCGATGAAGATAAGAGGAAAAACTATGACCTTTATGGAGATGAGAAGGGAGCTCCTGGATTTGATGCTGGAGGCGCTGGAGATCATGGTGGATATACATACTTTACAAGTGGTGGACCAGGACAAAGTGGGTTTAACTTCGGGCCAGGTGGTATGGGTGGTGGACAAGGAGGTGCAAAATCATTTTCATTTTCCTTTGGCGGTCCTGGCAGCCAAAGCTCTTCTGGCTTTGGTTTAGATGATATATTCTCCAACATGTTTGGGGGTGGTATGGGAAGTGGGAGTCAGTTTGGGGGTGGTATGGGAGGTGGGAGTAAATTTGGGGGTTTTAGTGGCTTTGGTGGTTCAGGCAGGTCTCAGTCTAGAACCAAGAACTCTGGCAAGAGCATCCCTTCTGTAAACTCGCAGATGTATAAGAAAGAAATATCTGATAAAGGAATGACTTGGCTATTACTCTCTCATACATCTACATCAAGAGATATCCAATATTATGAATCTGTCATCAGAGAAGTTGCAAGCTCACTGGATGGGGCAATGAAGGTATGCATCCTTTTACTTACATCATAATACATCTAGACTCTAGTCATTACTGTATTTCCACTGATGTGCTCTTACTGTGATAGGTGGGGAGAATAAACTGTGAAACTGATGCATCTTTTTGCAATGGTCTTGGCATATATCCTCGCTATGTGCCAAGATTGTTTGTGTATTCATTAAAATCAAGTGGGGATGGTGCGTTGATGGAGTACAGTGATGATTTAGATGTGAAGAGGGTGAAAAGTTTTTTCCATGATCATCTTCCTAGATTCTCAAAGCGTGTAGATTTGGACCACTTTGATTTTGTTTCCCAGACTGTAGGAGGTTTACCCAAAGTGATGCTTCTCTCAACAAAGAAAGATACTCCAGTTATTTGGCGTGCTCTTAGTGGCTTGTATCGAAATCGTTTTGTCTTCTATGATGCACAGGTTAGAATATATGACTAAACTTGTCCGTATGATTAGTTAAATACTGTACCAACTTGAATTTGTATTTGGACATGACTGCATTTGTTCTTTGCAAGTTTTTTACTAAAGCCTGTGTCGTTTAATAGGTTCGTGATTCTTCTGATCCTGCTGTCCGAAGGTTGGGTGTTGATGCTCTTCCCGCCATTGTTAGCTGGCTATCCAATGGGGAGAAACAGATTTTGAGAACAGGAATCTCTGTAAAAGATCTAAAGTCGGCAATTCAAGATCTAAGTAGTTTACTGGACAATTTTGAAAAGAAAAATAAGAAGGCAGCTTCAGCTCAGAGTAAAAGTGAGCAGAGTGAAGCAGAGGCTAAGCAAGTACCAGTACTGACAGGCTCTAATTTCAATGACATTTGTGGGGAGAAAACTCCTGTTTGTGTGATTGGTGTTTTCAGGTCATCTAATGCAAGGGATAAGCTAGAAAAAGTTCTATTATCAGTAAGTCTGTCAACTGTATAGACTTTGTTCAGTGATTTATGATTTACTCTCCTCTGGTATGCAATACAACTGATTTGTGACTCAAATTTCGCCACCTTTAGGTCTCTCAAAAGTCATTATCAAGACGACAGAATACAGCCTATGGCTCAAGAGATTCAGTTTCCTATGCACTTTTGGATGCAGCGAGACAGCAGTCTTTCTTGAATGCATTTGACAAATCAGGATATAAGTCATCAGACAAGGTCCTTCTTGCTTACAAGCCGCGGAAGGGTAAGTTTGCAGTTTTTGAGGGAGAAGTCACTTCTGAAGATGCAGAGAGTTTCATTAGCTCCGTTCTCAGTGGGGACGTACAATTTTCCAACACCAGACAGAAACCTACAGCAAAGTAAAAAATTAGGAGCCAACTTCAGTGGAAACGAAAAATACTGAGATCTGGAAAACATGTACAGCCAGCCCTTCGTCATGAGCTGGAAGAAGTTGATTTAGCAGCAAAGTTTATTGATCGTTGCCCGAGAAGGGTTCCTTTTTGGTTAACGAAATGCACATAACAGCAGCATACAACTGAACTGAACTTACAGTATAGCATGTACGTTGTGTCAAGGTTTCTGTAGTCTGGTTTCTCAAGTATGTTGCAATTTTTCATGTATAATATAATCTTATAATCAGACTAGTTAGACTTGTTACTTTGTCGATGGATCAATCAATATTTTGATAGTTGTATTAATTAGGACTTGTGAGTAGTAAAACATGTTAAGACAAGTTTTCTTGATTTAAGATCAAGATTTCTATGAGAGAAAAAAAGGACATTTCATGGTGTAGTTTTAGTTTGATTTTAAATTTTATAAATATTCAACAAAAACTGAACTCAACCACCTATATAATACATATTTAAGAACTATGATTTTGCATACACATTTGTATGTAAAGATGTTTGCCCTGGTTGTAATTGAATGTTTTGCTTTTACTATCTAGTTTGATTTGTAAATTGTATTTTGATAATGTCAAGAGTTCATTTCATATTTTTTTTGAGTCTGTTAATTAATAATTATTATTTAATTTAAATATTATCAAGACATATTGATATATCACAACTAGAGCTTTAATTTTTTTCACAAAAATAATATCATTATATACTATGATAGTAGGAAGTAAACACGATTTTTTAGTTATTATTTACTACATTTTAATTGAGTATAACCTAATATGATGAATGTATACTCATCAGGTGGATTCTTTTGTGTAGACTGAATTTATACTAAGGTGAATATTTAAAAACTAAAACAAATATTTTAGAATGTGGAAATTTTGAGTAGAAGTTTAAAAAATTATAATCAAAGAGTTCGAAAAAATTATTTAAATACGCAACTTATTTTATTATATTCTTTTAAAATTTCTTACCATTTGAAAAAATTACAAAAATCCCTACTTTACGCAATGTATCAGTCGATACGTAACTTTCGTGATGTATCAATTGGATACATTGCTTTATGATGTGTTGAGACGTACGTGATATATCAGAATGTTACTATACGTGATGTATCAGTTGGATACATCACTTTACGTCAGAAGCGAATTCAGGATTTCAAAAAGACGGGTGCAACATTGTAAGGGGCGGCTCTGCCCCTTTAAGAAAAAGTCAACCACTTTAGGCTCCTAAATTTAAAGATCTCATTTATTTTAGCAATAATAAATTAAAGGTTTTTCACAAACTAACTATTAAATACGATTTGCAGGAAATAATAATATTAAAGGAAAAAACTCATAAATTATTAGAAGTTTGATATATCTTGAGTACTATGTCACAAGAAAAATTAAATGCATTGGTTATGTGAATTATTGATTGAAAAAGAATCATTAAAAGAAACCATTTATAAAAAAAAGTTAAATATATGCAATCTCAAGAAATTTAAAAAGTACATTTTATAAAAAGAAAATGATAAATTTCAAAAAAATTTAAGAGCTCTCAAGCTTTTAAATTATTTTGTTTTAAGAAATAACAAACAATGATGCTTTTTTATTATTTTTTTAAAAGATATCCTCCCTGGGAATCGAACCCTCAACCTCACAATAAAAAACAAACACTAGAATCAGTGAACCATCCTATGCAAATAATACATCGAGTTTTGTCAGATGACCACGGGTTCCGATGGCCTATTTTTTACACTTAAATTCGCCCATTCTCTACGTGGTGTATCGATTAGATGCATCACTTTAGGCGATGTATCGTTTGGATACATCACTTAATGCACTGTATCGGAAAGTTGAGTGATGTATGTGAAACCAAGACGCGATGTATTAGGATGTATCCGAAATTGAGACGCGATGTATTAGGACGTTGATGGATGTATTCGAAATCAAGACGCGATGTATCAGGACATTATGAGATGTATCTGAATTTCATCAAATTTAAGAAATTTTTAAAATTTGAAAAAGAATAAAAATAGAATATAATCAACACGATAAAATTTATGTAAAATCTACCTAAAATATTCAAGATCACAAATTGGTCCATAGAATTGTGACACTAACTTGCAGCACTTGGAAGTTCTCCAAGAATTTGGGAGGAGCAATTAATGGGCCTAACCAAGAATGTGAGGTTCAATTAATATTGAGAAAATTTCAGAAATAGTTAATATTAGGTTTACTTAGTAATATTTTGGCTCCATTATAATTTATAGTTATATTATTATTTGTTTCAAATATACTAATGTATTATTTCAGTTCCATTGCTTTCTAACTCTCTTAACTACTATTGTACAAGTATCACTAATGAAACAATTAATATGCACATATAACATAAATGGGTATTGCATTTTTGGTAATCTATTTTTAAAAAAGTTTGAGGGACCATGAATAATGAATTCACTTGTCAATGAATTACCTAAGAAAAATAATGTTTATTACTTTGCGACTCACAAAATAAAACTTCTCTTTATTTTAGATGGAACATAAAACCAACAGTTGCTCACAATTTCTGTTTCATTCGAAAACATGAAAACAATGAGAGTGTATTCGGTACAACAAAAAATATATTTTTTAATTTTTTCATGTTTGATTCGTCAATTTTTTTTTAATTCATAAATTTTTGAGGTTGGGCGGGTTGAGTTTAATCTGTAAATTTTTTAATTCGCCCTGTCCCATCCCATATAACATTTTTTTTTATTTTCAATCTGCCTCGTATAGACCCGCTTGGCATGAACCTGCCTTGCATTTTTTTTAATATTTTCTTTTTCTAGTTAAGTTTGATACTAAAAATAAAATTCATAAAAATAAATTGATTTTTCATTAAGTTGTATTAATTTAATAAGATAGTAACTTAAAATTTTAGTTTTTAGAGGTCAATTGGGAAACATGTAAAAAATTGAATTATTTTTTTATTGAAATATTTTCATTACTATCTTGAATATTTTAGCAATATTAAAGAAATTATCTTAATAAATAATGCTCTATCACTCTTATAACATGTAAAAAAAATAAAATTAAGTTTAAATCCACATCAAATCACGACAAAAGGGTCTGATATACCCCTCAACTTTGTCATTTAGAGCTGATATAACTTCATTTATAAAAGTGGCTCATATATATACCCCTAGTGTTATACAAATGACTCACATGTACTCTTTTCCTCTAACAAAAGTGAAAAAATTAATTTAAATTTAACTTTTGAATTATTTTTTTGAAAAAAATATAGCCCGGGGTATATTTGATCCTCCTCACACATATATTTATTTTTTTTACTTTTTTATTTCAACGACTAATTTAAATTAATTATTTTGATGGTAAAATTTATTTATGTTTCACTAATTTTCTTGTAAAATTTATTATAGATGCCCCATTTTTTATTTTATTTTTATAAATACAAAAACTAAATTACAATATAGCCGCAAAACAAATAGTTTTAAATTTTTTCTTTACACTAAAGAATGAAAGAAAAAAAAGAATAAGAAACTCGAATAATGATAATCAAAGAAGTCAAAAAATAATTTTTGCATGAAAAAGTTAAAATATACCTTGAACTTTGCTAGAATGATTATATATATACCCAATGATTATATATATGCCCCTATATGATTTTAAAAAAAATTTAAAGTAAAAATAAATAAACTTAAAACTAACTTTTTCACTTCCGTTAGAATAAGGGTATATGCGAGCTCATTTTGTAATGATAAGGGTATATGTGAGCCATTGGTATAACGATAAAGATATATATGAGCCACTTTTATAACGAGGGGTATATCACGTTGGGTTTAGCAAGATGTGAATGGGAAATAAGAAGAGAAAATGAAACGTGAGGGAAACAATTTTGGAGGGAAAATGAAAAGTCATTGCAAAGTGCAAATGAAAAGTCATTTTTACCATATTGGTAGAAGAAAGGAAATTGTTGTCCTTATATTAGGAAACACTTCCTTTAGTTCTTAAAGGGTTAAGAAGAAGGTGCCCCTTCGTGCCGTTGTCGTTGCTCGTTCAGCCTTGGCTTCGACGTTGGCAAGTGATTGATTGATGATAATTTTGGACAAAATTTATTTAATCAATCTTGTTAATTCATTTCCTTTCTCTTATAAATTAATTCAGAATGTTAGTTAAATAGCAGAATTAATTTGGCTCAATGAAATTTAATTAAAATTCACGTGTAATGGTAAAAACATTTTGAAGGGACCTGTTCCTTTCAAAAAGTCGTTACTTTCCCAAAAGACACAACGTTCTAGAAAAAAGGGGTCTAAACAGATTTGCCTGAACAGACGCGTTCCTTGTTGTAAATGGCTATAAATAAGAGGTCTTTTTTCGTTTTTCAAACACTGAAAATTTTTCCTCTCTGCATACATTTTCTTACATAAATAAAATTGTCGATCGACTGAGTTTGTGTGTGCTTTTGTTGTTGTTCTTGCGTTCGCTAAAGTTATTAAAGTTTGAGGTACCGCCACTTCTCTAACAGGTTAATCTGTTTTATCTTGGGAGGAATTAATCTGCAACCTCGAGTACAGTGAGGGGATTAAGTTTCTTAAGGAAACACAGTGGTTTTTGTGGACTCGGATTAAATTTTTTTTGTCTATTTCATCTTTTTTCTGTTTCTATTTTTTTGACTAACCTGAATACAGGAGATAACAATCTTAAGAAATTTAATCGGTTCTGTGTTTAAGGTTTCTGGAGGTCAAAACCTTTATGGTTTTCTACTCTGTTTGAATTTTTTAAAATTCATTCGATTAACGATTAAAAGAACATAAAAACTTTATCGTTAAATCAGAAACATGCTGTGTAAGGTTTTATTATTTACTGTTAGTATTTCACATACTAAAATTGTCTGTCATTTGTGACAGAAAAATGACAAATTCAAGTCAAGTAAATGTTGGAACAGTAAGTGCTGCAACAACATCAGTGAGTGCTGCAACAACATCGGTTGCACATAATCATTCAATTGCTGCCCTTGCACCAGCTGAGAAACCTGCAAAGTTTTCTGGAGTCGACTTCAAGAGATGGCAGTAGAAGATGTTCTTCTATCTGACTACGTTGAGTCTACAGAATGTCATTAATGAGAACGTTCCTGTTATGTTAGATGAAACTCCACCCGAAGAACTATTCTTGGTAACAGAAGCATGGACACATTCAGATTTTTTGTGTAAAAACTATATTCTGAGTGGCCTGCAAGATGATCTGTACAATGTATACAGTAATGTCAAGACCTCAAAAGAACTCTAGAATGCTTTAGAAAAGAAGTATAAAACAGAGGATGCTGGAATGAAGAAGTTCATTGTGGCAAAGTTTTTAGACTATAAGATAATAGATAGTAAGACCATCGTCACCCAAGTTCAAGAACTGCAGGTCATAATCCATGATCTCCTTGCTGAAAGTATAAATTTATTTAATGCCTATGTTGAAAATATTAAGTCTATTCTTAATACTCACATAATCTTTAATATAGGATTGGTTGTGAATGATGCTTTTCAAGTGGTGGCCATTATTGAGAAATTACCTCCATTGTGAAAGGACTTCAAAAACTTAAGATTGAGAATCGAAGAGGATAACAAGGCCATAGAAAATAGGTCGTGTGGTAATTCAACAATATCTGGAGTAAATATAGTTGAAGAAGATCCCACATAATCAAAGAAAAGAAAGAAAACATCTGGTCCAAAAAGCAATCCTCCTAAGAAGAAATTCAATTAAAGCTGCTTCAATTGTGGCAAACGTGGTCATAATGCTACTGAATGTCGGGGTCCCAAGAAGGAAAAGAAGAAGGTCAACCAAATTTGACTGAATCCAAATGAAAGATGGACGATCTCTGTGCGATGCTTTCAGAATGCAACTTGGTTGGAAATCCAAGAGAATGGTGGATAGATTATGGCGCCTCATGCCATGTTTGTGCCAACAAAGAATTATTTGCATCATAAACTCCAGCACCAACAGACGAGAAGTTGTTTATGGCAAACTTCACTATTACAAAGGTGGAAGGAACATGCAAGGTCCTCTTAAAGATGACATCGGGCAAGGTGGTGACTTTGAATAGGGTTTGGTACGTTCTGAAATTGCGCAAGAGCTTAGTTTCTATACCAGTTCTGACTAAGAATGGATTCAAATGTGTATTTATTTCTGATAAAGTTGTAGTGAGTAAGAATGAGATGTATGTAGTAAATTGTTACCTCACTGAGGAATTCTTTAAACTCAATGTAATTGTATTTGATATGAATAAAGATTCTGCTTCTTCTTACTTGCTTGAGTCTAAACGTTTATGGCATGAACGTAACATTTGGGACATGTTAATAGCAAAACCTTGCGAAAACTGATTAACTTAAGTGTTTTGCCTAAATTTGAGAGCAATAAATCAAAATGTCAAGTTTGCGTTGAATCTAAGTATGCTAAGAATCCTTATAAATTTGTTGAAAGGAATTCATATCCCTTATAACTGATTCACACTAACATTTGTGACATGAAGTCAACACTAACACGTGGTGGAAAATAATATTTCATAACTTTTATTGACGCTATTGTTATGTCTATTTGCTAAATGGTAATAATGAAGTAATAGACGCATTTAGGCAATGTAAAACTGAAGTTGAAAATCAATTGGATAGAAATATCAAAATGATCAGATAGAGGTGGAGAATATGAATCTCCATTTGCAGATATATGTTTGGAAAATGGAATAATTCATCAAACTACTGCTCCTTAATCTCCCCAATCTAATGGAATTGCGGAAAGAAAAAACCGAACTTTAAAGGAAATGATGAATGCCTTACTTATAAGTTCAGGGTTACTACAAAACTTGTGGGGGAAGCTATCCTTACAGCAAATCGAATACTCAATACAGTGTCTCACATGAAGACACATGTTATTCCATATGAGAAATGGAAAGGTAGAAAACCTAACTTGAAATATTTCAAAGTGTGGGGGTGAGTAGCCAAAGTCTAAGTTCCTATACCTAAGAGAGTGAAAATAGAGCCTAAGATTGTGGATTGTGTATTCATTGGATATGCCACAAATAGTAAGGCATGTTGATTTTTGGTTCATAAGTTCGAACATCTGGATATTTGTGATAATACGGTAATGGAATTAGATAATGATGAATTTTTTGAACATATCTATTCGTATAAAACTAGACTTGAGTCATCTAGTGGGGGATCTAAACAACCTCAAAAAGAACCAAAAGAGAATGAAACTAATGAAGAGAGTCCAAAGCGCAGTAAATGTCAAATGATAGCTACTTCATTTGCATTTGATTTTGTAACATTTCCTCTTGAAGGTGAGCCTCAAACATTTAAGGAAGCGATGTTGTCTAGCGACTCAACCTCTTGGAAGGAGGCTGTCAATAGTGAGGTTGAATCAATCTTAAGCAATATACCTGGGAGTTGGTTGATCTTCCTCCAAGGAACAAATTCCCCTTCAAAAAGAAGATGAAAGATGATAGAACTATTGACAAATATAAAGCAAGACTTGTTGTCAAAGGCTTTAGACAGAAAGAAGGTATTGATTATTTTGACACATACTCGCCAGTGACTAGGATTACATCAATTCGGATGATAATTACCCTAACTACAGTATACGGTCTTGAAATCCATCAAATGGATGCGAAAACCGCCTTCTTAAATGGAGAGCTGGAGGAAGAGATCACATGAAACAGTCTGAGGGTTTCGTAGTTCCCGGTAAAGAAAAGAAAGTATGCAAATCTATTAAATCACTTTATGGACTAAAACAAGCACCGAAACAATGGCATGCAAAGTTTGATCAAACCATGTTGTCAAATGGATTTGAGATCATGTGATAAATTTGTTTACATTAAAGACACTCCGGATCAGGAAGTCATTGTATGCCTATATGTGGATGACATGCTGATAATGAACAAGGACATTGTCAATGTAAAAGCTACTAAGCGTATGCTTGCTAGTAAGTTTGATATGAAAGATCTAGGAGTAGCCGATTTGATATTGGGAATAAAGATTCACAAAACTCCTAACGGTCTAGTACTGTCTCAATCTCATTATATTTAAAAGATACTTGAAAAGTTCAAGTATTTGAATTTCAAAAAGGCAGAGACCCCAATTGATGTGAACCTTAATCTTGCTAAGAATAAAGGTGAAAGTCAGTCTCAATTGAATTATGCCAGAGTATTGGAAAGTTTGATGTATGTCATGAATTGTACACGACCAGACATAACCTACGCTATAAGTAAACTGAGTCGATACACAAGTAATTCCAACCAAAATCATTGGTTGGCAATGAAGAGAGTTTTGGGGTACTTAGAAGACACTCAAAACTATGTTTTGCATTACAGCAAATACCCAACAGTTCTTGAAGGATATAGTGATGCAAATTGGATTACTGAGTCAACTGAAACGAAATCCACGAGTAGATATGTTTTCACTATTGGTGGAGGAGCAATATCTTGGAAATCATCCAAACAAACATGTATAGCTCGTTCTACAATGGAGTCTGAATTCATCGCCTTAAACAAGGCAAGTGAAAAAACTGAATGGCTCTGAAATTTCTTAGAAGATATTTCGTTTTGGCCCAAACCAATTGTCCCTATATGCATACACTGCGATAGTCAAACTGCAATAAGAAGGTCTGAAAGCGTTATGTATAACGGGAAGTCTCGTCACATAAGACGAAGACATAACTCTCTTAGAAAACTACTCTCTAGTGGAATTATCACAATTGACCATGTAAAGTCAAAGGATAATGTATCGGATCTACTTACAAAAGGCCTAACTAGAGAGGGAGTTGACATATCATCGACGGGAATGGGACTATGGCCGAGAACAAGTCATCGTGGCGGTAACTCTACCTAGAAGACTAGAGATCCCAAGATCTGGGTTCAAGGAGATAAAACAAAGTTATAGATGACGGTTCAACATTATCAAAAAATTATTTTATGTCTATTATCATAATAAGACAATGTTCAGTAACCATGATAAAGGCATAAGGACTTTTTAATGGTTTCTAAGTTTGATACATGGTATATCAAATAGTGTATCTACGGGATAACACATTTAGAAACCACTTATGTAAGTGTGAAGTGT
The DNA here is from genome assembly GCA_037074985.1 of Solanum bulbocastanum. Taxonomy (NCBI): domain Eukaryota; kingdom Viridiplantae; phylum Streptophyta; class Magnoliopsida; order Solanales; family Solanaceae; genus Solanum; species Solanum bulbocastanum. The sequence continues at coordinate 7,752,199 of CM073605.1, forward strand.
ATGCCGCTTCAAGGAGAATCCAGTAATGCTAGTTCTCTAAGCACTTATTAACCGAGATGTGTTCATGGCTGAAATGAACAAAACTATGAGAACCAAAAACAGTTTAAGGGTTGATTGTGTGACTTATGTTGTCTAGGTATACACCAAAGCTCGACGGTTCAAAGATATATAATCTACCAATTGACTGAGTATATCCGATATATGTTCACTACGAAAAGTTTAAAGGAAAACCTACCTATCCAGATGTGATTAACCCTTACTTACAAGACACACAAGTTTTTCATGCATATGTTTCAACTATAGTCGTTCCCTATTCATGTGGGGGATTGTTGAGTTTAGCAAGGTGTGAATGGGAAATAAGAAGAGAAAATAGAAAGTGGGGGAACCAATTTTGGAGGGAAAATAAAAAGTCATTGCAAAGTGCAAATGAAAAGTCATTTTTACCATATTGGTAGAAGAAAGAAAATTGTTGTCCTTATATTAGGAAACACTTCCTTTAGTTCTTAAAGGGTTAAGAAGAAATTGCCCCCTTGCGCCATCGTCGTCGCTTGCTCTGTTTCGGCTTCGGCTTCGGCGTTGGATTTGGATTTGGATTTAGCAAATGATGTGATTGATTGATAATATTTTTGGACAAAATTTATTTAATTAATCTTGTTAATTCATTTCCTTCTCTTATAAATTAATTTAGAATGTTAGTTAAATAACATAATTTATTTGGCTCAACAGAATTTATTTAAAATTCACGTGTAATGGTAAAAACGTTCTGAAGGGACTTGTTTTTTTCGAAAAGTCGTTACTTTCTCAAAAGACACAATGTTCTAGAAAAAATGGGTATGAATAGATTTGTCTGAACAGACGCGTTCCTTGCTGTAAGTGGCTATAAATAAGAGGTATTTTTCCGTTTTTCAAACACTGAAATTTTTTTTTCTCTGCATACATTTTCTTACATAAATAAAATTATCGATCGACTGAGTTTGTGTGTGCTCTTGTTGTTGTTCTTGCGTTTGCTGAAATTATTGAAGTTTGAGGTGCCGTTACTTCTCCAACAGGTTAATCCATTTTATCTTGGGAGGAATTAATTTGCAACCTCAGATATATTGAGAGGATTAAATTTCTTAAGGAAACACAGTGATTTCTGTGGACTCGGATTAAAAACATTCTGTCTATTTCATCTTTTTTTTGTTTCTATTTTTTTGACTAACCTGAATACAGGAGATAACACATCAACTCTAAATGACAAAATTAAGGGGTACATCAAATTCTTTTCCATAAAATCACATATATATGCAACTCACACCGTTCCACATTAATTTTGTTTAGAAAAACATTTCAATCCGTCTCGCATTCCACTCACCCGCACAACCTTCAATCCGTCATGTTCCTCATAGCCTTACACCTGCCCCACCCCACATTCGTCCGCCCATTGCCATCCCTAGTGACACCCCTGCCTCCCATAGTATTTTCCAAAGTGAATGCATTCCATTAGTTTTCGAACCTTTTGGCATGGAAGACTGTGAAATGTGCTTCAATTAATTTGCCTTGGTACATAGGTCTAGATCTAGCTGAAATAAGCTAGTATAGAGTACTGACCACTATAATCAAAATAAGAAAATAAAAAAATGTCATGATTGACATCGAAATCTGCATTTTAAAAATCATTTCATCGTTATAAAATAATTGTCATTTAATAAAATATTTTTATTCGCAAAAAAGTGTCACCTTGTCCCATAAAAATTATTCTGATTTTGTTTCCCTTTGTCTCAACAACCAAGATTCTTGAATATTCAGTACGAAGGAAAATGTCTTTTTAGGAAACCAACCAAGTTTTTTAATTTATTTATTTTATTTAATATATAAATAAAAATATTATTTTAAAAATATTACATATGATCATGATAAATATTAAGTATAGAAAATGAGGGTGGGTGTAGGAGTGTGGTGTGGTGAAGATGAAGTTTTAAAGTGGGAAAAAGATAAGGTATGCTGAAGGTGGGAGGACACAATCAATATAAAATATTATTTGTGAAATTTATTTTTTGTATTTTACTCAACAAAAAATTTTATTTTAAAAAAAATTGTATATCTGAAAAATATTTTAATTAATTAAGCATAAGAAAATTTCAATTTTTTTTTTTTATAATTTGAAATCCAACTAATTCATATTTACGCTACACCATTTAAGAAACACATTTTCTATCATTTTCTCATATTTGTATTCAAAACTCAAAATTAAAATACTTTTACTAAGAAAAGAGCATTTTCATTCTATTGTTTTCTCATATTCATATTGAAAATTCAAAATTAAAATAATTTTTTTTACTAAGAAAAGAGCAATATCACTCACAAGGAAGTGGATACTAACACTTGACACAGCTATTCTTAGAGACAAAAAGTCTGCATGGAAGACAGGTGGAGAAGAGAATACCTTGAGCTACGAGTCTAATGTGTCGTTTGGCCATAAATATATTTGAAAATTAATGTTTGATCATATAATTTATCGGATCATTACTTGATAAATATATTTGACAAATATCTCAAGTTTTCAAGTTTTAGAAAAAATTAAAAATTACTTCAAATTTTTATAGTTTATAAAAACATCCATTATTTATAGTTTTGGACTAAATTTCAGTACTAGTTTGTTGTACAAAATTTATATCGTTATATACATATTTTATGCAATTTTTATTCATGCTTGCTCTCCGAAGTCACTTTCAATTACAAATAGTAATAGTAGTTTTTCGTATACAAACCAATGATATTTTCTTTTATTTTCTTCCTTTTTTTCAAATTCATATAATTGTGTTCGTTGTCATGACTTTTTACTGATCATGTTCATTATAAAATGATATAATACAAACTTATGAGTATTTAAATAATTTTTAGAACTTATAGATATAAATCATATATATTTTTTAAAAGTTAAATATTTCTCCCAAAATCTATGGTCAATCACTTGGTGAAACTTCACCCAAAATTGAATAGTAAAAAATATTTGAAAAATTGTGGTTAAATGTTAGCTAAATTATTGGACTCCACTTTGCATTTGTCAAAGGTAGAGCTACGGTGATGTCATAAAATTATATCATACATAGAGGTTAAATCTTATTTATAAATTGATATATATAATTTTTGAACACCCTTAAAATCAATAAAAACTTGTAGTGCGACGGTAAAAGTGTGCTAAAAACTTACATAGTGCCCAGATTTGAATACTTGAAGAGTGATTTTTTTTATTGTGTTTATTACTCAAAGTTTTTTTATGAAATTTTTTATTACGTCACTGACATCAGCCATATTGATTCACGAGGGCTCAGAAAAATTATGGAAATAAAATTTAATCAGGGTCAAGATTTGAACTTTATAATTTGTTACAGTATTTTAAATTAATGTATAATACTATTAATTAATTACAAATATTTAATGAATATTTCAAATAAATTTTAATTAATTTTTGTGATTTTAAATTGTCAAATATTACAAAATATCTTTTAATCTTAAGAATTTGAACATGACATATAGACAAATAAAACTAAAAAATTGCTAAACAGAATCATTCTTTTTTAAGTCGATTGAAAAAATAGTTAGAATAAATTGAAATTAAAAGGTGCAAATTAGTACAAGATATGATTAAAGAGACACTGAATTCTTAAAATTCGTACATAATTATTTGGATCCATACCTGCTCATTTTTGTATCGAGTTTATTAATTTAAAAATTTAAAGAAATATCAATGAATTAATATATTTAAAAATCGAATTCAATAAGTCAAATCACTAAATAGTTATTTGGTTATGTGATTTCATATCATGATATGAAATTGTGAGACAAAATCAATGTTTGGACATGTGATTTTACGCCGATTTCATATCATGAGATGAAATTTCATATTTCCCAAAAATCATGATTTGGAATTTTTTGAAATACAACAATTAACCCATAAGTATATATTTTGTAAAAACAACCTCACATTTATAACTACTAACCATTTTAATCATAAGTAAATAAAATTTATAATTCATATCATTATTTTTTAAATCATTTATATCTCATACAATGATTATTCTCACAAATATAGAATTTATTATTACTTCAAATCAATTCCTACTCTACCATTTATATTTCACCAAAATTTATTACTTTTTAACAAATTTACTAACCAATCAAATTGACAACAAATGACTAAAAATAACAATGTTGGTTCATCTTCTCAGTCATATGATCTAGAAATACAAGTTTAACGTGAGAAGATTGATGTACTATGTCGGGGGATTATATTAAAGATTAGTACACTACAACTCATGTTCAATTTTATTTTTTATTAAATTAAAATTTGATCAATAAATATTGTATTTTTTAAGAATAGCTTTATGATAATGTATTATGTGATTTTATAAACTTTTGCTTATTCGATATAATTGTATAAAAAATTAAGATAATTTAAATAATTTTACAACTTATAAAAAAATTTTAATTATGAGAAACATATAACATAAAAAATTCAAATTAAATATCTAAACAAAACTCCAACTTTATCTCATATGATTTCATATCATAATTTTAACTCATAATTTCATATTGTATCGCCAAACCACCCTAAGCATAATTATCCGTCCTATCAATAAACTCGGTATTCTGATTTGGTTGGCTTTTTTGTCTACAAGCAAGAATCTTGAATATTTTGTTCCCCATGTGAGGGTGGGGGCTGCTAGTTGACTAGTGTCTATAGTAACCAATTAAACGACGACACGTAGAGGATGTGCATGTAAGACACGTGTAAGTCTTACAGAAGAGAATACCTTGACCTACAAGTCTAAACCATGAGGAGGTCACAAATATTTACTTTTTCTATCGACACAATTTGATATTTAATTAATTCAATATTTTAAAAAATTAAAATAAAAAAATTATATGAAAAAAAATTTATAAATCATAATTTTTTTTCATGTAAATATGATTATAAAAATTATCTAAAAATATTGATTAGAAATTCAAATGATTTGAAAAAACAAATATTTTAGAACGAATGAAATAATAACATACCACCTCCATCTACTTTTAACTGCTAGGGTTTCCCTTTTTAGAGTCAAACGATAAGTGCTTTTACTAGCATTTTATGATGTATTTTTTTATCATATTGATATACAAAAAATTGCAATTTATAGTACTTTACATATAGTTTTTTAATATCTAAATTTTTTATTTAAAATATCAAATTAATGTAATTTAATTTTACTTTAAAAATGTGTTAAATTGACTTTTAAAAAAGACAACATGACAATTAAAAATAAAAAGATGAATAATTAAATAGTAAAGCAATTTGTATTTCAACGATGAATGCGAGTTGGCTGTCAAATGTTGGTGAGTGAATCTAAGGGAGTAAATGGTATTTGACCTTTTAGCAAAAGAAAAAGGAAAAACGTGTAAAGCAATTCATCAATTAAAGCGAAATATAATAAATATATGTAAAATAAAAAATGATACATCCCATTTTATATGTCATTCCTTTCAATAAATAATTGAATCATAATATTTGTCATTTTATAAAAGTTATATATAAATTACCATATTTTATCTACTATATCCTTGACAGAATAGTTAGTCAATCTTGCTATTTATTAATAAAGTTGACTTAAGAAAACATTAAATAAAGATAAAAGGATAAAATTACATCATTTCTTAATGCAAGTGCAAAGTAAAAATAAAACATATAAAATGAGACAAAAAAAAAGATGTGATCAAATATTTTTTTTTATTTAAATTTATTTGTCTTACTTTACCAGAAAGGAAAGAGAGATTAAACGTTAAAGCAACTCACCAATTAGAGCTAAATATAAATCGATGTAAAGTGAACAATAATATTTGATAAAAATTAACTTTCCTTATTTGAATTTTTATGTCTTACTTTACCAGAAAGGACAAAAGGAAAAGTGTGTAAAACAACTCGCCAATCAACGCTAAATATAAACGTGCAAAACAACTCACCAATCAAAGCTAAATATAAATCAATCCAAAGTAAAAATGATATTCCCTCCATTTCAGAAAAAAATATCCTAGTTTGACTTGAAATAGAATTTTTAAAAAAAAAAAAAAGACTTTTTAATCTTATGATTTTAAATTAAAGTTTATGTCAAATATACCAAAATACCCTTTAATCTTGTGGCCTTAAATATGTCAGGTGAAAAGTTGAAGTTAAAATGTTGTCAAAAAAGGAAAGGGGTCATTCTTTTAAACAAACTAAAAAGGAAATGGGACATTCTTTTTGAAACAAAGGAAGTATTTGATAAAAATTTACTTATTTTGTTTGAATTTACATGTCTTACTTTAGAAGAAAGGAAAAAAAAAATGTGTAAAGTAACTTACCAACTTACTCAGTAATCAACCAAATATAAATCAGTGGTTGATCATGTGTCGTTGGAAAAAAAAAGGTTCAAAGTGAAAAATGATATTTGAAAATAATTTAGTTGTGTTTAATTATGAATATAAATTAGGGGTTTTTTTTTGACTTTTTGTGAGTAATTTAAATTGAAAAATAAAAACACGTTTTTGATTGTTTTTTAAATTTTTGAAAATTTTGAAATTCAACTTCGAATTGTGTTTTGAAGTTTATGACCACATGTGAAAATTTTGAAGTCATGATTTCCTTTTTTAGAATCAAACGATACGAATTATGACTAATATTTTACGATGTATTTTTTCATCATATTGATATACGAAAAATTACAATTTATACTACTTTTCGTATGATTTTTGAATATCTAAATTTTTTGTTTAAAATATTAAATTATTGTAATCTAATTTAACTTGAAAATTTGTCAAATTGACTTTTGAAAAGCGCAAAATGACAACTAAAAGTGGACGGAGAAGAAAGTGTTTGGTTCTCAAATTTCATTTATATCACATAAATAAAGACAAAAAATTAACATATATTAGGCCCGTGCTAGCAAGGGGCACCAATATCTAGCAATATGAGAGAGTTTCAAGTCGAAGCAGACACATCTTCATCGACATGTCTGAGATGTCCTAGCAAAGACATTTTTTTAAAAGAAAATTAAGTTTTTTTTGTTTTACTTTAATATAATTTTGTTAAAATTATGGACTTGCTTTAGCTATCTTTAGTTATACCTTTATTATATTGAATGAGTAAAAAAGTCAACTATCGATGATGAAAAAGATTTTTACTATGGACACCTCAATGGACATCTACACGCAAAAAAAAAAGAAAAAAAAAAGAAGATTTACTACCACACAAATATATATTATAATTTATTTCAGTACAAAAATTTTAAATATTTTAATCAATACTACTTAAGTTTATAAATATTAATAATATTTATCAAGTATATATTTTATATTGAAGGGATGATTTCTAATTAATGTCATTTAAAATTTATGAATAAATATTGAACTCGTGGGGAATTTCGTAACTAGTATTTCAAATAGGCCAGTCTTTGCGCTGACCGAAAAACGGCTACGACCCATGTGCATCAGCCAAATTCACGAGAGAAATTATGGAAATAAAATGTACTCACTTTTTTCCTAATATTATTACGTCTTTCTTATAAAGCTTTTACTATAATTAGATTTTTTATCTTTTATATATATATATTTGATTTTACGTGCTTATATGAATCAACTTTTTAGAATACTATGTTAAATTTGATACAACAATTCGATTTATAGTAGCACGTATTTTCCAAACTAGTGTTACGTAGAGGAATCATCATTTTAAATCGAATGAATTTCATTCAACCTTCTTAGCCTTTTAAATTTAGGAAATAATACCTTTTTTTTTACCTTTCAAATGGGATAATAGGGAAAAAACGATCTAGTCCAGGTGCACAAACGAAAATGATATGGTGACATTTGACACGAGCATTTGTTTACGAAAGGTGTTGGGATTTAAGTAGTCTTGATGATGGATAGAGAAAGATGAAACACGTAAGTCAATACAGTCCAAAGATATGCTATTACGAGTAATTTAATTCGGGCAAGTTTTTGAAATGAGTAAAGACAAGAGTGCAGAAATTAAGGAATGAATCATACTATATGTTGAATTGAAGAGTTGGAGTTAGACTACAACACTAAAGAATCAAAGAGTTTAATTTTAAAAAGGAGTTTCACATGAAGTAGAATTTTAAGTCAAAAGAGTTGGGTGGTGGGTGGGGTGGTCGTGGGGGGGGGGGTGCTATTTTTGTTTGATTTTGTACATGTGCTGAGCTGAATTGTTGTTCTTAAAAAGAAGCAAAGTCGTTCATAATACTTGTGCACTTACAAAGCAAAAATGACAATTGAAAAATTGATTTTGCACGTGCTACCAACGGAAGGAACACATCGAATAACCAGGTCCTATTATAGAGTTCATGCATTAAAAGTTTTTCTTTATGATTGAGTCTTCATGTAATCTTAGTTCAGTGAATTATAAACTGAATTTTGAGTATTGTCTTCAAGTTGAGATAACTCGAACTGGGAGGATTGTGTTGAAATTTAGGAATTAGAGTTAGTTCCTAAGATTGCAAGAGTTGTAATTTGAATTTGTAACTTGAAGTTTACGAATTAGAGGCAGTTTCTTAGGTCATGGAGTTTGTAATCTTAAACTATTGAGGCTTAATGATTTAGTGAGGTTGGAGTTAAATTCTGTAGAGGTACAAGTCGCGATTTTTTTTCAATCTTTAAGCCGAGTGTTTTCCACTTAAAAATATTGTGTCGTTTTTTACTTATTGTTCTTACTCCTTTGTTGAAACACGTTAAGCCACATGTTTCACACTTAGGCGAAAAATTAAGTTAATAACTAAACTCTAGTCTTGTACTAGAATATCAAAAGGCTAATAAGAAAATATTGAATTGATACAAACCTAGGGATGAAGATTGACTTAGAAAGGATTTCAAAGATCGGAACCTCACTAACATAGTCCGCTTAGCCTTGGAAAGGCAGGATTCGGGTAAGGAAACTACAATTGATGATAAATATATATAGGATAAATTTGTCAACACCAAAATCACAAAAAAAAAAAAGCTGAGATTCTCGTTAGCTAGTGCGCAATTGAATAGTTAGTGGTTAAGTGAAAGACCGAGAGAGGGACGAGCCCTATAACAATTTCTTAGTTCGTTCTCTATATAATGGTCCGTTAGACATCTAAGTTAGAAGTAAATATACACTATTTGTTAGACAACAACAACGAAGATATATATGCACTATTTCTTTAATGAAAAATATATATCAACTTTGCCTTTTTTCCCTCTTACAAATTTGCAGTTGAGTATTCAAAATTGATTTGTAGAAATATGGGAGGAGAATAATTAATGTATACTCTTTGTGTTCCATTTTATATTAACATGCATTTTAATTTGTTTAATTTGTATCGAAAGAATTAATAATAATTTTTATATATTTAATTTTTTTTGTTTTACTTTTAATAACATGCTATTATAATCATCATAATATTATATGGTAACATATTAAAAAGCTTAAATCCAACCGAAAATATTTCTCTTCCCTTCTAATCAAAACTCATTTTGTCATAGTGCATGCCCTTCCCTTGAATCGCTCACCCCAAGTCCCAACACGTTTTCCATAAAACAATAATTCAAATTAAATTCTCACTTCATCATTAACCAAGTGATATATATTTTAAATTTATGTTTAATACCTAAAATAAAATTATTTAATTTGATATATTTCTTACATCTCATTTTAATGATTGCCTTAACTCCTTTGTTTTTAAGTTAATTAACTTTGATTAATCACCCACTGAAATATTTAAAAAGCAAAGAATTTCTACGGCCTTTAACCGTTCCTTATCACTGAATCATTAATAAGTTTTATTAAAGGGTTTAATGTTACTGGTCCATCCAAACCCCTTGTTAGCTCCGCCCCTGCCTACCGGAACCAAGAAAGCTAAACTCAGCTATACTCTACGTATACTAAGATGTTTGGTCACGAATTGTTTTCATTTTTTCCCCAACTCCAGAAGACATATTTGATCTTAAAATTTCAAAATTTAACTTCAAGTTAAATTTTAACACTTTCAAAAAATTAAAAAATAAATTATTCAAAATAAACTCTAATTTTTAATATTATTTTCCACTTTAAAAATATGTTTTTTTTTTTCAAATTTCACAATTAAAAAGCAACTCAGCAATCAAAAGCAAATATGATTTGAATATTCAAGTTCTACACAAATCCAGTCAGCATTTTGTCAACCAACTTAAGCCATATTTCAGAGTCATGTTACGTTTAAGAGGCGAATTTAGGTTTTAGGTGTATTAATAATACTTTTTCAGCTTCTTAAAATAAAAATAGTGAAAAAAGCTTCAGTTAGATTCAAACGGTCATCAATTTTTTCTCTAGCTTGTACCAACAACACAAGGACACTCACGTGCATTATTAATTACTTTCTCCGTTCTATTTTATATGTCATCTATTTCTATAAATAATTGATCCATAATATATGTTATTTCATAAAATCAATGTATAAATTAGCATACTGTTCATTTTTTACCCTCGTGAGTTATTAGCATTGAAAACATATATTTGACTAATTTAGAAAAGTTAAGTAAATGATTCATGTTCATTAATTAAATTAATTAATCAAAATAAATTAATTCGTATTAAATAAGGATAGAAGTTCCAAAAAAATTAAATAAGGATAGAAGAGAAAAATTACATCATATCTTAATGTAAGTGCAAAATAAAAATATAAAAATATATTCTAGTTTCTGTCAGTTTCTCAATATATATAAATTTTTTCGAAGTTAACAGGTGCACGTGCATCTCACTGCTCCGCCTCAACTATACTCTCATTTACACTTTTTAACAATACCTTGATTCCGCCCCATGTTTCTTCATAGTCCAAACACTATATAAATCTTCTCGACTCCCTCCACTTCCCTCCCTCACAAAACAAAACACAACACAACACAACAAAACAAAACAAATTCTTCATAATCATCTCTCCACGAGAATTCTGATTTATAAATAATGGACTTCAAAATCGGTGCAATCGACACTTGCATGCCCATAAATGGCGACATAGCAAACGTACCAACCAATAAAGCCGTTACAATCCAAAACTCCACCATTCCATTCAATTCCCCTGACTCAACGCTCGGCCGTCACCTCGCCCGCCGTTTAGTCCAAATCGGAGTCACCGACGTTTTCTCCGTTCCCGGTGATTTCAACTTGACACTTCTCGATCATCTCGTAGCTGAACCTGAACTTAACCTTATAGGTTGTTGTAATGAGCTAAATGCCGGTTATGCTGCTGATGGATATGCTAGGGCACGGGGAATTGGGGCTTGTGTTGTTACTTTCACCGTCGGTGGATTAAGTATTGTTAATGCAATTGCTGGTGCTTATAGTGAAAATTTACCTTTGATTTGTATTGTTGGTGGACCTAATTCGAATGATTATGGAACTAATAGAATCCTTCATCATACTATTGGGTTACATGATTTTAGTCAGGAGCTTCGTTGTTTTCAAACTGTTACATGCTATCAGGTAGGTTCATCAATTTTACAACTCCGATGGCCTAATTTATGTGGCACTGTTAAAATTTCGAGATTTAAATCCTATGAACCTGTTGTTTGATTTTGGAGTTTTTTTTTCTGGGTTTTGCAGGCTGTGTTGAATAATTTAGACGATGCTCATGAACTGATTGATACTGCAATTTCCACATCTTTGAAAGAGAGTAAGCCGGTTTATATTAGTGTAGGATGTAATTTGCCGGGGATTCCACACCCTACTTTCAGTCGTGAACCAGTTCCGTTTTCCCTCTCTCCCAGGTAAAATATTATTTTCTAAGTCTATTGAGAGAAAATATTTACGCCACGTAGCTCATGTTTTGAGCTTGTTACACTTTTATATACTCCAGACATAATGTTGTATAATATTGTATATTGGACACATATTTTGAAATGTTCCCTAAAATATATTATTTGACCTTTGGCTATATATTTTTTAAAAAGTTCTGTTCTGATTGTAGACTCTGTTTTCATGATGAAGTCGTTTATCTACAATCTTGAACAGTAGATGCATGTACACCCACTCTCCTTTTATGTTGTATCTGCCTCTATTTAAGCAGGCCTGGAACTAGAAAACCTTGATATGGGTTCAGTCGAATCTAATAATTTTTGTTCAAATAGTGTGTTTGTGTTAAGAAGTTTATTAAAATATCAAAAACTTTTAAGTTAAGAAACTAGTTATTAACACTTGAAATCGTCCAATAAAATTCATCAGAATCATAAGGTTAAAATTCTGGCTTCGCCTCTGTGTTTAAGTATCTGAGTTTCTTATTTTGGTGTTATTTCTTTTTGGTATAGATTAAGTAATATGATGGGCTTGGAAGCAGCAGTGGAAGCAGCGGCTGAGTTCTTGAACACAGCAGTAAAGCCAGTGCTTGTTGGAGGGCAAAATATGCGCGTTGCAAAGGCATGTGATACTTTTGTTGAGCTGGCTGACAGCTGTGGTTATGCGGTGGCAGTGATGCCAGCCGCTAAAGGTTTGGTTCCGGAACACCATCCACATTTCTTAGGAACTTACTGGGGTGCAGTCAGCACGACCTTCTGTGCTGAAATTGTTGGATCTGCTGATGCGTACTTGTTTGCTGGACCAATTTTTAACGACTATAGTTCTGTTGGTTATTCTCTTCTTCTCAAGAAAGAGAAAGCGATCATTGTCCAGCCTGATCGTGTGACAATTGGGAACGGACCTGCATTTGGTTGTGTTCTGATGAGGGATTTCCTTTCCGCATTAGCAAAGAGATTAAAGCATAATCCAACTTCTTATGAGAATTATCATAGGATTTATGTTCCTGATGGACTTCCTCTCAAATGTGAGCCTAAGGAGGCATTAAGGGTTAACGTTCTATTTCAGCACATTCAGAGTATATTGACTGGTGAGAGTGCTGTGATTGCTGAGACGGGGGACTCGTGGTTCAACTGTCAGAAGCTGAAATTGCCACAAGGATGTGGGTGAGAACAGAACAAATCAACGCAAATTTCTGTCATTTTGGTATTTATTTCCATCATCATAACAAATGAGTCTTGTTCTTCTTGATTGTCGTTTTTAGGTATGAGTTCCAAATGCAGTATGGATCTATCGGTTGGTCTGTTGGTGCAACTCTTGGTTATGCACAAGCTGCACCAGAAAAACGGGTGATTGCCTGCATCGGTGATGGTAGCTTTCAGGTAATTAAAAATAGAGAAAAATGAATAGTTGGCGTTCCCGGTGTGTGTAATCCAACTTTATCGCAAATGAAATGTACTTGCAGGTGACTGCTCAAGATATTTCAACAATGCTAAGGTGTGGGCAGAGGACCATTATCTTCTTGATAAACAATGGTGGTTATACAATTGAAGTTGAGATCCATGATGGACCTTACAATGTGATCAAGAATTGGAACTACACAGGATTAGTCGATGCAATCCATAATGGAGAAGGAAAATGTTGGACAACTAAGGTGAGTGGAAGTTCAAATTTTCAATAATCGCCTTTGTTTTTTACTCCGAATCTTGAATGAAAGGATTTAAACATATTGAACGTCTCGATTGTATGTAGGTTTATTGTGAAGAGGAGTTGGTGGAAGCAATTGAAACAACAAATGGAGCCAAGAAAGATTGTTTGTGTTTCATTGAAGTGATTGTCCACAAAGATGACACTAGCAAAGAGCTACTTGAATGGGGTTCTAGGGTCTCAGCAGCTAATAGTCGTCCACCAAATCCACAGTAAAATCTCTAGTTGTTCAAAGAATATTGAATTTACTGCAAAAAATTCTTGCAATTTGGGAGTTGCATATGCTGTAATATTTTTTTCCCACTGAGGGGTTGTATTCCACTAACATGGATGGTTGTTACCTATTGTATTGTATTGCATTGTTATTTTAAATATGATGTTTGTTTTGATCGTTACTTAAATTCTATTATATCGTATCGTTTAAATCCATCATTAGGTAACGACCGATCTGGTGTGATCGTGTCGTTACTTTAATATTTTCTTCTCCTTTTGTGTTTATTTATTATTTAATAATTACATATAATTTTTTATCCTACATTTTAATAGTAGCTCTACCTTGCATCCTATTTTTCTTGTAGATTTATCATTTAAATTGTGGATGTGTGATATTAATGTAATGATGGAAAACGATGCAATTTATCCAAACATTGGATTCATTTAAACAAATATAATACGATACAACACTATACGATACATTATGAAAAATACATAACCACCATACACTCATACTATTTTATGCCTTAGCATAAATTATTAATATTTGAAATTTTGGAAATGATTTTCATTTTTTTTGGAATTTTTTTTAATACGGGTGAAATTTTTAAACTCTATCGAGATTTTAGTTTTTTTTAAAAAATTAATGATGAAGCTAAAATTTGAGATGATTTCGTGAAGAATGGAAGATGTTGAAAATTTGGGAGTTGTTTATGTTCTTCATATGTTCTGGGTGTTCTTAAAAAAAGAAGCAAAAAGTGTACATTTGCTCCAAAAACTCCAATTGAAAAATATTAAACCTTGTTTGGGTGTAAAAAATGATTTTGCAAAACCGTAGTTAAAAAAAGGCATGAATGAACCTTTTCTTTAACAACAATGACATAAAGGAACCAAACTTTTAACAAATGACATAAATGAACCTTTTCTAAAAGTTCGATGACATATTTGATCTTTTTCTCTTAAAAAAATATAATACTACTCCTTCCGTCCCATTTTATGTGGCACAATTTCCTTTTTGGTCAATCCCAAAAAGTATGTCACATTTTCTTATATGGTAAGTATTTAAAAGTATAATTTATCTTTTACCTTAGTTGGTTCCACTTAATTTTAAAGATAGTACTCCAATACATTTATAAGGAAAGAGAAAAATAGTTTACTTTTTAATATGACTATTTTTTGAAAGAAAAATTTGATAAACATTTCAAAATATTCATTTAGTTTTTAAACTCGCTCGATCACATATTGCCATATAAAATGAGACAAATACTATATATATGATTTTAGAAAAAAAACACGGGTTTACGTGAATCCGATGACCCCTCTCAGATACGTTGGCCTTTTTGTCAACAAGCAAGAATTTTGAATATTCTGTTCTCCATGTTAGGGTGGGGGCTGCTAATGGACTTAGTAGAAGCCAATTAAACGAAGACACATGTTACATTAGGTGTGCATGTAAGACACGCGTAAGTCTTAGAGAAGAAAATACCTTGACCTACAAGTCTAAAACCATGAGAAGGTCATAGATATTTACTTTTTCTGCTGCCTCAACACTGCCACAATTTAATATTTGATTAATTTAATATTTTAAAATAAAATTTAAAAATTATAAGAAATTATTACACTTGTCATATAAATATGATTAATATTATCTAAAAATGTTGATCAATTTCTCCATTCATTTTTAGTTGTCACTATTTCACTTGATACACTTATTAAGAAAACAATTATTGATATATATATTTTATCAAGCTATCCTATTAAATGATATTTAGTACTCCTTCTGTCTCTAATTACTTGTCTAATTTTCCTTTTTTACTTGTTCATTTTGATAAATAAAAAAAAAAGACAATTATTTTTACCTATTATATCCTCAATTAATTAATTTTAAAAAAACTACAACTTCTTGAAAATTTTAAATTATTAATTCATCCATTTCATAATTAATAAGGATAAAATAATAAGCTCACTATGTCAATCATTGTTTTTTAATAGGTGTTTTAATTTAAAAATGGACAAGCAATTGAGAACAGAGGGAGTACTACATCTTAGAGAATGATTTGGAGAACAAATATTTAATGCCGTGGGTAAATTATGGAAAAAACAATTATATTATTTTTTCTTGATATGTCAAAAGTGATAGCTCACGTGGATTTATGTCGGTTAATAGTAGCTCCCACAGTCAGACTCCTCAGTGCATTTGACCAGATTTTCAGTTATACTACAGTATTCAGTCTCAGCATGTTATGTTAAAAATCAGTACTTGGTCATTGCATTCAGTTCAGTTCATTTCAGTATAATTCAGTATTATTGTTACAATTCAGATTATGTCATTGCTCAGTTATGTTTTGTTCAGCTTATATGTTTGTTCAGTTATATTCTATATCTTGCATGCTCTGTACATTCCAAGTACTGACGCATACTTTGCGCTACATCCTTTCATGATGTAGGTTCAGGTCCTCAATATTCAGATCACGCGTAGATCGATTCCTGATCCATACTCAACAACATCAGTGGTGAGTCCTCATACTTCGAGGACAATAGACATGTTTTCTATTTCAGTCTTTCATTTCAGTTTCAGTTTTGGCAGGGTTAGCTGGGGACATGTCCCAACAACCCTTGTCAGTAGAGGCTTTTTTAGACATAGTTTTAGAGTCAGCTTTAGCATTTGAGTGATTGTTCAGTATCGCTATACTCTTATTCCGTATTTATATATTCAGATCATTTTTGGATATTCCCCACTATTAATTATAAATTGATTAGCTTGCACATTAGTTCTTGTTTTCATAGATATGTTCAGTTTGCTTATGATATGCCAGCTCAGGATTAGCTTGGGGTCACTCGTAATCCTAGGTCCCGTGTTTACGTCAAGGGCTAGCCTCGAAACCTGACATGTGGAGTCTCCGATGATGGAGATGCACAGTTTCCAGAATCTAGTCATTAACCACGACAGCATTGTTGGTCACAGTAACTTCAAGATGATATTTGTAAATTTGGACTTCATAAATTTCAGCTATTTCTTGAAAAAAAAAAAGGGTAATTTTTGTAAAATAATTCATTCATGAATTGACGGATATATATGACAGTTTAGAGACTTCAAACTTCTCCAAAAGTTTCCTAAATTTTTTTCCTTAAGCCGCGTTGCCTAAGATATTAATGAAAAGTTACCTAAAATGTTATATTTACACGGGATTAATATTTTAACTTAATTTTGGATATGCATTTATATTTTAAAAAAATTAAACACTTTATGTCCTTATATATACTATTAAAATGTTATATTTACACCCTCTATGAGAATATATCCCTAACTAAATATATTAAAAGATAAAATTTTAATTACAAATAAAATATTCTTACATATTTATTTATTGTGAAATAGGTAAAATGAAAATATGTCCATGTCATTGATTAGCCATTTCGTAGAAACTATCTAATTACCCAGACAATTCTTCATATAGTTTGAAATAATTATATTTTCTATCAATAGTTACTAATTTATATCAGATTTCAAATCAAAGACAACTAGATACATGCATTTTGCTACCATATACACTGAAATAGGAAGAGAGGCGAGAGCAAGATATGCCTATATATCTTAGATATATGCGAATCACATTAAATACATGTATCTGAGATGTCAGAATCATAGGAGAGTGGCGAGCGAGATTTGTCTAAGTACCTCAAATACATGTGAATCCACTTAGATACAATGAATCTAGAATAAATTACATCTAATTTTGCCCTCATGTATCCTGTAATATATGTATCTAATTTCTATTTTTAATTAATAAATAGATTAAAAAAATGTTGAGAAAAAATTCTATGAGTCACTACCCTTATTAGTATAAATATATATTGGTCATGCTTCTTTTCCTTCCACAGATTCCTTATTTACATCTCAATTTTTTTAGTTATTATTGAAGATTCTGTTTGTGCCTATGAGTTTGATGTTATATTTTTTTTATGCTTTCTAACAATTATTATACAATTAATTTTTTTTACTATTTTACGTTTTGCATATTCATGTTTGAAGCGAAGAAAGATTCATGACTTTTGATCGTATTTGGGTTGATCATGATGATTATTCAACATATGTATCAGTTTATTTTTTATTTTTTGGTGCATAATATATATATATATATATTGGTTTTGGAGCATTTTAATATTATAAAGTTATAGTTAAGATGCTCATTCCATTTCCAGAACGTTACTCTTTTGCATCGTCCTTGAAACAATGTATTATGAGGCTTAATCACATTGATTTTGCCGTTTCTGACATTTTCATTTGGTGCACATTATTGTGCCATTGTGCAACTCTACATTCTGCCCGTTAGTGGCATTGGGATGCACTCACTTTATTTCACTTTTTATTCCCCATTATTCTTTGTAATCTATATAACTTTTAAGACCATTATTTTCACTATTTACTACCTCATTATCTTCTTATTCATTGCTAGGAATACTTTTTATAGTATAAATAGTGGTGGTCTTCATTTGGTTTGCAACACACAACATACAAGAAAAATATAGAGAAGAAAAAGTTAGTCCAAAAAGAGAGTTCTTATTAGTTGAAGGGAGATGTTATTTTTGTGGAACTTTGGACTCAACTCTTGTCCAAAATTGTTGAGTTATATTTTGTGATTAGGCTATTGTATTCTAGAGGGGATAAGTCAAGAAGGACTACTGCTGGACTGGTGAAAAACATTTGCTATAGTGGACTTGAATCTCTTTAAAGAGAGCGAGTTATTTGCGCCTCAGCCTGAAGAGATTTATTTCTTCATTTTTATTTTCAATTGTAATCTTGTAATTTTGTTATTTTGTAATTTTTCACTAACAATATATATACAAAGAAAGTCGAATTATATATATACTATTTAAATTTATTATTTGCAATACAAAGATTGTATCAAGTACTTTGAGGTAACGCCCAGAAACTAGTAAATATAAAATGTTATAACGCATTTTAGAATAACAGTCACTCATTAGAAGTAAAAAAAAAAAAAAAAAGGTAGGATTTTATGGAATTGAAATTGTGATGGGCTTGAAAAATAATTGGAAAATGCGATTTTTAATGAGAGAATTTTGGAATCCATGGCCATTTCCATGCTGGTAAATGGAGTGACTAGCTCTTGCAGAATTTACTGCACCTCCAATGAATGTTTCAGAAAATAATGAATTATCCCGTTGAGCTGTACTACTGATCAGTTTCCATGTCTCTTTTATCATGAAATTGATGTGTTTTCTTGCATCTTCTTTGGAACCACCCTTCTCATTCACGTAACATTGATCGAGTTAGGAACGTCACCTCTTTTCATTTCATCCTGAAGTAATTAAGATCAGAAACATAATCATCTCAAATGTACTCTAACTAATGTTAATTATAACTTTCAATAACAAATCGATATTATATAAGCATGCGTACCGAGAATGTCCACAAATCATCGTTTAAACGAATAATAGTAGCTGACCATCGAATAATAGTAGCAGACCATCGAATAATATGAGAACAATTGGTTAAGGAATCCAAGACCTCTTTGGTTATTGGATTTGTTACAAGGAACAATGAGTGGACTAATATCATAGGTGCTGCAATAGTGATTAATCCATTATCTATGTATTCTTCCAGACTTGGCTTATATCCACTGTAGTACCATCTTGCTTCTCGTAAGTACGATTTACACAAATCTGCCCACTAATTTAATAGAAAAATATCTCAAATATTTAGAAATGGGAAAAGGGTCAAAAATGCCCTTAAACTATGTAAAAAGAATAAAAATGTCCCTAGTTTATAGTTTGGCTCAAAAATACCTTTACTGTCAATACATTGGTTCAACAATGCCCTTGCAGTCAATACTTTGGTCCAGAAATGCCCCTATAGTTACAAAATGGGTCAAAAATGCCATTTTCCGAATAAATATATTATTTTTTTTCTTTTTAAACACATCTTCTTCCTAATTAAAATATTATTAAAGAACAATATTCTTGTTTTCTTTCTTCTAAAATCACTTTAACAAATAACAATGTAGGAAATATTTTTTTCTTCTTAATCTTATTTTATCAATTAAAATAGAATAACTTCATGTACTCTTTCAACAAATAATATATGTCATATATATAAGATCATAGTATATCCATCATTAATTTATATTTATATAATGATAAAAAATAATGATAATAAAATAAGAAATGTTTTTATTTTTTATTTTTTTCTGAATTGAAGATAGATAAAAATTTACTAATTCAAAAAAACATTATTAGAAAATGAATGTGTTTAAAAGAAAATAATAATATATTTATTTGGAAAATGAGCATTTTTTACCCATTAAATAACAATAAGGATATTTTTGGACCAAACGACAAACGGAGGGCATTTTTGAACCAAAATATTGACGGTAGGGGCATTTTTTAGCCAAACTATAAACGGATGACATTTTTGTTCCTTTCACATAGTTTAAGGACATTTTTGTGTTAAAACAGGGAATCCAAAAATTTATATAGAGAGAGCTAAGTATTTTTAATGATTTTGTAAGGTAGGGCATGGCGTTGATCCCTTGCTCTTTGAGTACTATTTCAGTGGTTGTGTTGAAGAGTGCAAGGTAACATATTTTCATATAATCTGGCAGTTGGTTCATTGCTTTTATCTCCATTCTGAATGTAATCAGAAAATTTATAGCAATTCATGTCTTATTTACAAGAGAAAAATCTAATTTGTAAAGGTTAGAATTAAGTTACAGTCCTTTCAACAGCATGAGTGAAGAGTTCCAACTCATCAAGAGTGGCATAAACATCATAAATGCCATCTATAACTGTTGCCATAGCAGTGACCTTTGTCAACATTATTCGTTCTTTAACATCATGCCAGCTATCCATAAGAAAGCCCCCATAATTCTATCCCTTGAAAATGGCAATTTTTCTGCAAGCAATGACTTGTTCCACCACCTTAATTACATGAAAAATATTGTTTCAGATGTAGGAAACTTATTGATTGATGCCCCAGATCTCTCGATTACTAAGCGTATGGACATGAATTGTGGTGATATATATTTCTAAAAATCTGATACTCTGTGATTTGCCCTAAGAGTTGCTACCTTTTTTACTCACCTCCATAGATTTCTTAGATCGTGTTGGTATGTTGCTTGCACAATGTTGAAATCCAACCTAGCAAACTCAAGCAGAAGAGGATCAACATTTGGGATTTTCTCATAAATTTTTATGTACCACCTTGTCTCTACTCTCAACATCTTGCAATGCAAAGGAAGCTTCAGGGCATGGCGCACTAGTTCCACTATCCCATTCTCTTGATGTTCAGTATCATTTAAATTGTGCAAATAGTTTTTTTAGATGTGACACTGCAAATATATTGGCCGACTCCAATAAAGTAGAGGTTTCAGATTCCGTAGACAGAAATGAAGCTTCATATAATTGTGACAACCCTTTTGTATCTTCACAAAGACTTTGATTGAAGTTACCCTGCTCATCTTTGAAATCATTCAGTATATCTAGGGGAAAAAAATGAGTAGAAATCTTATTCGTCGGAAGAACATATATATATAAAACTGACAAAACGAAGAAATTAGGAAAAAAATAGAGAGCACCTTGAGAGATATGAAAACCATGTTGTCTGAAGAGCCTAAACTTCAAGGCTGTAGAGTATAATGAATTATCTCTTGTGGCTGTACTACTAATTTGGTCATGTAGACTTCTCAATACTTCCATAATTTCATCCTCTAGTATTGATCCCTCAACCATAACCATCAAATTCTTTTTCATTTCCTTCTTTAGTTCGTTACAATGCTTCATATACTTATCTCCCTACATAACACATTTACAAATTATATTTTGAATGATAGAATAACGCACACGAATAAAATGATGTAAAGAAGTAAGGATTATATAAGGAGTGAATAAAGAGGAAAATTTAGGTAGAGATTTTCTTGAGACGGCCATAGGTATTAGCCTCCCCAAGTTGGCCATCAATATTGCCATCAATATGGACAGATTAATTTTTCTGAGCTCTAACAAGTAACTATAAATAGATCACTCCTCCCCAGAGTTGCATGCCACACTACATAAAAAATAATCTTTACTGGCAATTAATTAACAACAATAACTTAATTACCGCTAAAGATATATTTTTAGTGGCAATTAACACTCTTTGTATATGTCCCTAAAACCTTTAGCGACATTGGATCTAATGATACCTAACTAATGCCAGTAAATTTTTAACACTTTTTATTAATGTATATATTTATTGTCGCTAAAAGTTTTTTTTTGTTATAGTGCTAGCAGCTGTAGGCTGCAGCCTAGGTGGGGAAAAAACAATTAGTACATGTTGATGGCCTGTTGGAGGTAGATATGGTATTATGTTACTAAATGTAGGGCTTAATACTTAACTAGGCCCTTAAATTTGTCAGAATATTTCATTTAGACAATCAAACTAAATTTTTTTAAAAAAATTCATCCATAGAGGCTTTCACCATCTATGGTGATGACGGATTTGGCATAGATCCCTACCATGCTAATTATATATACAAAAGTACAATGGAGGGGGCCAAGAGCCAATACTTCTGTGATCATTTCAATTGAACATTTCAACAGCTAATTATAAAATATTCTAATTAGACATTTTCATTTCAAATTTTAAATATTTTTAGACGTTACTGAATATTGCCGCCATTTTATTAATTATGTGCTTCCATGCGTTTGTAAGTACGAGGAATGATTTTGGATATTTAATTTGGCTTATAATGTGTAATGGGAGTAGATGGTGGTCCATCTAATGCTTAGATAATTTATCCATTAGGGACCATGTCATCATAAAAAACAATGACTAAGTTAGATCTTCAAGTTTGAAACTATATATCATGGAAATTACAATCATATTATTGAAGTTTCTTTTGACATAATTCATCTTCAAGATTTGGGTCACAAGAATATAGGTTTGGTTTTCTTAGAAAATTGCAAGGCCACAGAAACTCTCATTAACATAAATCCTAAAACTTGGCCAAAAGACAATAAACTATATTTGCGTTTTCTATTTCTCAAAAATCAAATGCCTAACAGTAACACCCCAGAAACCATCCAACATATCTTCATTGAATGTACAAATGTCAGCAAGTTGTGGTCTGAGCTAGGACTTATAAAAAGCATCAACATATTCACATCTAACCAGTTAGATTTCCTTGGGTATATTAGCATAGTGATAAAAAACCTCAACTGGAAAGAACTCTATCCATTCTACTTGTAGAGTATATGGCTTAATAGAAATGAAAATTACCACAATAATAAAAAAGGGAAAATAAATGCTAATATTTCATACATACATGCCATCAATTTTTTCTCACTCACAAACCAAAGGACCAATATAGAAAAACCTATAGTAGGGTATGTAAAATGGAAACCTCCAAACATTGGATTTAAGCTTAACACTGATGGTTCTACCTCGACTAAATCCGGCACTAGTGGAATAGGAGGAGTAATAAGAGACAAATATAATAATTGGGTGGTTGCCTTCATGGGAAACATAAATGAAACAACAAATATTGTTTCTGAATTATTGGCGCTGCAAAAAGGCTTAACTATTGCACTAACCTACAACTTAATGCCACTTGAAATTAATGTAGACTGTCAGGATATCGTTCACTGTCTAGCAAATGATCATCCATCCTACTCTAATATTTTGGCTGATTGCAGGGAACTTCTACGTAAACTTGAAAACCCTCCGGTGCAGCATAAATACAGGGAAGAAAATTAAGTGACAGATACCTTGGCTATGGAGGGGTCTAGATTGAAGGAAGCTAACTCCCTTGTACTTTGGACAGCTCCTCCGTTGATTGTTTCTAGTAGAATAGAAGCAGACAAAGTAGGAACTCTTTATGTTAGGCTAAAAAAGTCGTCTTCTACTATAGAAGGCATTAATGCGTATAATGTAATCCCAATCCCTTTTCCGAACATTACTAGCCATACTCGGTCATTTACTTGTTCTGATGCATATTAAATTATAATAGATCATCTTGTTTACCAAAAAAAATGTCTGAAATGCGGAAAAAGTTATTAGTTATCAAATTAACTATAGAGCCAACATAAATTAGAAGTGTTTTATAAGGTATCTACACTTATTGTTGACTTTAATTGAAGGCTGATTGTCTGAAGCTATTGAATCATAGAAACTTAATAATAAGGAAATAACAGTGTCAAGAAAAACCTATGCTAAGGCATAAAATGGTACTCCCTCCTCCGTCCGTCTTACTTGTCCACTATACAAAAACCAGTTGTCCAACAATACTTGTCTAGTTTGAAAGATCAAGAGATAATTTATTCTTTTGTGTCTATTTTACATTTGATATTAAAAAGAGTTTTTGGCCAAAAACATCCTTTAGCTATACCCAAAACTTAATGTACATCCTTCAACTATCATATTGAACAAAAATCATAAATAATGTATTCAAAACTTAGCAAGTTTCATCATTCTGTGAAACTTCTATTAAATAACATTAACTGACCCAATCTCATGTGCAAGTCACATGACTACAAGCATCGTAAAATGAGTCCACTAGTTGTATTATGTTCTTCTTATCAAAGCTGAAGCTTTTTTCTGAGTTAATTTTTTACCGGCAAAGTTCGTAGGAATAAATTTAGAATTCTCCAGCTTAATAAAAATTGTAATGTAAGTTGCTTTGTACAATGAATCTCAATATTGGTTGTTCTTTTGTTGCTATCATGCTTTTTTTTTCATAATTATTTGTGGTAACTTTACGGATGTAATTCAAAGATCCCTTTCATTTATTTCTTGTTCTTGCATTTCTTATCTTTTAAGACTATTTTCATCAACATGAATCTGCTCTTGCTGTTCTCTCTTCATTTTCACAAGACCCAACAATTTTTTCTTAAATTATTGTTAAGGATTTCCGATTACCAGAACATCAACAAATTTCATTGCGCCTTATATTTAATTAGTCTCACACATTTCTTTCTTCCTAAAATCAATACCCAAATCAATATAATCACAGTCCAACCATTATGCAGAAGAAGAGTCGTCCTAACTTTGTTGTTTTTTTCCTTTCTTTTATTGTTCATTTAGAATCAGCAAATTCGAACAGCTTTACATTTTTTAGCAGAACAAAGAAAATGGCTTGTGACAGTTTTGAGGAACTTGATATTTGGGTTGTTAAGAGTCATGTGACTTAGCACACAGATGGGTCTGTTAAATGTTTTTAACAGAAGTTTCATGAAAGACGAAACTTGCTAAAGTTTTGAATACATTAAGGATGATTTTTGTTCAATATGTTAATTGAAGGATGTATATTAAGTTTTAGATATAGTTAAAGGATGTTTTTGGCCAAAAACTACTATTCAATATCTAATACATTTTTCCAAAACAATAAATTTTATATATTCAAAGGGTAATCTAGTAATATTTCTCCTGCTATTTGTTGTTTCTTAAGATATATGTGTATAAGTCAATGTGAAAATGTTTTATTAACAAGTCATCCATTCATCCACCCTTTTAATCAATGAAGGCTAATTAACACATAACCATTGCTTCTGCCTGAGAATCAACGACCTTATTGGTTACACCTAGCACCCCTCTAGGGTCCAGGCCAGCAGTCCCAAGTCGTGGACCCAATCATCAATCGATCTGGCTCTCTTACTGATGTCATAGATCAAATAAGAGAGTCCAACCCAAAAACTTGTCTATTAGGTAAGAGATCCCATTAGCTATAAGCCCACTAGCATTTCTCCTTTTAATCAATGAAGAAATTGACAGATAACACAAACATTTTTTTATGAGTGTTACGAAACGAAACCCAACGGATTGTCTTTAATTTTGCCTAAATAAAATAAACAGTAGCTTCACCCATCTGCAAATACTAGACCACTGGTAACTTCACTACAAATTACAACCAACATGATACTCCATGAAATCTCAAGATGAGTTTTCACAACTCCTCAGGAATTCTTCCTTGTTAATATTTTTAATTTGGCAGAAAAAGGGACACTAGTAAGAAAGTCACCAACAAGTTCAGAAAATTAATGGAAATTGTTCACATAAACTACCCAACAGCCTAAACTATTTTCCAAATTTGTGCATATAATATATATGTGTGCTGCCAGCAACTTCAAATAGCACAACGTAGTGTCTAAACTCCGTGATTTGCATCTTTACTTTCTGAGAAAACTAAACGACCATTTTGCAGCAAAAATGCAGGAAAGGGTGCTTGACAAGAACTGATATGTACTTTAAGACGAGGAATGTTTGGATGTGCACTTCGACATCGATGACACCTTAGCTCCATAGAAAGGATATTCTCGTCCTTCAAAATGGCCTTCCCATTTTGACTAACTTCATCTATTACATCAACCGAATCCCGGAAGAAGGGGGAGTTGAATGAGTTCCAATGTTTCTTATTCTTAAGATGATTGGAATCAAAGTCTTGGCTTACCACATGAAGATGCAGTTGACGCATTGAAGGAACCTACATGGAAAAAACTTCATCAAATTAAGCAGTAGGAGATGTATAAGAAAAATGACTTCAGCATTTTGACTTGATGTGAGGGAAGAGATCAAGAAGAGAAACAAATGATTAGGGTTGAACAAAGGAGGGATCAGGTCAATGGCAGACCTAGTATTTTTGAAACCTAGCATAAATATATACGTGAAAAGATACTAAAATTTCAATCAAAATTTAGTTTCAAACCGATATATTCAAAGGCGGAATGAATTCATAGGTAAGAGTTTAAAGGTTGAACTCATTGAATTTATATCCTGAATCCTCCTTTGGATCTGCAGGGAGCTTGATGGCATGGCTTGATGCGAATTTAGGGGTGTATTTCACTAATGTTTCAAGATCGAGAGTGTATTTAGCTTCAATTAGTCATGTAAATGGGTGTTTTTAATGCTGTCAATAGTAAAGGGATGAAACTAATAATTTGCGCCAAGTTTAGGGATACTTTTGATACTTCTCTCAAGAATAAATAAATAAATAAGGGGGCACTCTTATGTACTTGCTTTCGTATCTCTTAATGACTCTTAAAACACATAATATTTGGAGATGTTTCAACGAACCGAATGATATCCAAGGCGGAATGTCAATGAATTTTTTTCAGATAGAAGCTTTTCTGCCCACTTCAAGCCAACACTGTGCATTATCTTTAATAAAGTGAGGTGCTCCTTCTTAACATCTTCAAGACGGTCAAGACCTTCAACACGTGCCAACACTAAGAAGTGTTTCTGAGCCTGCATGAGAAAACAAACCATACATGTATTTTTCAAATTCACAAGGGAGAAAGGGCCAAAAAGCAGGGTGAGGGAGAGAGGAAGATAACCTTTGGATAAAGATCATTCAGTACTACAACATCATCTGACATCTCTATTATATTCTTATGCCTCTCAGGATGCATTGCAGTGTCATAAAGAGCCTGAGCCCATGAGCCCCATGCCTTTCTTGACTGTCCACCAGTGTTTCCATCACCAGAACTTCCAACATTGGGTCCGAGTTCTTTCACAAAGCTTTTAAACTTCTTGTTCATGTCTGTTTCACAGATAGCTTCACGCTTGGCTTTCTGATCACCACTTCTAGAACCTTGCTCTAGTTGAACTTCTCCTTTAAATTCTTTTTCAAACTTATCCTTACATGGCTCTTCTTGAGTCCTAACTATAGATGCAAAACCATCAAAGAGTGATGAGTAAGCTTCTCGGAGTATTTTACAGCCCTTGACGTAGTCATTGTCGAGACAGTTTGGTCTTTGGGGATTCATATTTGGTCCAAGTACATGTATGACATGAGTAACTCCTTCCCCACTAAACAAGGGAGAAGAAGAAGGAAGAGGGACAACAATAGCTTTTCCAGAACTAAGGGATCCAGCTTTAGCTTTGGTGGCAGTTTCAAGGGCGGGACCCGCGGCACTAAATATAGCAGCATTTACGCCTCCACCTCCTGGTTTTAGTCGCCTGAACAAAGTTGGCTTTTTGATGGTACGCAAAAAGTTAACAACACATAATATCTTTGCAAGATAACACTTAAGGTGAAAACACAGAAAGAATGTGTAAACAGAATATTGTATTAAAACGAGTTGGTGAAATTACAATTAATTTGTATCAAGGACCTGCTGGACATTGTAAGAAAATTGAGATAACTAAAGATTTTCTAGCACTCTGCTATTTTGATGAATTGCATGCACACAACTCATCATCAAAACCACGCGTGTATACCAAATTGACTCATGAATCATGAAAGTAGATTTCTGCTGGATCTATAACTCCTCCATATTGCACCACTGGCAAAAGAAGGTTATTTCAGGCACAAGGCTACACATTGTTCCATTTGTTTAACATGCCATCAACCAACCTTAAAACTGTTTATCGTTTGAAAAATAGCACTTCATCTCATAGAAATTTTTGGAATACTTCCTTTTGCATCCAAACTTACAGGTAAAATTTGGAGCCTCCCGAAAAGATGGTGTACAAATGAATTTAATGTATTACCACTTGATCTCCCTTACAACTTTCTTGTCACTAAACAAAATCTCAACAGCAGAACATTCAAACAGAAAGAAAAAGGGAAGTTTCTGGTAAGCCTTTTGCATTATTATATCAAGTTTCTCATTTTCACTAGCACAGTATCATGGCGCAGAGAATTACCAGTTAGTGGCATTAGCAATCACGTTGCAGTGCAAACCTCCTTCTGAGTAAAGTTTAGTTATATTCCCTACAAACGTAAAGAACTTTTTGGAGTCGATGCTCTTCTCTGCAGCTTTTGCCCTGACAAGGGACAGTATTTTTGAATTCTGAGATAAATCCACCAAGACAAGCCTAGCATTCCCAAGCTTATTTACATATTCCTCAACCTTTTCAACTATTATATCCGATGCTTTTTCAAGATTGAAATGGAAATCTGCTGTAGAAATAGATGGAAATGCAAGCATGGGGGCATTTTCTAAAGAAATGCTACTGCCAACACATGCCATTTTCAGTTCTTCACAGCTTTTTAGTACTTGGTTGGAGTCCCTTTCCTTGGTGGCATGAGATTGAGTATTCTCCAGAGAGACATTCATCACAGTATCAGAACATCCAGGAGGATCCTTTTTTTTGAGGAACTTCATTATACCAAGTTGAACTTTGGCATCTGACTTCTTCTGGCCAAAAAAACCTGGTGGAAGTTTATCTGATGGACCAAGTGCAGTGTACGTATTGATAGCACCTTGAACATCTTTTTCATCTTGGCAAACTGTAATTCGATCATATCCTTCATTCAGCTTAGGCAACTCTTTCTTTTGCAGCATCCTATTCACAACTGCAGCAGCTTTCCCACCTTGCAAGTTTCCTTCATGCTCCGTCCTCTTAACTGACCGAGAAATACAAAGCTTAGCTGGAAGATCAAGTGCCACAGCATGCTTCTCAACTTCTGGACCAACAAGCTTCACAAAGTCGGCACGCTGTTCTCTATCTAAGTTGCATCTATCTATAAATACACTTTTTCCTTCCTTCAGCGCACTAGCTGCACCTGTCAAACATTGCTTCTTTGTCCCAGCCTTACCATTCCCAATGGTATCCTACAATAGCAAATAGAACTGGTCAATTTCATCACAATAGCTGGCTGTTGGCATAGTATTCCATTTAATAATCTGCGAGGTGTAGTCGCAGTACAATAAATTCCATAGAAGACAAACATCAACATGCTTCAAATTCAAATAATCAACAAAGGAAAACATTCTCAGCATGAAAAACATAACACATGTGAAATTGCAAAGCTAAGCTACTCCAGCCAGACTGAACAACTACAAAACAACACTTCATTTCTAGTACAAGTGATGAGGGACAACGGGAAGTGATAGAACACTTGCCTACTCTAGGGAAAGTGAAACTAAACCAAAGGCCAACTCACGTAAAAATAGCACCTACAGATTAATAGCCCATGATCCAAATGGAAACTTTCAACACTAGCATGCACATTGTACAACAACCAGCAAATATATCCTCTTTTAGCCCAAAAAACAACGACAGACTTCAGAGTATAAGGATCAACTCATTTAATTTCCCCGCAAACTCGCCCATAATTTCTTTTTAAGCAAAATGATATTTCTACATACATAGTAACTCATTCAGGCATTCCATCAAACAGATATTCTACACACATACAAAGAAACAAATAAACAAACAAGGTGAGAGAAATAAAAAATTGGAACTAACCTGGCAAATACGAACCCAAGGCCTGGTTGAGACTCGCATAACAAGGTCACAAAAAGTGGACTTACCACTTCCTGGAGCTCCTATCAGTATTACCATTACAGGTTTCCCTTTGCCTTCTTTCGCTTCATCCTTCCCTATTTTCAACAAATTAATTAAGCCTCAATCCTAAAGTAGTCGGGGTCAATTCTCCATATCTCTTTCCAACCCATTTCTCAATAGAGCGTAACAAATACAGAGGATTTGTATACAAAAAAAAGAGAATGAATGAACAAGTTGAACAATAATTTACCTGCAGAATCAATCTCCATTGCTTCCATGGTGTTATCAAAAGATGCAAAGGTCAGTGGGTTAGTCGCACTAAATGAGGAATTGGATCGGTTGACATGCCCATGGGAGGACTTCGGAGCTTCTCAGGTTCGAATCTTACACGAAACACTTCCTAAGGGTTGAAAAAAACAAAAATGACAACGGGGCGTTTTTGGTATAATGGAAAATATTTTCCCATAAAATTGATACTCCCTTAGTTTTATGTGACACCGATTTGATATGGTGTTAAAAACAAAAAAAAAAAAAAAAAAAAATTAAAATTTGTGGTATGAAATAAATTTTAGATATTTGAGTGACTTAAATTCATTTCACTAAGGGTAAAATAAATATTTTAAAATTAAATTATTTCTAATTATGGTATGATGACTTTCTTTTGTAACAGGCTAAAAAGAAAAAGGTATCAAATAAAATGGGATGTATATAATATATAATGTGAAATAAAAATTGATTTACTTCATTACTATTTTGTCCATTACTTTTTAATGGTATAGTGAATGAAAGTCAGGTGTACAAATGAATATGAATGGTCAAGATTATTTTTCTTGTTATTTCTTCGGAAAAAACAATAATCTTACACTAAACAGTATAATCTCACTAAATTAATACTCAATTAATTAATAACTTCTCTAAGGTAATATTTTTCTCCACTTCTGACTTAGTGATGGGTCATGGGATACATATTTCAATTTAATTTTGAGGTTCGAAATAAGAGTCACCAAGTTGATAGTGGTAAAAACTAAAATTATTTATGCCAATTTCTAATAATCCAAAATCAAACACAAGACATTTTAATTCTATTTCTATTAACTCAAGAACATTTTTTAATTATTATTTTCTATTTTATTTATTGTATAATAATTAATAATTAAGTCAGATCTAAGTAGAAAGGGTGAAGTACTCCTTATAAATTTTTGTTGCGAAAAGAGTTTCAAAGAGCACCAACAGATGTGGTGCAACAGATGAGAAAAGAGTTTCAAAGAGTACCAACAGATGGGGTGCAACAGATGAGATTACTACTATTTTAATTGGAGGTCTTGAATTCGAACTTCGAGTATAAAAAATAATGGATAGGAAGGCTTTTCCCCGAATGGAACCCTGCAAAGGCGCAATTTCAAACTAACTAAAATCCAATGTAAATACCGATCACCAAATGGTTTAAAAAAAAAGAAAGAAAGAATTTCAAAGGAAAAGTCATTAATTGATGAACAAGCGAGAAAATGATCAAAATAGTTGTTGATGTATTTGGGTTGCTTTATTTTGGCCTTCAATATATTCTAGGTGATTGAAATAGTCCTTCATGTATCACAAAATGTATTCAATTTAGTCTTTTACCCTAAACTTAACAATTTACCCCAAAAACTGTTAAATATAACGGTGAGCCCCACATAACTTACAAAATCCATCATTTTTACCATTTTTATTAGCTCAAAGAAAGAATTTCAAAAATTTTAAACACTATTTTCTCTAACATCTAACCACGTAATTATTGTAATAGCGTGAGCTACATGTGTTATGTTATGTATAACCTATTGGAAGGTGCTGAGAGAAGCTAAGGTAGACCCTCCAATCCAGACACCGTACTTCCGTTCAGGAGGCGGCACAACCTTGATTTTCATGCTGCTGGGAGCAAGAGCGGTAATTTCCTTGCTCATACGATCAGCAATACCAGGAAACATTGTTGTTCCACCACTGAGGACAATTTTGTAATTGTATGGTTAGATGTTAGAGAAAATAGTGTTTTAAAATTCATGAAACTCTTTCTTTGAAGTTCGAGCTAATAAAAATGGTAAAAATGGTGGATTTTTGTAAGTTATGTGGGCCCCACTGTTATATTTAACAGTTTTTGGGGGTAAAATGTTAAGTTTAGGACAAAAGACTAAATTGAACACATTTTGTCATACATGAAGGACTATTTCAATTACCTAGAATATATTAAGGACCAAAATAAAGCAACCCCAATACATTAAGGACCTTTTTGATCTCCGGTCCATGAACAAGCTAACAAAAGCAAGGGACAAAATACAATACTTATGAGTTGTTAGGTACAAACATTGATAACGGAGGAATTAGTAACATGTGAATTAGCAAGTGGAATACAATCCCTCCAGGAAAACTAAAAACTTAAAAAAAAGTCATTACAACATATAGTGGCAACTCCCAATATTCTTTGAACAGCTAGAGATTTTACTGTGGGTTTGATGGACGACTAATAGCTGCTGAGACCCTAGAACCCCATTCAAGTAGCTCTTTGCTAGTGTCGTCTTTGTGGACAATCACTTCAATGAAACACAAACAATCTTTCTTTGCTCCATTTGCTGCTTCAATTGCTTCCACCAACTTCTCTTCACAATAAACCTACATACAATAGAGACGTTCCGTTTTAGACGAATCCTTTCATTCAGCATTCGAAGTTAAGGAAAGAAAGGCAATGATTGAAAATTTGAACTTTCACTCACTTTAGTTGTCCAGCATTTTCCTTCTCCGTTATGGATTGCATCGACTAATCCTGTGTAGTTCCAATTCTTGATCACATTGTAAGGTCCATCATGGATCTCAACTCCAATTCTATAACCAACATTGTTCATCAAGAAGATAATGGTCCTTTGCCCACACCTTAGCATTGTTGAAATATCCTGAGCGGTCACCTGCAAGTATTTCATTTGCCATACAGTTGGATTAGACACACCGGGGAATGCCAACGATTCATTCTTCTTTATTCAATTCAAATGGAGTCCTTTTAATTACCTGAAAGCTACCATCACCGATGCACGCAATCACACGTTTCTCTGGTGCAGCTTGTGCGTAACCAAGAGATGCACCAACAGACCAACCGATAGATCCATACTGCATTTGGAACTCATACCTAAAAGACAATCAAGAACGACAGAACTCATTAATATGATTTTTTCATGCAACCTTAATGCATACCAAAAGGAGAGCAATTTGCATTGATTTGTTCTGCTCTCACCCTCATCCTTGTGGCAATTTCAGCTTCTGACAATTGAACCACGAGTCTCCTGTCTCAGCAATCACAGCACTCTCACCAGACAACATATTCTGAATGTGCTGAAATAGAACATTAACTCTTAATGCCTCCTTAGGCTCACATTTGAGAGGTTGTCCATCAGGAACATAAATCCTAAGATAATTCTCATAAGAAGTTGGATTATGCTTCAATCTCTCTGCTAATGCAGCAAGGAAATCCCTCATCAGAACACAACCAAATGCAGGTCCGTTCCCAATTGTCACACGATCAGGCTGGACAATGATCGCTTTCTCTTTCTTGAGAAGAAGAGAATAACCAACAGTGCTATAGTCGTTAAAAATTGGTCCAGCAAACAAGTATGCATCAGCAGATTCAACGATTTCAGCACAGAAGGCCGTGCCCACTGCACCCCAGTAAGTTCCTAAGAAATGTGGATGGTGTTCCGGAACCAAACCTTTAGCGGATGGCATCACTGCCACCGTGTAACCACAGCTGTAAGCCAACTCAACAAAAGCATCACATGCCTTTGCAACCCGCATATTCTGCCCTGCAACAAGCACCGGCTTTACTGCTCTGTTCAAAAGCTCAGCCGCTGCTTCCACTGCCGCTTCCTAACCCATCAGATTACTTAATCTAGAAGCATTATACATGATATATCAACCTAGTATAAAAGTGTACAATAGTATCAGGGGCGGCTGGCAAGGCTTAAAAAAAAGTCTTTTGCCTTAGCCCCCAATTTTAGGGCCCCCATTTTTAGTTAATTAGGAAGGATTAAATTAAAAAATATATATTAGAACTAAGACAATAAATGCAAATGCCCTATTTTTTAGTTAATCAGGAAGGATTAAATTTTTTTTAAAAATTATTAAAACTAAGACAATAAATGCAAACGGCTAAATGAAGTGATAGTACTATGACTTTTTAACTTTTCAATAAAAAATTGTGTACTTTTTTTTAATGTACAAGTTATCTTCTTTTTTTTAACCTTATTTTTTTTTCTAATTTTATTTTATATATTCTATCCTCCTCCCTTCTATTTCTTCTCACTTTCTCTTTTCTAATTTTACATTTCTCTCTTATTCAAAGCTTAAAAATTTACTTGTTTTATTGATATTTTATATTTTAAATTTGGAGAAACTACATTACAACAGCTCGATTCATTTTCGAAAATCAAGTCTTCATAGCTTTTGAATTGGGTAATATCATTCTAATTTCTCATATTATTTTTGTTTTGTGTTTTATGTTTATTATATTTTTTATTTGATGTTGTAAATAGTGTTTAAAATAAAAATATTTATATATTTTTTTTAAAGCCTCTAATTTGATTTTGGCCTTAGGCCACCAACGGATTTGTGCCGCCCCTGAAGGTTTATACACAAATATGGGATAAACCGGGTAACAAACTCAATATATGAGCTACATGGCGTAGAAATAGAGCGGAATTTTCCTAATATTTTACCTGGGAGAGAGGGAAAATGGAACTGGTTCACGACTGAATGTAGGATGCGAAATCCCGGACAAATTACACCCTACGCTAATATAAACCGGCTTACTCTCTTTCAAATATGTGGAAATTGCAGTATCAATCAGTTCATGAGCATCGTCTAAATTATTTAACACAGCCTGCAAAACCCAAAAAAAATATTCTAAAATCAAGCAACAGGTTCGTACAATTTAAATCTCGAAATTTTAACTGTGACACATAAATTGGGCCATCGGAGTAGTAAAATTAATGAACCTACCTGGTAGCAAGTGACAGTTTGAAAACAACGAAGCTCCTGACTAAAATCATGCAACCCAATAGTATGATGAAGGATCCTATTAGTTCCATAATCATTCGAATTAGGTCCACCAACAATACAAATCAACGGTAAATTTTCACTATAAGCACCAGCAATTGCATTAATAACACTTAATCCACCGACGGTGAACATAACAACACAAGCCCCAACACCCCGTGCCCTAGCATATCCATCAGCAGCATAACCGGCATTTAGCTCATTACAACAACCTATAAGGTTAAGTTCAGGTTCAGCTACAAGATGATCTAGAAGCGTCAAGTTAAAGTCACCGGGAACGGAGAAAACATCGGTTACTCCGATTTGGACTAAACGGCGGGCGAGGTGACGGCCGAGTGTTGAGTCAGGAGAATTGAAAGGAACAGTGGAGTTTTGGATTGCACCAATCTTGAAGTCCATTATTTCTTCGCCTTTTTGACAATAAATCAAAATTCTCGTTGAGAATAGGGGAATATACAAGATTATATACGATGATGAATAATAGTATGAAGGTTTGTTTTGGTTTGGTTTTGTTTTGTGAGTTGAGAAGATTTATATAGTGTTTGGATTATGAAGAAACAGGGGGCAGATTCAAATTTATTCAAGGTACGTAACACAACTATGATATATGGCTTAGTTGGTTGACAAAATGCTGACTACAATTGTGTAGAATTTGAATATTCAAATCATATTTTCCTTTGATTGGTGAGATGCTTTTCGAGTCAAACAATGCCACGTAAAATAAAGATATAGGGAGTAAGAAATTAGAAAGATAGGCGAACGATTTGACTATAATATAGGTCAGATGTTTCTGTGAGCAGTAAACAACAGATCTTCACTTGTTTTGAAAAAGCTGATGGCCGTGCATTAATCCTTTCAAGGCAAAGTGTGGCCTGATTTGACATTATTGTTTACTCTGATCCGGCCGAGGTGATTTTTGTTCACCAACAAGTAGGTGTCTAAATTTCTGTGATCGAGTCTTTTTGGCCCCTCTGAACCGGTGAAAAGTGGTAGATGTCCACTAACGATTTCATGCTAAAACGCATTTTTAGTAAAGTATAGCTGAGTTTAGCATTCCTTTGTCCTGGTAGGTTACATGTTATAGGCTGACATAGCTATTCAGATTTTGTTGAATCTGCTTTTGCTATGTAAATATTTAAGTTGGTGATTAACCAACTTAATTACCCATAAAAAAAGAAGATAAAAGCAACAGCTAAACTGGGAAGTAAGGAGTATATCAAATTAAAAATTTTATTTGGTTATTAATATTGCAAAAATTCGTAGGAAATAACAAAGTTTTAAGTATATTTTAAAAATCAAAAAGTCTAAAATCACTATTGAAAATAGAATTTGTAACAAAACAAAAATAATATTTGAAAAAAAAGAAAATTAAGCCCACTAAATGCACAATGTGTCATTAAGGAAATTATTGTCATTTAGTATTCGAGGTTAATTGAATATATCCTCCTAGGATATAACGATTTTAATAACCAGTATATTGGTATATATCAAAAATAATATTGTCAGCGAACCACTTAATGGAAGCAAAGTACACTAAATTTATTTGTGCAGAAGAAGAAGATTAAAAAAAAATCTTAGTTGAAAGTATGAGGAATCAAAAGTATTTATAGTTCAAAGTACTGTTTTCAAAAGTCTGCAACCTTCCGAAATAGTCACTTAAATATGGTTGTTTCTGAAAGTTTGCAACTTTTCAAAAGAATCACTTAATAAATGATGGAAATCTTAAATAAATCTGGGAAAGAAACTAAATCAAGTCGCACAAATTCTATTCAAAACTAAGTCGTTCGAATTGGCTAATTTAGTAATCAAAATAATCGATCAATCATTTTTCAAAGTCAAAGCTAAAGAAGAAGACGAAGACAAGCCAAGCAAGGAACGGGGATGATGACATGAAGGGTCCCTCTTTCTGACCCTTTTAAGAACAAGCAAACGTGTTTCCTTATTTAAACACTTGATTTTTTCTTTCTATTATTAATGAAGGAGAAATATTTTTCTTTAAATCATAGAGAAACACTTCATATTCTCTGCTTTCATATTCCCTTCATTATATTTATTTTGACTAAATATAAAATAAAAATATATGTCACATAATTAATCATGAAGTGAGAAATATGAAAAAAAATATATTTTATATTTATGAATTTAATATTATATTTTTTTAATCGAAAACGTGCTTGGGACTTGGGGTGAGCAATTGCATGGAAAGACAGTATGAAAAATGAGTTTGATTAGAAAGAGTGAAGAGAAATATGTTCGGTTGGATTTAAGCCACAAATGAAAGAATTGTGGATAACTTATTACAAAGAACAATTTATAAAATTCATTGATGAATAATATATTTATTACAAATTTTAATACACTTTTAATACATCGCGTTAATCTCTTACCAAGCAAGCATAATATATTTTAGAAACATTTATTATATATTTATATCTGAAGTAATTTTTCCAAGCAATAATTATATTGTTAAATGTTCATGCCTCTTTTGTCCATTTATTTAAGCGAATACCTCCTTTAAATACATGAAGTTTTAATAAGTTGAATAGAATTCCGACGTACAATTTACTTATACGTATAGTATTGACAAAAATATTGTTGATGTCATTTTCTATTAATAATGATATTTATATATAAATATAGATAGATAATATGTGAAAATTGATAAAAGAAGAAGGAAAAGAATTATAGACGAAAACGAACAAGTCAAGAGTACAAATCAAGTTTTCATTGTTATCTCAATAGTTAACACAAGTTATCTTTATACGGAAAAGAAAAACAGAAGTTGATATCAAATTGTCACAAAGAAAGAAGTTGCCCGAATGGTAAATACCTCTCACTTTTAATTCTGTGATTGCTAAAATTAAATTATTTTATAATTTGTTTCACAAAAAAAGAAGGTTCATTAAAATTTTGTGATTTTTATTTTTGTAATGAGTTACTTGATGTTGATTATCATTGTAATTCTTTTCGTCTTCTTCCTTTGTATCTTTGTAAATTTATCGCTTTTGTTAATTATGATTGCATCAACATCTTTAAGTTCATGTAACTTTTTGAACAATTAAATTTCTTCTTGTCTCTTACTAATCTTGATAGGATATATGAATTTTAGGTTTATTCATTATCATATTAATTACAATGTACTTACTCTTCCTTCTGCAATATTTGATGTATGTATCTATCAAAATACACGTATAACAGGAATACGGTTAATTATAAGTTTATTGGACTATTCAAATTGTAAGATTATCGTAACAGGAACGAGAATGTGTAACTGTTAACAACAACTGAATGATAATGAAGTCTTGTGAAAGATTGCTCCAAGTTCAATTTTGAGACTCAAGGAATCAAAGCTATGTTTCCACCCCTTTTTCAAATTGGTACTTATCTCTTTTTCAGAAGAAAAAAAAATAAAAACTTTGGGTCGGGTCAGGTCGATCCACATGGGCGATCCACAATCCAAAACTTACATCTCCCACTTTGCACATGGTGGACAAGACCCAAATCAATACAATATCAACTAAACACACAATTCATACAACAAATAGTTCGTGCGACTTGTGAGTACCAAGACTTACTTCAAGGTTTTTACAAGCCCTACCCCTACATAGGAATTCAATCACATGTGGAAAGAATTCACTATTAATTTAAGGACACTATTACTCACAATACCCCATATTTCGTTCACTACTTCAGTAGTTACTCATTCGATTACTCATTCGATTCCTCATCAAAGATGTTAACTCGAGTTCATGTTTAACTTTATGCACACAATTTAACTCAATACCAATATGGTTAGTGCAATAGACGGCTTGTGTATATAAGTTTATTATTCAGTTAATTGTCTTTTCTGTCTACTTGAATCTATCTGTTCCTATTCAATTATTTTCCTAGACATGCACTGTTTTGCTAAATCATTCATGGATATTAGTAACATGCTAAAGTAGCAACATCGATTGAAACTTCAAAAAATAGCGAAAGGTCAAAGGGTATTTCATTGAAAAGTCATTTTAACTTTTCGGGGTCTCACATAATGAAGAAGCAGAGAACCATTCTTTCATTGATCTATTAATTGCCTGACACACGTGGTATGAAACGCATGCTACGATGTTTTCACCTTATATTAGTGTATGAGTCTCATTCTTTCAATTATCCAACATCGTATAGACCTTGGTCTAAACATCTCCAGATGTTTAACCCTAGTTTCTCTTTTCAGTGATCCTTAAACTCATTTTTTTAGAGAAACACTTGTCTGACACATAAAACAAGTCAAAATATGGTGCCAAAACTCATCTCTTCACGTTCCTCGACGTAAGAGGCGATTGCTCGTTGAGAGAGTCAATCTCGCGACTTGTTTGACATATTTTATTTCTTACAAAATATCACATACATACCACATTTGAACATCAATTCAGTAGAATTATATAGAAGAGAATATTATAACAATCAAGTTATTTTACAATACTGAAATATCATTAAATCCTATGCAAACCTAGAGCCCTAACATGTTTTTCGAACAAGTCTCTAGAGATGACCTTCGTAAAAGGATCAACTATCAATTCATGTGTATGAGTGTATTGCAAAGTTATTTCTCCACTTGCCACTACGTCTCTCACAAAGTTATACTTGATGTCAATATATTTAGTCTTGCTGTGATACTTAGGATCCTTCGTGTATGCGATAGCCGCTTGACTATCACAATATAGAATCACGGGACTCTTAGAATTCTTTGCAATACTCACAATATAGAATCACGGGACTCTTAGAATTCTTTGCAATACTCAAATGTTCAAAGAATCTCCTTAACCAAACAACTTCTTGTACTCCATACGCACAAGCCATGAATTCAGATTCCATGGTTGAAAGAGTTGTGCAAGTTTGCTTCTTACTTTTCCATGAAATAGCACCACCATTTAGTAAGAAAGCATAACCGAATGTTGATTTTCTATCATTCCGATCACCAGCCCAATCAACATCTGTATAACCTTTTATGAATAAATTAGATCCACTATAACATAGTGTATGATCCGCAGTTCCCTTAAGGTATGTGAATATTTTCTTTACTGCTTTCCAATGATCTTTTCCGAGATTGGATTGATACGTGCTAACCAGAATCACGTCATAACAAATGTCTAGGTGAGTACACATCATATCATACATCAAACTATCGACAACACTAGAATAGGGAACTCAAGACATGTATTCCTTTTCTTTTTCAGTCTTTGGACATATTTCAAGGCTTAAAGTTTCACTGCTTGCTACAAGAGTATCCATGGATTTGCAACTATTCATTCGAAAATCAATATATAGTCTGATTCACCTATATCTTTCACATCAAATGATTTCAAAAGCCATTACTTGACAATTTTCACATACTTCAAATTATTTCCACCTAATAAAATATCATCTATGTAAAGAGAAAGAATTACAAAGTTTCTATTGTACTTTTTCACATAGATGCAATGGTCTTCATTGATCATGGTGAAATCAAATGACATCACCTCCTTATGAAATCTCAGCAAGATTGTTTTAGGCCATAAATTGATCTTTTCAATTTACAAACTTTCTTTTCTTGACCTTTTACAACGAAACCTACTGGTTGTTCCATGTAGATTTTCTCATTTAATTCTCCGTTGAGAAAAGAGGTCTTCACATCCATTTGGTGTAATTCTAGATCTAAATGTGCAACAATAGCTAAAAGTAATTGTATGGAGGTAAACTTTACAACTAGTGAAAAAGATTCCTCATAGTTTATTCCAACTTCTTGAGTAAATCCTTTTGCCACCAATCGTGTTTTGTGTCTTTCTATTGACCCATCCGATTTGCATTTATCTTTGAGAATCCATTTATTCCCAATAGCTTTACGTTCCTTAGGAAGGTCAACTAGATCCCAAACTTTGTTGGTTTCCATAGACTCTAATTCTTCTTTTATCGCTTTTAACCATTCATCACTTTTAGGGCTTGATAA
Organism: Solanum bulbocastanum; assembly: GCA_037074985.1. Taxonomy (NCBI): domain Eukaryota; kingdom Viridiplantae; phylum Streptophyta; class Magnoliopsida; order Solanales; family Solanaceae; genus Solanum; species Solanum bulbocastanum. The sequence continues at coordinate 7,793,188 of CM073605.1, forward strand.
GACCTCAGTTACATAATTAAGTTCATCCAATTCTGTAGGAGATACCAAGAAAACATAATTCTCAATATCATAAGATCGTTTAGGTACACCTTTTCTTATACTTTTATGTGATTGAAGTTCAGATTCCTCTATAGAATTTTGGGATTCGTAACTCCCATTTGGACTAGGAATCATTTCTTGATCATTTGAGTTATCAAGTATATCTTACTACACTACCTGATCTTTTGAATTCAACATTTCGTAGAGAGGCTTACCTTCATCTGTTTCACATTTTTGGGAAAATCATTTACCAAAAATCTGTCATCTCATGATACTATTCCAGTAATACTTCCATTTTTTAGTTCATCAATGAACACATATCTTTTGGAGCGTTCAGAGTACCTTATAAAGATGCATTTCTTTCCTTTTAGACTTAGTTTACCAAACTCACCAAAACGATCTTTAATATATGTTGCATAACCCCCACGGTCATAGATTATTCAAGTTTATTTTATGACCATTCCAAAGTTCAAGGAGTGGAAGACACTGATTTAGAAGACACTTTGTTCAATATGTGGGCCGCAGTCAATAATGCATCTCCCCAAAAAGAGATAGATAGATTTGCATGCGCCATCATTGACCTAGCCATGTCTAATAATGTTCCATTCCTTCTTTCAGCTACACCCTTTTGTTGGGGTGTATAAGGAGTAGTTAATTGTATGATAATATCATTTTCAGTACATAATTCTTCAAATTATTTTGACAAATATTCACGTTCTCGATTGGTTCTTAAAGCCTTTATGCTTTTATCTAATTAATTTTCAACTTCATTTATGTATCTTTTAAAGCACTCAAGTGCGTTATATTTATGAGAAATCAAATAGACATAACCAAAATGCGTGAAATCATCAATAAATGTAATGAAATATGTAGCTAGAGCTGTCAAAATGGGCTTGGACCGCTAGGCCGACCCAACCCAACCCTTGAATTTAATAGGGCTGGGCTTAATTTTTTCAGTCCATTTAAGAACGAGGTTTTTTAGCCCAGTCTCATTTGGCCTGCTGGCCTCGTAGGCCCAACCCGCAAGCCTCAGAGGTCAGCCCGTGGGCTGTGAATTTTAAAAATATCTATTATATATATTTTAAGTAGTGTTTTATTTGTGAAGATTTTGTCAATAAATATTTTTAAAATATCAATATTAAATCAAGACTAACTTATTTACATATCTTTTACATTTTAGGGCTATTAGCCTACTAAATTTTCTTATTAGACCAAGTCCATACTCCATTATAACTATGAATCTTTGACCTCTTTTACTTTTGTTTTTATGCCTAATTTCAACTTCTCCTTTATTGTCTTGTTTATGAAAATAGTGATCATGTAATAATTTTTGCTCGGATAAATCTTATGAATATTGTATCTTGCCTATTATGTTTTTGTTTTGTAAATATTCACTGAAGTATGTGTAATTCATGAATGAATTTTTGTATATATTAATGTCGTGTTCAACAGACATCAACGTTCATACTCTTTTTAAGAGGAAAATGTTGTCCATTTTTTGGGTGAAGGGCCAATCCGTCCCAACCCGTGGCCCACTTAAGGCTACTATTTTATAAGCCTTTTAATTAAAAGGCCAGCCCGTCCCAATTCATTTAACTCTCTAGCCCGTTAGGGTTGAGTTGGGTTGGGCCTGCCTATTTTGACAGCTCTATATGTAGCCTAGACCTAATTGCCGTCACATTTATTGGACCACAAATATCAAAATGGATTAATTGAAGTGGAAACTTTGCTCTTTTATCCTTTCCAAATGGTTTACGTGTAATCTTTCCAGCAGGACAATTTTTACAAGTTAGCATATCAATTTTGGTGAAAGAACCTAAATTCCCTTCCTTTGCCAACCTATTTATTCGATCTATCCCTATGTGACCTAATCTTGTGTAACATCTCGCAAATTGAAAGAACTAGAAAGAGCTAGAATTAGAAAGAGTGGTTTTTGGAAATAATAAAAATCTGGAAAAATTTGTTAAGTTAAGTTTGAGTTTTTGGTCAACTTCAAACGACCATAACTCCTAGCTTAGGATGAGTTAGGTGTGTTTCCGATATCGTATGAAATATCTCGGAATAATCTTTCCAACGCTGTCGAGTTTGCATAATTTCGAGTTCATATGAGTGAGTTATGCCCATTGAAAATTGGGCTGTTCAAATAAGGAAAGTTCAATTCGAATTTTAGAAGGGCATTATGGTCTTTTCACCACCCAATTAAGTTGATTTGATTTTAGAAATTAAATTGGGGTCTAAAATGAATTGATTCAGTTTAGACAATTGGAAATTTACGCTAAGGTTTTTGGAGAAAGAACACAAGAGGAATAAAGAGGAGAAAGAGCAAAGTTTGTCGTTCTTGAAGGTTTAGCTTGTGGATTTCAACAAGGGTTGATCCCTAAAGAGGTATGTGAGTCTTTCATAGCATTGGGTTCGTTCATCCACACACACCAATCATGTTTATTTTAGCGAAGTTTGTTCTAGAAAGTTGAAAGTTGATAAATCTTGAATGGTGTTCTTGAAATTGGCCTTCGTTCTTGAGTTAGGTTCAGATTGAGGAGTTCCTTGAGGCTAAAATGTTGTTTCCTTGAGTGTTTTGAGTTAGATTCTTGTGTATACATGCTGGGTATCGCGGACTAGTTTCCAGGCAGTGATTCCTTGATCATTTCTCATGTTTAGATATCTAAAATCATTCCTAAACATCATGAGATCTTTCCAATCACAAATCACAATCCTTGAATCCATAATTCAATTCAAGGAAAGTTAAGAGTCGAGTCAAGAGAAGTTAAGAGTCAAGTCAAGAGAAGTCAAGTGTCAAGTTAAGAGAAGTTCATAAAGTTTTCCAAATGTCTTTTACAAATGTTTTAACTTTGTTTTAAAACTTGAGTTTCGAGTTGAGTAAAGAGTAAAATTTGTAGTGCATTTCCTCAAAAGAGTATATCGGGACTATGTATTTCCAAAGAGTAAATGTTTTCACATTTAAATAAGAAAGAAAACTGAGATTTTCAAAAGAGCCTTTGAGCTAGTTTTCAGTAAAAAGTAAGAGTAAACTTCATTCTTCAAAGATTATATGGGAACTAAGTATTTCCAAGAGTTAAAATATTTTCACATTTGAGCAAGAAAGGAAACTGAGATTTCCAAGAGAGCTTTTAAGCTAATTTTTTGAGTAATTATCTCAAATCAAAGAAAGATTATTGTTTTTACAAACATATGAGCTAAAGTATATTTTGGGAGTAGTATTGAGCACCGATATGGGGACGAGCTTGAGTTCATATAACTCACATCTCCATAAAACATATAGCCATCATGGGTTGTAAAGTATCATACTTTTTAGATGAATTCTTAAGATGCTTTTTAGCATAGACTAGTGAATTCACTTAGTTAAGCGTTCTATATGACGGCAAAGTATATGACAGGTCTGACAGCGTGGGCAAGACGTTGTATCACTGCTTAGGCTCATAGTGGTGGTTGTCGGTTAGAGAAACTCCCACAGAAACTATATTACTTTATTATATGAGTAAAGTTGAGTTTGTTATTGCATTTTCTTTAACAAACTAAGTTATTTTTTATTGTTTTAAAAGTTTTCTATATATTGCATGTGTTTTATTGCTTTATATTGAGTTAAGTTATTCAGGAGTTGAGTAAAACCAAGGTAAGTGTTTCTTTCAAATTCTTTTCAAGCTTAAGTTATGTTTAGCATTCCAACTCGCATACTTGTACGTTCAATGTGCTGATGACAGTTGGCTTGCATCTTATTATAATGCAGACGCAGGTAACCAGGATCAGCATCAAGCGCCTCGTTGATCCAGATGAGCACTCAGAGTCAGTTGGTGAGCCTCCTAGCTTTCCAGAGGATCTTTTTTTATTGCTTTCAGTATTTTAGTTTATTAGGATGTCATGAGTCTTGTCCCGACATCCATCTCAGTTGTTTAGAGGCTTCATAGATAGAGTTAGTGATGTTAGTTCATGAGTCTTTACTTTCCCTTTTCAGATAAGTTGAGACTTGAGTTGCTACTTTGACAGTGAATGTTATTATAATATATTCTAAGTTATATTTTAAGCAGTTCAGTTTATTTGTTTTAAAACTATTTATCTTGAGTAAAGTCTTTCGTTGAGTAAGTAAGTCAAGCCAAGGGTCCGCTTGGAGCCAGCAATGGTTCTCGAGTGCCAGTCCCACCCAGGGTGTAGGCTCGGGGCATGACATCTTGCATGTTGCATAATAACATCAATACCATTGTTACTTGAATAACATGCTATTACACAACGGTCAACATAATAGCCATAAGTTGAATGATTACAATCTAAAACGCTAAAACAATCATAACGAAGTCCAAAATCATATAACCATTATCTTGAGTTATTCTAACACCATTGCGACTAAAAAAAATAAATCAAAATTAACATTTAAAAGAACAGACACAAATAATAAATTTCACTGAATCTCTAAAACATATAGGACGTCATACAACATCAAAGAGCGGCCACTACCTAACTCTACTTTGCAAGAGGCTATCCGTTTGAATTCTAGTTTTACATTATTTCCTATGTAGATTCACCTTGATTTAGATGAAACTCCACAAACGCTTCTCGATCTCGACTCACGTGGTCGGTGGATCTTAAGTCTACAATCCACATAGGATACGATTCAGTTAGTAAATAAGTGCTAGAAATATATGTAGCACCCAGAGATGCGTTTAAAAATGCTACCTTTTTCGGCTAGGTATATTCACGAGCAAAATGCCCCAGCACTTGACAATTATAGCACTTCATTTAGCTCGTCTCTTTTCTTGAAAAATCGTCTTCTTGGAATTTAGCTTCTTTTTTTTCTTGGAGGGTCCTTCTCCGATCTCTGTCTTTTTCATTTCTTTTCCAATTATTCTTGCGCTTGAAGGCATTAGAAACAACTTTAGTAGCTCCAAGCCGCTCATCTTCAAGTTCAACATGACAAGCAACATTAGAAAATGTTTTGATGCTATCATGGGTCAAGTTGACCTTCCAATGTACCTAATTATTAGGAAAAGACCGAATCACTGTCTGGATTTGTTGCTCATCTGTAAGAATATGACCAACACTATTGAGTTAAGCTATTATGTTTGACATCACCCTAAGGTGTTGTTAATTTGACATTTTGATTATGACGCTTCTTGTAAGTGTCAAATTTAATTGTCAACTGTCAGAGGCAGGTTATCGATGTACCCCATATGTTTCTCACAGATGTGCCGACATAACTTGAACAATAGGAAATTCCTCACATTCATGTATGAGGTCATCAACCACAAAACTAACTGTTATTCCGTGTTCCATCAACCACATATGAATATATGTGTTCAATCCATATGAATATATGTGTTCAATCCAAAATAGTATGGAACACATATATTCATATTAAAACATAATCAACGGTGTTCATTACTAAGGCTGGGCACCGGACCGGGTTGGACCGGTACCGGTCCGGTACCATTCCGGTTTGGTAGTCTTCGGGACGAAACTGGACACCGTGAACCGGTACACGGGACGGAATGGTATCATGATTGTGATATCGGTATCCCTGTACCGGTTTATCCCAGTTAATTTCGATTTCGGTCCGATTCCGATTAATTAATTTTTATTAATTAGTTTATATTTTATATTATATATATATATATATATATATATATATATGTTAGGTGAAGGCATGCTGCCAGCAGCTACCTTTCCCAACTCCCAAGTCCTAACTGTAGCAGCTTTTCAGAAAAGCTGTCGCCCCCTAGTCCCCACCCCCTGCCCCTGCCGACCTGTTCCATCCCCAAGACCCCAACGGAAATAAATTCAAACGGCTATATTTTTCAATTCCAACATATAATCACAAATTCACAATTTCTAAACACTATATGTACTCCCTCTCTTTATATTTTAATTACAATTTACATATTTACAATATTTAACAATTAACAATCATTAATTTCTCTCAATTCTCAATCTTTCTCAAAGTTTCAGACTTTCAATATTCAAGTTTCAAATTTCAATCATATTACTTTGTAATTGTGAAGATTTCAATAATCATTTGGTGAATTTTGGAGTAGGAATCTTCTTCAAACTTCAAGTTTTGACATCAATTTTATAATCATTTGTTATTTACAAAAACATTTGGTAACTTCGTTCCACTCTCTAATCTTATATTTATTTTTTGTAAGTTGTTCTTGTTATATTTTATTTGTTCTTGTTAAATTTCGTATTTTATAATTTATAATTTTATATCATGGAGTCTTCTAAAAAAAGTGAAGGTGAAAAAGCTATTGTACGCGGAGTAAAATATATGTTTACAAAAAATAAGAATGGTTTTAGTTCTTCTAAATCTAAATTTTCTCTTGTTAGAATGAATACTGATGAATTTACTCATGTGAATGAAACTAGTTTTTCTCGTCCCGGTCCTATAGAAATTAATTCGGATACTCCTATAATTCCCGAAGAGGTTTATGATAGACATTATGGTAATTATCAAGAAAATGAAGAAGTAGAAATTGATGAAGAAGATTTAGATAATACACCGACTAGTCCCGACCTCAATAGTACTGAAGTTCCACCTCAGGAGGACAACCCTCCGGTTGAAACTAGTTGTCCCCCTATTGTTCCAACTAGAGGTAAAACCAAGGTACAACATACTTTAAAATCAAATGTGTGGAAATTTTGTTATTTGAATGAAGAAAAAACTTTTAGTATATGTAATCTTTGTAAACAACATTTTAAATATAAATTTGGTGGGAGTGGAGGTTCAACGGGGGGGATTAAAAAATCGTTTGATGCAAAAACATAGTAAAGAGTGGTTTGCATATTTATCTTCTATTAATGTTTGTGAAAATTCTAGCATTGGAGCATCAGCTAGAGGGTCAAATATGGTTCAAGGTGAATTAAATACTTCGAACCCAAGTGGTCCTCTTACACATCGAACATATAATAAGGATCGTGATCGTGAAAATTTTGCAAAAATGGTTGTTGTTTGTGGTTTACCTTTTAGTTTTGGAGAATATCCGGGTTTTATTGCATATATTCGTGATACATATAATCCTAGTTTTGAAGGTTTATCAATAAACATGGTGAAAAGAGATATTTTTGAATTTCAAGAAAAACATTGTCAATTTTTGCGTGCCTATTTTGAAATAATGGATTGTAGAGTTGCTATTGCCACTGGTATGGGTCGTAGTCCTAATGGTTTTGATTATTTAACTGTTACTGCGCATTGGATTGATTATAATTGGAATTTACAAAAAAGAATTATCGGTTATAAAATTTGTCAATAGAAAAAAACAAGAATGTATATTGCTACTACTGTGTTGGAAATTTTAGATTTTTTCGGTCTTTGTGATAAAGTCATTAGTATTACTTTAGATAATACTTCTGCTAATTTAAATGCTATTAATATGCTAGAATCTATAATTTGTCCTATTAGTAAATATGCTTTTCATGTTACATGTGCTGTGCATGTATTAAATTTGGTTGTTAGTGACGGTGTGAAATTATTTGAAAATAGTTGTGATAAAGTTGATAATGCTTGTTTTTATATTTTTCATATGAATAGTAGTAGTAGAATTAACCAATTTAAAGAGCTTTGTAATGTATGTAAACTTCTGTTTAGAAAAGTTCCTAAACATGTAAAAACTAGATGTAATTCTTTTTATGATATGCTTGAAATTGCTTATACATATAGAGAACCTATTACTATGCAATTTAATAGTCATAATGCTTATCCTGAATTAAAACTTAATGATAGTGATTGGGATGAAGTAAATGAACTTAGAATATTTTTAAAATTATTTTATGATGCTACTCAAATTTTTTCTGGAATGTTTTATCCTACTATTTCCGAAATTTTAATACATATATGTGAGATTTCATCTCTCTTTTCTGAATATAAAAAAAATGAATTATTTGCTAGTGCTATTGAAGTTATGATTACAAAATTTAAGAAATATTTTTTTCCTATCCCTCAAATTTATTTAACTGCAATTCTTTTCAACCCTGAATATAAAGAATATGGTGCAAAAGCTTTAGTTGAATGCATTTATCAAAATTTAGATATTAAACCAGAAGAACAACCTGATTTGGTAACATGTCAAAATAGTATAAAATTACTTGCTAAAGAAATGTATGGTAAATATTGTTCCTTAGATAATGTTGAAAATCCTCAAATGTCTATGCCTCGAGTAGGTGCCCATGGTAGAGTGAAACATAAACTTGGTCTTGACTCTTTTAATAAATGTGAATTTGTTAAATATGTTGAACATGGTTCAGATAATATTACAAACGAGGAAGATATACCACAACTACTGAACTAGTGGAGGGCTCGTGGAACTCAATTTCCAAAACTTAGTAGGATGGTGAAGGATGTGCTTGCAATTCAAGGATCATCAGTAGTTTTAGAGGCAGCTTTCAGCGCGGCAAGATTTCAAATTGGAGACCACATATATTTGTTAGCAGAAGACAGTTTGGAGATATCGGTGCTTTTTAGAGATTGGATAAATGTTGATCGTAGAAATCAAAGACTTCCAAAGTTAGATAGTCAAGAACTTTTCATAGATTCAACCATTGAATGTGGTAGTGATGATGGCATGGAACTTCAAGATCGTCAACGAGCTTTACCAAGACCAGTAGTTGGTTACGGTCAATCTATAGCTGAGTTAGAGAAAGGCTTTACGGGACTATACAACTATTAGTATTATATTTGAGGCTTAGTTGAAACAGAACCCTTCCTAGAAGGTGACTGCGTAAAGTATGCACTCTACTAATAGTTGTACATTGTAATTGTAATTTGTAATACAAATTTAAATAAATTGGATTGATATTTTTAAATTTGCATTTGTGTCATTGTTTTATCCTTATTTTTATTTATTTTTTTTAAATTACAAACTTAAGTTATTTAAATTGCAAGTTATAAATATAACTTATAATTTATAACATATTGACAAGTAAGAACTTATAAACTTCAAAATATTCAAATCTTGAAATTTGAAAACTAAGCTAAAAAACTTTTTTAAAAAACTTTATTAAACTTAATATGTAAAAATTAAAAAAAAAATATATCTTTAAAATAAACTTAAGTAAAAACTAAAATTACATTATAAATTTCAAAACTATTAATTTAAAGTTTAAACTTAGAAAAATAAAAAAAAATTCATATTTTCGTAATTCGAAAAATCAAAATAACTAAATTTTTTTTAATCATTTTTTGAAATAGCTAGATGTGTCGTCCCGTTTATCCCATCCCATTCCATTCCGGTCCGTTCCGGTTCCATTCCGGTATATAGTGGGACGGGACAGAACGGAGTATTAGTCCCGATAATTCCGGTCCGATTCATCCCGATACCGGTCAACAAACCGGTCAAATCGTCCAGTTCCGGTCCGGTACCGGTTCGTTCCAGTCCGTTGCGCACCCTTATTCATTACATAATATGCAAAACCAAAATAAACACTTAAATACTAGACTGCAATTTTGTGTGATCACGCTGGCCATCTAGCTTCAAGATTCACTGTGAACCTCCATAATGGTTGGTTAGGACCAAAATCATGATAGATGTCTTCTAGTTCCTTCTTCCAATAATCTAGTACGAAATTATACAGAATGTCTAATCCAACGTAATCTTCAACATAGATGTAATAGTTATAAATTTGATTAATTCTAATCCAATTTTTTTTGAGGAAATCGGGTAATTGGTTAGACGAGTCCATTTTGATATTTTTGAACTCTTCAAATAATCTTTTTCCTTCTTTTTTACATGCTCTTTTATTATTTTGATTTTGCAGTATCCTTGAGTCATTTCTTATGACTTCCGGCTCTGAATCTGAATCATTTTCTATTTTGATCTTTTTGCGTCATCACATCCTTCTACCATTGTTTTATCCTCTATTAATACCACTCTCACTTGGAGCAATTTGAGCATGTTTCCGTTCAATCATATCTGAAATGAAAATAAAAAAAAATAAAAATATGGTTAAAAACCATTTAATGTGACAACATATATCACAAATTTCTGATAGAAGGCAAAGTGATTTATCAAAAAAGAGTTTAATCCTAAGAGAATTAAGTGATTTATCAAAAAAGAGTTTAATCCTAAGAGAATTATTACAAGACCAAATTAATTATTTTTCAAAACCATAATATATTTCCACACATATATAAACATATGGTTATTTATAAAGTACCAACCCTTTCAGTATTATATTAATCCCCTTAAAAAATAATATATAAAAAAATAAAGTGACTTGATGTATATGAGATTTTCAAAACAAATAATACTTAAAGTCAACAAGTACAACATAATCAATTACTTTTTTTTCTTTTTCTAAAAGGCCACACATTTTTCTTTCCTTTTTTTAAAAGGAAGAGTTGTACTACAATTTGAAGTAGTACTACAAGTCAAAAAATATAAAGGAGAATTCTTGTTGGTATAGCATAAGTTTATTTTATTTATTTATTATTATTATTATTATCATTATTTATTTATTTTAAATGACTATTAACTTCTTTAGATTCAACAAAGTCATTCTAATTTATATCTTGTAGAAATTAGGCTATTTCTTTTACTTCCTCTTCTTCACCATATCTGTTCGATTCTTATGAAGAAAATAAAAAAACTTAGTGTTTCTTCTCTACGTTCAAACAGCCATTTTATAACAATAAATTTGATTCTCCAAAAAAAAAATTTGAAGGATTATTAGATCTACTATTAAATACTAAAACTTTCAAATAGCAAACAAGTGAGTTCAAACAGTGAACAACTATATTATTTAAATATAAAGTAATTAACCTTGGCTCAAATATCATTGTAAGATTATCGTAACATGAACGAAAATATGTATCTGTTAACAACAACGTAATGATAATGAAGTCTTGTGAAAGGTTGCTCCAAGTCTAACTTTGGGTCTCAAAGAATCAAAGCTATGTTTCCACAAACTAAATGTCACCTTTGTTTTGTTAATATCAATGAAGAAGATAAAAATTTCTTTTTCGTTTCTTTGTTTGTTTGTTTGTTTTTGTGTTCCTCACTCTCATTTTCTGAAAAGCGTTTCACACCCATTTAAAAAGGGAAAATCAGTATACGTACAAAGTAACTATTCCCACCCCTTTTCAAATTGGTACTTATCTCTTTTTTCGAAAAAAAACTTCGGATCAGGTCATATCGGGTCGGATCGATCCACATGGGCAACCAACAATCCAAAACTTATGCAAATTTACAACATTTATGTGTTATGATTAACAATATTTACTTTTAAGAATAAATAATTTTCAGGATAAAATGAGAAAACTTTAATTAATTCTATTTCAATTTTATATGTAAATTTACAAGTACTTTTAGTAACATTGGCAAGTAATATATGAGACAGAAGAAGTATTAGCATTTAAAATTAAAGTTGGAAAAGATGTATTTAAAAATTAAAATTACATTTAGACATAAATATCATTTGAAAAAGAAAGAAAGAAAAAGCTAAAGTTTCGTGAGTAGGAATAAATCTTCGGTTGAAAATTTGATTGAAATTGAAAACATCTTCTTAATAACTAAATTAAAAAATTACTTTAAGGCATAACACAATAATTTTTTGAAAGTAGTTTTTTCAGAAAAAAAAAAAGAAAAAGAATAATTATGTCATGTTTTGAAATAACTAGCGACGAACTAATATTAATAAACTAAATTGAAAAGAAGAATAAGCAAAGAGAGAAGGTAATCTATTACAATATCTATATATCTTGATTTGTGAATCTTATTGACTATTTATAGCCAATAAGAAATATACAAACCAACACTAGGCCAATAAGAAGTTATCCATTTGGCCAAGTGATGACACTTCTCAAATGGGTGGCCCCACATGACATCCATTTAGCATGACAAATGATGACAATTAAATGGGTGGCCCCCATATGATATCCACCTTAGTTTTACAATACTCCCCCTTAGATGTCCATGTAAAAGATAAGTTGAAGGAACAAAAATATACATAGACATTCATAACATGCATTGCTTGCTGTCTCATTAAAAACCTTTCTAGAAAAACCCAATGGGACAAAACCTAGACTAAGGGAAAAAGAGTGCAACACGTATTTTACTCCACCGGATAAAGACCACGATTCAGATGCTAAAGTTTTCGCATCCCAATCTTGTGTACCATCTTCTCAAGAGTTGAGGCTGGTAAAGATTAAGCGAATAAATCTGTTGGATTATCCTTGAATGAATTTGTTTTATATCAATATCACCATTCTTCTGAAGATCATGTGTGAAAAATAATTTTGGTGAAATGTGTTTCGTTCTATCTCCTTTTTATGAAGCCTTCTCTTAGTTGAGCTATGCTTGCAACATTGTCTTCAAAGAGCACTGTGGATACCTTGACATCACACTTCAAACCACATCTTTCTTTGATGAAATATATCACTAATCTCAACCATACACATTCTCTACTTGCTTCGTGAATAACTATTATCTCAGCATGATTTAAAGAAGTAGCGACAATGGACTGCTTCATAGATCGCCATGATATAGCATACCTCCGTATGTAAACAAATAGCCTATTTGAGATCGAGCTTTATGTGGTCAAATAAATAACCTGCATCTGCACGACCAACAAGATTTGCACTATCTTTGTTAATATAAAATAGATCCATATCTTTGTTAGTATCTTTGTTAGTATAAAATAGATCCATATCTTTGTTAGTATCTTTGTTAAACATCGCAATATATGTTTAATTCCGTTCCAGTGTCTTCGTGTATGGGGGAAGAACTATATCTTACTAACAAATTAACAGAAAATGCTATGTTAGATCTCGTAGCATTAGAAAGATACATAAGTGCACCAATTGCACTAAGATAAGGTAGAGGTTCCTCATTCTCTTCTTGAGGTCGGAACGAATCTTTACTCACTTCAATTGATCGAACAACCATTGGAGTACTTAATGAATGTGCTTTGTCCATGTAAAATCGTTTCAAAATTTTCTTAATATATGCAGATTGATGGATGAAGACCCCGTCTACTAAATGTTCAATTTGTAGACCTAGACAAAGTTTTATCTTTTCAAGGTCTTTCATCTCAAATTATTTTAGCTATTCAATTGCCTTTTGAACCTCTTCAAGGGTTCCAATGAGATTTATGCCATTAACATAAATGACAAGAATAACAAACCCTGATATTTTTTTTTTAATAAAAAATCAAGGACAAATTGCATCATTTATATAATCTTTTTTTATCAAGTACTCACTGAGGCAATTATACTACATGTGTCCTGATTGTTTTAAGCCGTATAATGACTTTTGTAATCTGATTGAGCACATTTTCTGAGATTTTGAACTATATGCTTCAGGCATTTTAAGTCCTTCAAGAATTTTTATATAAATTTCATTATCAAGTGAACCGTAAAGATAGGTTATAACCACATCCTTATATGTATCTCAATATTTTCATATGTAGCTAAACTGATGAGATATTAAAAAAGTTATTGCATCCATAACCGGTAAATATGTTTCTTCATAGTCGACACCGGATCTTTGAGAGAATCCTTGTGCAACAAGGCGTGCCTTGTATCTTACAATTTCATTTCTCTCATTTCTTTTTCGTACAAAGACCCATTTATAGCCAACTGATTTAACATCATTAGGTGTTTGGAATACTGGTCCAAAAACCTCACGTTTAGCAATTGAATTCAAATCTGCTTAAATTGCCTCTTGCCATTTTTGTCAATCACATCTTCGTCGACATTCTTCGACAGACAAAGGTTCAAGATCCTCACTGTCTTGTATAATATTAAGTGCAACGTTATAAGCAAAAACATTATCCACCATGATTTTTGATCGATTCAACTTCATCCCATTATTTTAAGAACTTATTGATAGTTCTTCATTCACTTGAGTCTCAGGGTCATTGATTTTTTCAGAAATATCATGACTAATCAGATCTTGAATCTCTTCATGGGATTATTTTATAGTGTCATTTTTTGTACTTCTTTTTCTAGGATTTTTATCATTTGAACCCAATGGTCTTCCACGCTTCAGGCGTGTATGTGATTCAGAAGCTATGCTACTATTAGATGGTCCTTTTGGAATATCGATTTAGATAGGCACATTTGTTTGCGGGGATATGCGACTTAGTTATCCTTTTCAAATTAGTAAATGCGTCTAGCATTTGATTTGCTATATTCTACAAATTGATGATCTTTTGGACCTCCTGTTCACACATAAGGGAACGTGGATCAAAATGAGATAATGATGAAACTTTTTATGCAATTTCACTTTTAAGTTCCTTTTTCTCTCCCCCTAATTGAGGAAAGTTTGTTTCATCAAATCGACAACCTACAAATCTTGTAATGAATAAATCTTCTATCATTGGGTCAAGGTAGAGAATTATGGAGGGTGAATCAAACCCAACATATATGCCTAACCTTTATTGGGGCCCATCTTAGTGCGCTGAGGTGGTGCTACTGGTATATATACAACACATCCAAAAATTCATAGATGAGCAATATTTGGTTCATGACCAAACACCAATTGTGACAGAGAGTATTTATTATAATGAGTCGGTCTGAGACAAACAAGTGATGTTGCATGTAAGATAGCATGACCCCAAACGGTACTGGGCAACTTAGTTTTCACAAGTAGTGGTCTTGCTAATCAATTTTAGGCGCTTCATAAATGACTCTGCAAGGCCATTTTGAGTATGGACATGAGGAACCTGATGTTCAATTCTTATCCCAATTGATAAGAAATAATAATCAAAATCTTGGGATGCAAATTCTCCAGCATTATCAAGGCGAATGACCTTAATAGGATAATTTGAAAATTGCGCCCTTAATTTTATTATTTGTGCCAATAACTTTGCAAATGCCAGGTTGCGAAATGATAAAAGGAACATATGAGACCATCTTGAAGATGCATCTATTAGGATCATAAAATATCTCAACAACCCACTAGGTGCGTGAATAGAAAAATTGAGGGGATTCAATGTTAACCTTCATTAGTGATGGGATAGAAATCAATTTGCCTTGACAACAAGCAACACATGAAAACTTATCACTCGTAAGAATCTTCAGGTTCTTTAATAAATGTCCATTTGAATTTTCAACGATTCGTCTCATCATTATTGATTCAGGATGACCTATTCGGTCATGCCATTACACAAACATATTTAAATCAGTAAACTTTTGATTTACGATTGAATGTGCTTCAATTGTACTAATTTCTGCATAATATATGCCAGAAGATAAGGTTGCTAATTTCTCCAAAACACATTTCTGGTCTGAGACATTCTTGGTATATCAAGGTATTCAATATTTATTTCATTTAGTGTTTCAATATGTTATCCATTTCAACGGATATCCTTGAAACTTAACAAGTTTCTTTGGAATTTAGAAGAGAAAAACACATATTCTATAACAAGTTTCGTCCCCTTAAACATAAATATAGTAGCTCTTCTGGAGCCTTCAATCAATTTCAAATTACCAGAAATTGTAGTAACATTTGCTTTTCTTCTAAGCAAGTAAGAAATTATTTCTCATATTTAAATATGGCTTGTGTTGTTCCACTGTCAACTACACATATATCAACATGATCGACTATTGATCCAATCGAGATTTGGAGCGTATCCATATTTTCTTCAAAAAAGATACAAACAAAGTAAAATATTACTATTAAACAGGGCTACTATATTACAGAGATTAGAAAAACATAAACATACCAACTAGTAGAAACAAATTGCCAGAAAAGGAAACTTATCTAGATTATCGTGGGCTCGTCACTGATCGTTTTTCCTTTTGGGAATACAAAAAATTCAGCTACATCCAGATGCATAGGTTCAACATTATCTTCAGAGATGAAATTTTCTTCTGCATTATTATCCATCTTACGTATGTGCTCAACATTATCTTTAGAGATAAAATTTATTTTTGGATTATTATCATATTTTTCAAGGATGCCTGATAGAGCTGGACCATACGCTTAGATGATCGATAGGTACGTGACCTGTGCCCCATTCCTCTATATTTATGACATACACGTTCTGAATTTTTCTTTTGCACCACTTCTTGTTTTTCACCCTTCCTCTTATACTGCTGGTCATTTTTTGGTGCAAGACGACCATCATGATTATAATTTATTTTATGACCACGGCCACGACCATGATCAGGGCCATTGCCATGATTGAAGCCACGACCTCTTTCTTGCTGGTGATAATTTACCTGATTCACTTCAGAGAGTGAGATAGAACCAACAGGCCGACTTTCATGATTTTTCATCAATAGATCATTATGTTGTTCAGCAATAAGAAGATGTGAAAGTAATTCAGAATAATATTTAAAACCCATTTCTCGATATTACTACTGCAGGAGCATACTCGAGGCAGGAATTGTGGAGTGTGTTTTCTTAAGCTTAGCATGTTCAGTGACATTTTCTCCGCATAAATTTAATTGTGACATAATTATACACATGGAAGAATTATATTCAGTTATACTTTTAAAGTCTAGTAACCTCAAATTGAACCAATCATAAAGCGCCTGTGGAAGAATGACTAACTTCAGGTGGTCATATCTATCTTTCAAATTATTCCATAGTATAAGGGGGTCTTTAATAGCGAGGTATTGCATTTTCAACCCCTCGTCAAGATGATGGCGGAGAAATGTCATAGCTTTGGTATGATCTTAGCTGGATGCCTGGTTATTATCTTTTATATTGTCTACCAGACCCATCACATCCAGGTGGATTTCAGCGTCTAATATCCATGACGAGTATCCATTGCCCGATATATCCAAGGCAACAAATTCAAGTTTAGAAATATTAGACATTTTTAGAAAAATAAAATCCTTACCCTTTTTATTACCTATTTATAGTAGCGCGAGTTGGCAGAGTCTCGTGCTGATAACATGTTAGGAAATAACTAGCTAACGAACTAATATTAATAAACTAAATTGAAAAGAAGAACAAGCAAAGAGAGAGAGTAATCTATTACAATCTCTATATATCTTGATTTGTGAATGGAGTAATGACTATTTATAGCCATTAAGAAGTTATCCACTTGGCCAAGTGATGACACTTCTCAAATGGGTGGCCCCACATGACATCCAGTTTAGTTTTACAACATGTCCAAATTAGTGGCCTAATAAGTAATGAATTTGATTTCCAATATGTAAATATAATATTTTGATGATTATAATAACATGTTAAAAGTGAAATAAAAACTGGTGGTCCCAGATATTCATGTTGCCAAAGAAAGTTGTGAAACAAATAGTAGAGACCTATAGAACCTTCTTGTGGACCAGAAGTGTGGAGCTATCTAAGAAGGCCCTTATAGCATGGAAAAGACTGTAGCTTATCTATGAATGTTGGAGAACTAAACATGTTGAATGTAGGCTTGTGGAACAAAGCTCCTTTGGTGAAGCTGTTATGGAATTTGAGTAATAAAGTTGAGTCCAATCAGAGGTGGAGCTAGGTGGGGTTCATGTGTTCGAACGAACCCATTAAGTTTTTTGTAGATCTTATATTTATATTAGAAAATTTAATAAATACATATGTATATTTACTTGTAAACCCCACTCCCGGACAAAATTAATTGAGAGTTTAGTGATAAGGAAGGATGGTGAAAATGTTTTTCAAGGTTCGAACTCAATATTTTTCTCATCTATCCTAAAATTTAGAACTCCAAACTCGCTCCGCCTCTGACTCTAATGGGCGTATCAATACAGCATGAGAAGGTCTACACCAAAGACATGTTGATCAAATGGGAGACTGATTTGAAACTTTTGTGCCCTATGTGCAAAGGGAGTGTTGAAACTCTCAAACTTTTGTTCCTACATTTAAAAGGTTAAATAAATTAAAATTTGCTCAATATAGAAATGCTGAATCTTCTACGTTACATACTGTTTCAGAAAATACGTACCAATATTATAGTAATGGTTTATAAGAAGGCGTAATAATATAAGAAAAAGTGAGTAAATTTTATTTGCGTAATTTGTTTTTGAAAAATTGTCTCAAAATGATTACCATTATTTTAAGAATCTATTATTGGGAAACATTGAAAATTACAATAATAATATAGTAATTATTAATTAGCAAATAGTAGTACTTAAATTAGATAAATATTATTATTTATTAAGTACTATTATAATATTTTAAACAGTATACAATTAATACTTGAGTCATGCTGCTTGTCCTAAAAATTTATTTCAACAATTTTTTTTTGTCAAAATTAAACAAATCTTCTCAAATTAATTAGAGGACATAAAAATCAACAAAATTAAATCATGCTAGCAAGTCTTAGAAGGATGATTAAAGGACAACAAAATGATAATTATGTTATAAATTCATTGTATTATGTAGATTATCCATTAGATTTATCCAACAATTAATTGGATTCATGTATAGGTGCTTCAAAGATGATAAGAACATTTAGGATAACTATGTATCTACTAGTTAGATGACTTTTGGGAGTGATATCTCAACACTATAAATAGAGATATCACTCACCATTTGGAAGACACACTTGAATAAGAAAAGTTCACTCTTCCACCTATACTTCTTGTCTTCTTCTTATTATTATATTATATTATTCTGAGCTTTCTTTTATAATACCTTATCAGCACAAAGTTCCTACTTGCAAAGGTATTATATAAATATTCTTATTTAATTCACCTATTCTCTCACAATCTCATCATGTGGAAGTTATCCAAACTTGAGTGTGTGGCACTAGATATTTCTGAAAAAAATTACCTTTCAATTCATGGGTACTCGATACTGAGATTCACTTAGCTGCTTAAGGTCTTGATGCCACCATTACTCAGGGAAATGAATCGTCGAGTCAAGATAAGGCAAAGGCTATGATTTTCCTTCGTCATCATCTTGATGAGGGCTTGAAGATTGAATATCTGACGGTACAAGATCAACTTGAATTGTGGACTTATTTGAAGGGGAGGTATGACCACCTAAAGGCTACAGTATTTCCAAGCTCATTATGAGTGGATGCACTTACAATTTTAATATTTTAAGACCGTAATTGAATATAACTCTTGTGTATTTGTATTTAGGATAACCTCCCAATTGAAATTATGTGGGGATATTATAAAAGATGAGGACATGTTGGAAAAGACACTACTTTCCATGCCTCAAATGTGATATTGCAACAACAATAACGTGAAAAGAGTTTTCAGAAATACTCTGATCTCATGCCTTCTGGTGACTGGGCAACATAATACCCTTTAATGAAAAATCATGAAGCTCGTCCCACTGGAGCTGCTCCGTTATCGAAAACAGATGTGGTAGAAGCACGTGATCAATCTAAAGTATAAAGAGGTCATTCGGGGCTATAATAATGCGCGGGGACGTGGCAAAGATAAGAGGTGATACAACAATCATTGAGGTGGTGGTCATAATAAAAGGGAGAACAACATGAGTTCTCAAGATAACCCCTCAAAAAGTAATTGTCATCGTTGTGGCATGAAAGGCCATTAGAAGAGTGAATGTCGCACACCTGAGCATTTTGTTTGGCTCTACCAAAATTCTTTTAACAGAAAAGAAAATAAAGGTGGTGCCTCCTCTTTCAATGCTCGAGCTGAGTCACATTTGACTCTTAAAGATGATGATAAGCCGAGAACATCTCAGAAATGTGATAAAGATGTTGAAGCAAATTTGGCTTTAAATGATGATATTTTTGATGACCTTGGTGATATTACTCATATGGAAGTTGATGACTTCTTTGGAGATTGAAACTGAAGTTTGATCGTTAAGCTGGGGAATGCAGTATGTTGCTATTTTACATATGTGTTTTTTTTTAATTATCACGTTCTTTATGTTGAAGTATTTAGATTTTCATTGTTAAGTTTTGTTTCGTACTTCTTTTGACGTATTTTTATTTTAATGAAAATTAATAGAAATCCCTAGTTGTCAATTGGATCCAAGATGAGTAATGGAGATCTGTGCCTTCTTGATAGTGCTACAATACATACTATTAAGAGAAAAGAAATACTTTTCTAATTTGGTTAATGAAATGGCATATGTTAACACATTATCAGGTAGTACAAAATTAATTGAGGGCTCCAGAAGAGCGACCTTATTACTGTCTGGAGGGACAATATTGACCATTGACAATGCATTATATTGTAGTAAGTCTCAAAGAAAATTATTAAGTTTCAAAGTTATTCGTCAAAATGGCTATCATGTTGAATCACATGTCGTAGTAAACAAAAGGTTTGCTAATTTTAATAATTTTATCATTTGGCATGACTGGTTGGGTAATCTCGGTTTTAATTTGATGCGCAAAATAATTGAGAATTCACATGGACACACTATAAAGAGCCCAAATATCCTTTAGTCAAAGGAATTATCTTGTGCTGCTTGTTCTCAAGGAAAGTTGATCATTAAAACATCAACAGTCAAGTTTTGAATTGAATCCCATGCGTTTCTGGAACGTAAACAGGGTGATATATGTGGACCAATTCAACCTGCATGTGGACCCTTTAAATATTATATGGTCTTGATAGATGCTTTTACAAGATGGTTACATGTGTGCTTATTATCAACTTGCAACATGGCTTTTGTGTGATTGTTGGCTCAAATAATAAGATTAAAAGCACAATTTCCAGACTATACAATAAAGACAATCCGTCTAGATAATGTTGGTAAATTTACATCTCAGTCATTTAATGATTATTGTATGTCTACTAGAATAACATTTGAACATCCAGTTGCTCATGTTCATACTCAGAATGGTCTAGCAGAATCATTGATTAAACGTCTGCAATTGATAGCTAGACCGTTGCTAATGAGAACAAAGTTGTCTGTGTCTATGTGAGGGCATGATATTTTGCATACAACAGCACTTGTGCACATAAAGCCGACCAATTATCATGAATTCTCCCCATTACAATTGGCTTTTGGTTAAGAGCCAAATATTTCCCATCTTAGAATTTTGGATGTGCGATATATGTTTCGATTGCTCCACCACAATGCACAAAGATGAGCCCCCAAAGAAGGTTGGGGATATGTTGGGTATGAATCTCCTTCAATCATAAAATATTTGAAGCCTATGACTCGAGATTTACTTAAGGAAAGATTTGTTGATTGTCATTTTGATGAATCAGTATACCCAACATTAGGGGGAGAACAGAAGCAGTTGGAAAAACTGTTGGAATTTATCATCACTATCTTATCTGGATCCGCAAACAAATCAATGTGAGCAAGAAGTTAAAAAAATAATTATTTACAGAATATTGTGAATCAACTGCTAGATGCTTTTACTAATCTTCCAAGGATTACTAGATCGCATATTCCAACTATTAATGCTCCAGTTCGAGTTGATGTCCCGATGGAACAAATTATTAAGGCAAATGAGTCTAGACCACATTTGAAGCGTGGTAGACCAATCGATTCCAAGGATAAAAATCATTGAAAGAGAAAAGGAACAAATGATCAAAATAATCATGATATGAAATAAATTTCTCAAGAAGAGACTTGAGTCATAACGAATGATGAAACCTCCGAGGAAGTTCAAATTTCTGAAAATAATGAGAACGAAGAAATTTCAATGTATTATGTCTCGATGAGAA
The DNA here is from genome assembly GCA_037074985.1 of Solanum bulbocastanum. Classification (NCBI taxonomy): domain Eukaryota; kingdom Viridiplantae; phylum Streptophyta; class Magnoliopsida; order Solanales; family Solanaceae; genus Solanum; species Solanum bulbocastanum. The sequence continues at coordinate 7,814,747 of CM073605.1, forward strand.
AGAGGTGGAACCAAAATAATGTTGTGATTGACAACATCTTTTCCTATAATGTTGTTGTTGAAATAATGCAACAAGATGAAGATTTTGAGCCAAAATCTATCGACAAATGTAGACAGAGAAATGATTGGCCTAAATGGAAGGACGCAATTCAAGCAGAATTGACTTCACTAGAAAAATGTGAAGTTTTCGGACCAATAATCCAAACACCTGAAGGTATCAAGTCAGTGGGGTACAAATGAATTTCTGTGCGAAAAAGAAATGAAAAAGGTGAAGTCATGAAATATAAAGCCCGACTTGTTGCTCAGGTTTTTTCTCAAAGACCTGACATTGATTACATGGAGACATATTCTCTTGTGATGGATGCAATCACCTTTAGATATCTAATAAATTTGGCAGTTCACGAAAAGCTTGAAATATGCCTACTGGACGTTATCACAGCCTATCTATATGGCTCATTGGACCACGACATTTTTATGAAAATTTCTGAAGCATCCAAGATGCCTGAAGCATACAAAGATTCAAGAGAAACTTGTTCAATAAAGCTTCAGAAATTTTTATATGGATTGAAACAGTCAGTGAGGATGTGGTACAATCGTCTAAGTGAATATTTACTAAAGAAAGGGTACAAAAATGGCTCGATTTGTCCCTACATTTTCATTAAACGATCGAAATCTGAATTAGTTATTATAGCCGTGTATGTTGATGATTTGAACATCATTAACACTCGTAAAGAGCTTTTAGAAGTCGTTGAGTGTCTAAAAGGGGAATTTGAAATGAAAGATCTCGGCAAGACAAAATTTTGTCTTGGCTTACAGATTGAGAAATTGTCAAATGAAATACTTGTCCATCAATCAACATGCACATAAAAGATATTAAAGCGATTTTTCATGGATAACTCATATCCATTGAGTACCCCAATGGTGGTAAGATCGCTTGACATCAATACAGATCCATTTTGACCTCAAGAGAAGGATGAAGAACTTCTTGGTGATGAAACTCCTTACCTTAGTGTAGTCAGGGCACTAATGTACCTTGCTAACAATACTCGACCAAATATCTGTTTTACAGTGAGTTTACTGACAAAATTCAGTTCACACATACTTCAATATCTTCGAGGGACCATGGATATAGGTTTATTCTATTCCGATGAATCCAAGTCAGAACTGATTGGTTATGCAGATGCAGAATATTTATTTGATCCGCATAAAGCTCGGTCTCAAATAGGTTATTTGTTTACGTGTGGAGACACGACAATATCTTGGTGATCAATGAAGCAAATGTTGGTAGCCGCTTCTTCAAATCATGCAGAAATAATAGTTATCCATGAAGCAAGTCGAGAGTGTGTCTGGTTGAGATCAATGAGCAACCATATTTAGGAAATGTGTGGTTTTTCTTTGAAAAAGAATATACCAACCACAATGTACTAAGATAATGCTGCATATATAGCTCAATTGAAAGGAGGATATATCAAAGGAGACCAGACAAAACATATCTCACCAAAAAAAATTTTCACACATGATTTTCAACAAAATTGTGAGATAGAAGTTCAACAATTCCGTTTAAGTGATAATCTTGCTGATTTATTCACTAAGGCATTGCCAACATTAACGTTTGAGAAGTTGAGATACAAGATTGGAATGCGTCGTTTTGGAGATATCAAGTGAAGCTTTCATTAGGGGAAGTGAAATACGCGTTGTACTCTTTTCCTTAACTATGATTTTGTCCCAAGTTGGATTTTCCTGGTAATGTTTTTAACGAGGCAACATTCAAAGAGTATTACGAGATGTGTGTACTCTTTTTCCTTCACTAGGCTTTTTCCCACTGAGTTTTTTCTAGTAAGGTTTTAGCAAGGCACATTATCTATGGACATCCAAGGAGGAGTGTTATAAATCCATTGTATTATGTGGATTATCCATTAGATTTATCCAACAATTAATTGGATTCATGTATAGGTGCTTCCAAGGTGATAAAAACATTTAGGATGACTATGTATCTACTAGTTAGATGACTTTAGGGAGTGATATCTCAACACTATAAATAGAGATATCACTCACCATTTGAAAGACACACTTGAATAAGAAAAGTTCACTCTTCTATCTATACTTCTTGTCTTCTTCTTATTATATTATATTATTATGAGCTTTCTTTTATAATAAATTAAATAATACAAAAAGAAAGGCTAAAAAAGGGAAAATGAAACGTGAGGGGGAGTAGGAAATGTGAGATTCTAGCTATTTTGTTTGGTCTGTTTTTGCTGGAGATTTTGAGGGATTATTTATAGTTGAAGGAGTGGGTTTTACACTTTGACCTCCAACAATAATATCAATTGCCATTACTAGCTAACATATAGATGACAAGTGGTTGTATTAGACAAGAACTAAGAGTTAAAATCTTTTAAATAACACTTCAATTCCTCACTATTTTAAATTAAAGATTTTATAGAAAGATGAGTAAAATTTGTTGGATTTAAAAAGATATAAAAATGCAATAGGTTTGGTGTCTTTTCGATTATAAATCAAACTCAAATTGATAATATTTAACTTATAAAGATACGGGTGAAATATAAAAATTTTATGAATTAATAATTCTTATGGTTAGACTTTATCAATCACAATTCAATCTCTATAGTTTTATTGTACAATGCAATTTTGCGCCCTATACGGGTGCTCGGTTATTCCTGAGAGCTCTAGAGACAAGGCCAAATATTATAAGAGCGGCCTCACTCCACTTCTCATACAATTACTTAACGACATCATGTCTCAATTTTATGCATCTCCTTTTACAATTATAAAATTTATTCTTCACAATAACAATTGTTGTTTGACAATGACAATACATAAACACCAAAGGAAATACATCCTTTATTAAAAGGATTTTGCTAAAAAAATTCTCAGTCACTCAACCTCAAAACCAACTAGCTCCAAAGCTACAAACTTGAACTCCAAAATAGATCTAGCAATGATCATTTGTTAGTAAATTCCCACAATATTGCACCACCACGTAACATATTTGTTTTAAGACAATGATTCGGTCATTGTGGTCTATTGTGAATTTCTAACTAGGTTCTTGAATAAAGTCCTCTTATCTTTTCCTTCTCCGAATTCTACTTCTATTTAGCAAATGATTGCATGGATCAGTTTTTTAGTAAGGTACAAAATGTATCGTTAAATATTCGATATGATTTCACAAGAACTAGTTTCGTTCAAGCAATGGATTCTAACCAACTGAAAGAATCTTCTGATCAATTCAGAGATCATTCGGATTCCATTAGTAATGAGGATTCGGAATATCACACATTGATTAATTAAAGAGAGATTCAACAGCGAAAAGAAAGATCGATTCTTTGGATCCTTCCTTTCTTCAAACGGAACGAAAAGAGATAGAATTAGGTTGATTCCCGAAATGTCTTTTTGGAATTCCTCAATGTCCCGGTTATTCACGGAACGTAAGAAGCAGGTAATTAATCATCTGTTTCTGAAAGAAATCAAAGAATTTCTTGGGAATCCTACAAGATCCGTTCTTTCTTTTTTCTCTCATAGATGGTCAAAACTTCATCTGGGTTCGAATCCTACTAAGAGGTCCACTAGAGATCAGAAATAATCAAAGAAACAACAAGATCTTTCTTTTGTCCCTTCTAGGCGATCGAAGAAGAAAGAAATGATTAATATATTTAAGATAATTATGTATTTACATGTCGGAGATGGAGATGTTCGGCAGTCCTTAAATCAAGTACATGAATATTTCTATCTGAAAATTATATTGTATAAATAAGATCAAAAGATTTTTTTTTTTTTTTTTTTATGTTTACCATTTACTGTGGTTATGAAATTTTCGCAATTCTTTAATGTATTTCTATCCCCATGTATAATATTACCCGTCCTATGTTTGTGATTGTATTAATGTGACATTGTTCCATCCAACAACTGAGATTTGTAGTGTTAATTGTCACTCTTTGTCCATATTTACTTGTCCAAGAGAGAGTATTAATAATTATTGGGAAAACGGTCTAATATACTCCTCAACTTTGTCATTTGGAGTTAATATGTCCTTCGTTAAGAAAGTGACTCATATATATCCTTATCATTATACAAACAGCTCACATATATCTTTCATTTAACAGAAGTGAAAAAATTAGTTTTAAATTTATATTTTTGACTTTTGATTTCTTGAAAAAATTATTTAGAGATATATATGACTTTTCTAGAAAATTTCAAGGTATATTTTAATTTTTTTCGGACATAAATTATTTTTTGATTTTTTTATTATTATTATTTGAGTTTCTTATTCTTATTTTATTTTTTCTTTCATTCCTTAGTGTAAAGGAAAACATTTAAAACTATTTTCTTGTAGCTATTATAATTTAAAACTATTTTCTCGAATATATTGCAATTTAATTTTTGTATTTGAAGAAAAAATTAGATCATCTATAATAAATTTTACAAGAATATTAGCAAAACTTAAATAAATGATAAATTTAAATTAGTCATTGAAACAAAAAAAAGTTTAAAAAAATTAATATATGTTTGAGGAGGATTAAATATACCCATGGGGGATTATATTTTTCTAATATAATTAAAAAAATTAAACTAACATTAATTTTTTCACTTCCATTAGAGGAAAATGGTATATGTGAGGCGTATAGCAGTAGGGGTGTATGTGAGCCACTTTTATAACGAGAGATATATCAACTCTAAATGACAAAGTTTGGGGGTATATCAAACCCTTTTCCCATAATAATATTATCTCTATTGTACTATTTCACAAAAAAGAAACATGTACTTCAAGAGAAAATATTCCACACATCCAGTTAGGAAAACGTTTCAATTGATCTTTTGCACAACACTTGCGAATCTCACACATTGCAACAACTGCACAAGGAAAAGGTTTCAATTGATCTTCAACAACTGCACAAGATGCGCAAAGCAGAGTAATGCCACATTTGCAAATCTCACACATTGCAAGTATAATGTAGGTTCATTTGATTTCAATAATCTATCGACCACATCTCAATCACAAATTAGTTCAACCTCAGCTACATGGAAATACTCTGTAGTATTCCAGTCCATTTCATTTCAATACTAAATAATATGGATAATGGATCTCATTACAATTATGGAATCAATAAATCCATCATTTACTCCTACACAGGCAACAAAATTGTTCCTAATTAATGGATCATTTGCTCAATTGTAGGAACAGTATATAACATATCACTGGTTAACTTCTTAATCAACTAGTACCCATCCAAGGTTCGCCCATTGAAGTACCCATCCTTCAGACAAGATACCTTGTGGAACTAAATCGGATTAACTACCAAAAAGGGGGAAAATCGTTGTCTAAAGGTCGATAAATAACAAGAATCTATAACATAAGACAAACACCATCCAGGATGGAAACTAAAGATTCTAGTAAGAGTACTTGTGAAAGTTAAGCATTTTATGTCCTCCAAAGAGAAGACCACTAATCATAATCATAGGAGGAAAACTTATATTAAAACTTTAGAGACTGAACAAAAAGCTAAAGGTTCAATCCCTAAAGTTGTACCAGATACAGATGAAATAATTTTAGCTTTCTTTCAAGAGAAGCCATCATCCATCATCTAACGAGAAATACATTAATCCAGCATCAATCATCTAACCATGATATACATCCATTAAAGCTCTAGAGAATCCAGCATCAATCATCTAACAATGAAATACATCCGGCATCAATCATGTAACAATGAAATACATTTGTTAAAGCTCTAGAGAATCCAGTTCAGCATTTATCAAACTCCTACTCCTACAGCAGACAATAGATGGCTCCAACATGACCTTAATCAAGTAGCCTAAGTTCAATACAGGCCAACTCCAAAAGAGAAGCTTGCGCAGGAATCAATTCAAATCACATTGGATACACAAGTTAAGAAAAATCAATTAATGGAGTAGCTAAAAGTAGCCAAAGAGATATCGAATAACGGAAGAACACCGATTAAACCTTCCAAATGTATGTGAAATAACAAATTCAAGTTTTTCACAGTAACTGAGAAATTTTAGGGACAAAATAAGATTCAAAACCCTAGAACAAAAGGCAATCAAACGCCACGAGCAAAGTAGGAAAAGGACTACTTGGATCTTTGTCTCATCTTTCGGCGCTTCCTCTTCAACCTCCTCATTCTCTTCTTCTTCCACTGTGAATATTATCACACAAGTTTAATTTATCAGTCGATAAAAAGACATTATACATACAAGCATTGAATTATCAGTTAATGCTACGAACATAGAAGCAATAATGGATGATTTAGCTTTCACATAGTGAAAAATGGTACCTTAGCTCTCATGGCGACAGAGAAATTGAACGTCTGCTAACCTTTGGAAAACCCAAAACCCTAATCGTAGTGGACAGTGGGGCAGGGGTTCAATCTGTTTATATTTAATTTAATTAATAATATCAAGCTTGTGGGCATGGGCCAAACTTGAAGCGTGAATTATTGGGCTTTTGCGATATTGGGCTTTGAGAAAAAAAATGCAATCCCAATTCCCAGCAAGGGGTAAGCGGCAACTCGTTTGCTTGTTAAACATTCCCTTTTCCGAATTTCGAAATTCAAATAGTTTAAGTTTAATCAAACATAAATTGTTTGAATTTGGAAAGAAAAGAAAAGTACACGCAAATTGGATATTGGAATAGAGGAGTAATTTTTTCAGTGCTCGTAAAATCACAGAAATGCAGTACAAGATTTGGTGAGAGCAGCAGCTCAGAGTCATTTGCTTATGCAATCTTCAAGAAGCAACCCGCATAGGCTTATTTGCTTCTGAGAATATGTGAGAAATTGATTGATTGACGGAATTCAGCCAAACAATTTGTTGAATGATAAGTTCAGATATGCTATGAATGTGATATTTTCAAGCTCTGCAGTGATTTCTCCAGATAGCTTGTTCCAAGAAAGGTCTAGTCATTCAAACATTTTTAGCTTCCCAATTGATTTTGGAATTGGCCTCTGTAGGGCATTGTGTGACAAGTTCAGAACGTTAAGTGAGCTGAAATTCTCTAGAATATTTGCGTTCATCCTTGAAAACTGTTTGAAGAGAAATCAATACATGTGTAGACTCTGAGAATTTGCACAAACTTCATCTTCAACAATCATTCCTTTCCAATTCAGTAAGCATTCTGCACTCAATTAACCAATAACCAGTGATTTTTGCTCAATTAGGTCTAAAGTTTGTTGAGAACAACCAATTGGAAATGACAATTAACCAATAACCAGTGATTTTTGCTCAATTAGGTCTAAAGTTTGTAGAGAACTACCAATTGGAAATTAATCTGGTATTAACACCATAAAGACTATTGTTCCCTAGATTTACAACTCCATGATTTGTACTATATTCCAGTAGATATGGCGGTGTTGCACTCTACAGTACAATACGGTGGCATGGAAACGGTATATGGTATCCAACTGGTTATAGTTTAGTGATGTATTAAGTTAATACTCTTTTTATCCCAATTAGACATGGTCATTCATATTGCACTACTTTGATTGTCAAGGGGATGCGATAGTTCATTACTAACATTTTCATTGCCTTCTAGCTTTCCTCTTCAACAGATTCACGTCACTTGCCACAACGTCTGCATTTTCTCTCTCTTTTGTGTATACAAATATAGAAGAATATGTCGGCATAGAACTAATTTATCAATGTGTTGCAGGCAATGTCGGAAGCTATTCAATCCAAAAGTGGGTTTATACATTCATCAAGGGAAATAACGAAGTGACTTGAATTTGGATCTTGATGTTTATTATAACAAAGCAACGATTAAATAAACTCATCATTTATGGGTTTAAGGTTCACTTTCTTCAAAACCAAAGCAAGCATTTCTCCGTATGCTTATCAAACCATTTCTTCACTGGCTTGTAAAACCAAAGTAGTGAAATGGTGTTTGCTGCCCCTACTACGTATCCAACAGCTGCAAAAATGAACTTCTATTCATCATCTGAGTCTGAGTCCGGTACCAAAGTTGGTGGCAGCAGGGAGAGGGACTCTGAGCCATTGCTTTGACAACTGTTGTTGAGAGGGAGCCCGCATAGGCAACTGTTTCCTTCAAAGGAATCTGCTGAGAATGTTTGAAACTGATTAGTCGATGGGATTTTGCCAAACAATTTGTTGAACGATAAGTTCAAAGCTGCTAAGAATGTGAGACTTGCAAGCTCTGATGGGATCTCCCCGGATAGGTGGTTTGTTGACAGGTCTAGTGATTCAAGAATTTGTAGCTTCCCAATCGATTTTGGAATTGGTCCTTCAAGGGCATTGTGTGATAGGTTCAGAACATAAAGTGAGCTAAGATTCCCAATAGTATCTGGTATCACTCCTTGAAATCTATTTGAAGAGAAATCAATAGCTGTGTAGACCCTGAGAATTTTCACAAGCTCCCACTCTAGCCCTTTGATGGTTATTGTCACTGTGTCCTGATAGTATAAGTTACTTAGTTGGAGAAACTTGTACTGGATATGATTGCGTCCTGTCTCCACGTAATCATCTGCAACCATCATTCCTTTCCAATTTGAAAAGAATTCTGCATTCAACACACCAGTGAAGTTGTTGGAAGCTATATCTATGATCTGGAGATTTTTCCAGTTATTCCTGGTTGCATCACACTGAACACTTCCATTGAATTGATTGGAACGCAAAACTAGAACCCTCAGACTATTTGAGTTCCTCAACATGTATGGGAAACGATCAACAAGTTTGTTATTTCCAACATTCAGGACCTCCAACAACTTGCAGTTCACAAGCGATTTTGGCAGCCTACCTTGTAACTTATTCTCACTGAGGTCTAAAGTTTGTAGAGCACAACCAATTGGAAATGAATCTGGTATAATGCCATTGAGTTTATTGTTCCCTAGATTCAGCACTCCAAGATTTGTACTATATTCCAGTAGACATGGTGGGATTGTTCCACTCAAGGCATTGTTAGAGAAATCAAGAACTTGAAGGTAGCTGGCATTGCATATAGATTCAGGAATTCTTCCTGCGAACCGATTATTTGCAAGTGAGAGAAATATACCAAGATAATTGCCAATATCTAGTGGGATGGAATTGCTGAAATTATTGCTCGAGTAGTCCAAATATGCAGCAAAGGAAGGTGGAATTGGTAGGTCACCCTTAAGCTTATTGGAATGCAAGTCCAAGACTACAAGATAGCTGGAAACATTGTATGGCTGTTCCGCGTACTCCAGCTGATTGAAGGAAAGATTCAGGTGAGCCAGATTTCCACTACCAATTCCCCATATCCAATTTGGTATTGCCCCCCGTATTTGGTTGTCAGAAAGCTCTAAGTGGATCATCCTTGACTGACTTTTAAGATCAGGAAACTTTTGCAACCGACAAGAAGCTAGTTTCAATAATCTCAACTGGGGAAATATGAAAGAGGTGGAGTTGATGCTACTTGCATCAACAGTCAAGTTATTGTAAGAAAGCTCCAGTCTTGTAAGATTACTCAGCCTCCCTATGAGGTCAAGGGGAACTGTCCCACTAAAGAAGTTGGAAGACAGTGAGAGGACCTTAAGCATCCCTATTTCAAACATGGACTTGGGAATTGAACCATTCAGGTGGTTATTGCTCAAATCGATTACATACAGAGAGGAGGATGCATTGTGAAAATCATTGACTTGGCCAACAAATTGATTGCTGTTAAGTAAAAGCATTTGCAAGGATGGGATCTCAAAGATATATTCAGGAAGGATCCCGTTGAGTAAGTTGTTCCCTAAATTTATGTAGACAAGCTCTGAGAGTCCTTCAAAATGAGCTGGGGAGAGGAGACCAGTTAAACCATTACGAGAGAGGTCTAGGTGGGCGAGTTTCTTGGATCTTTGGAAATATGGGATAGAACCAGTGAAGTTGTTCAAAGAGAAGTCCAAATGAACAAGATTGATAAGGTTTGCCATTGTGGAAGGTACTGGTCCAGTGAAATTGCAATTGAAGAGGTCTATCCTGGACAGGTTCTGAAGGTTCGAAATGGACTCTGGTAATGAACCCGAAAAGTTGGTGTTGCTCAGTGATATCGTCCTCAAAGATCCATTTCGAGGAAAACTCGGAATACTACCACTAAGCAACTTGTTATTTGACAAGTCCAAAATCTCCAAAAATTGTACCTGAAAGATCTTTTTAGGAAATGCTTCTTGCAGATTACAAGAATCGAGGGACACGGTAGTCAAGTTTGTGAAATTGGCAAAATATCCTGGAACTGTGGTAGAGAGATTGTTCTGGTCAAGACGGATGATAGAGAGAATCTGAAGCTTAGAAAGTGATTCATCAATAGGGCCTGAAATTTGACAAGCACGCAAACTCAAGACGGTCAAGTAAGGCAAATATGAAGATAAAGATTGACACCACTCAGTCCTCTGAGATGAAAGATCAACCCCATCAAGGTAAAGCTCTCTAAGCTCTGTTGAGTTCTCAATGAAATGTCTCAAATTGGGATTCTCAAGTTTTAGTCTCTGGTCAGAGTAAGGGAAAAGAGTTGAGAGATCGAGAGTAACTAGCTTTGTTAATCTTGATAGCATCATAGGAATTTGCCCGACAAAACCAGCATTGGATAAATTTAGGCACTTCAAGTTCGTGAGGTTGCCTATACCAACTGGTATGCCAACACTGAATCTGTTGTAAGCCAAATTTAGCCTCTCAAGATACTGAAGACTGAAAAGAGCACTTGCATTCTCAATTCCACTAGAAATAGTCTCATCATCCAGTTCCAAGGCAATCACATGACCAGAGAGATCGCATGTAACCCCATCCCAATTGCAACATTCACTTGTCTTCTGGTTCCATTTTGCCAATTTATTTGACAAAGTAGAATCATACCAAAGGCTGCCCTTCAACTGTAGCAACGATGACTTTTGATCGTCAAGACATTGAGAGGAAACCAAGAAAATGTGATATCCTGATAAGATTTGAAACAAGGGAATCAAGAAAAGCCATAGAAAGTAGAGAGTTGTCATATTCATGCAACTTGTTAGCTTTAATATGACTAAAGTATGCAGTTAGAAGGAACTTAATAAGGAGAAGGGCGATTGAGAAATGTCAAAGAAAAACTACGCGTTTGTACAGATTGAATTAACTCCTTTTACTTGTTTGATGTTAGCCCTTTTGGTTCATTCTGTGGAAGACTCTGACTTGTGAAAGTCCTCCTCTTTGGTCTTGCTTCATTCATGAAAGAGTAAAATAAATATTTTTTAGTTAGGGAGGTTTTACCATCCCTTGTGGATCTACTTGGCGTTAGGGGTGTGCATTCGATTTTTCGGTTTGATTTTGTGCTATTTGATTTTTGGGTTTGAAGAAGTGTAACTCAATCCGAACCAAAATAAATTTGGTTCGGTTCGGTTTTTCTTTTTTTCGTTTGATTTTTTATTATTCGGTTATGAAATAATTAAAAACATAATCAAACACACTTGTGGGAGTAAAATAATTATTTTTTCGTAGAACGAAAATAATAATACACTGATTTATAACTTAAGGAATTTGTTAGTTAGTTCATCGCATAACCACACCCATAACTAATTGGGAATGATGAGGTTGGTTAGATGTTAGAACTGAGAGTTAATTAGGTCGTAACTCTTTCTATGATTCGGTTTTATGTATTCTCTTCTCAATTCACCACCAATTAGTTTTCAACTACTCGCACTCTTTCAATTCTTTTAGTTTGACTAGCATGATGTTTAAAAATTGAGATTTTTGAATTTTGTGATCTTAAATTAAATATATATCATATTTTAAAATGTTATAAAATATCTAAGCAATTAAACATTAAATAATAATCATATCATATTATATTAAATACTAAAAATGAAAAGGTGTTTTAAAACGCATTTTAAGAATGTCTCTCCATTCTCCAACACAACTTTTGAACTTTCTACAGAATTCTAGGCAAACTTTTGGCTTATAAATATCATGTGCATGAGGTAAAAGCTAATTCGCCTTTCATAGCTCAGAAGAAAAATGAAATTGATTTCATCAATTACAGAAAATGCTTAAGCATGGAGATCGCAAATTAAGGTAGAAGGTTGTAGTGGGGTGTTCTCTTGCTTTCCGTAGGGTTTAGACTTAGTGGTGTCTGTCGTAGTAGTATTTTTATTCTTGTACTGTCTTTCTTTTGCTTTCTACCATCAATTGTTTTTATGGTGTTTCGGTTATTGCACTTTTTTTTTGTTGTTGTTATTATTTTCGTAATAGTGGTTATATTATATTATATTATATTATATTATATTCTCTTCACTGTCATTTTCCTTTTTCATATTTACCTTGATTTGCTATACTCGAGGTAAGGTATGTGCCACTCTACACTCCCTAGACGGATTTCTTGAGATATGTTATTATTATAAAAGAAATAGTTATAAAATCAGACAACAAATTTAAAAGTTTGGGCTGAATTGATAAATGTACATCTATTTTGCTTTGTTAGCAAGTTTTGTTGAGAAATATGTTTATTCATCCTGTTTGATAAGTTATTGATAATTTGTACAATTTTTTTTGTCGTTAAATTTCAATTCTCTTAGTTAATTCAGTATTTAGAGTTAGAGGTATTTACATGCATTTATAGTAATCTAGAGCATGAAATTCAAATGGCATATTTCGATATACCGCTATGGGGCTATATGATATTGATTTTATTCACGTATTTATTACTAGATGGTAACTGTGTTTGTCTGCTTTTTCGAGTTTATTTCTATTAAATAAATAACTAATGTAATGAATTACAGTAAACACAATACAAGTTCAAATTATAATTGGTGCCTCCATATCATAAAAAAAAAAATCTCAAGTGACATAGCTTTTAAAATAGATTTTTGATTTATTATTTTGTTAAACAAATTTTATAATAAAAGCTGAAAATAAATTTTGTCTCTACTTTTGTCAGAAATAAGTATTATCTTATTTTGGAGAAAAAATATGATGCATACTTTGTTATACATAATTTGCAAATTATAGGATTTGTCGGTGCAATTACTTCCCTCTCAGGGTATGTGCCTTCTGTTTTCCCCTTTAAACTTGTACCTTCTGAATTCCAAAAATGGATAACTTATTGATTCTATATTTATTTTCTATCTATAATCTATATGAATAAAGTCTTGTGAATGATGTGTATGTTTTATTTTTCTTCTATTTTTTGTGTGTTTTTTCTCTATTAGACTTCACCAATCTAATTTTTATGATTTTTTTTAATCATTATCGTAAGTATGTATTGTTATTTTGCTCAAACTAGTCATGTGACTTTATTGGAAGTGTGTTAACTACTAAACAAAGTTCAAAAAATTACCGATAATAGCTTCAGCGGAATTGATTTTAAACATTACAATGTGCCCCTCATTTGGTGTTTCTTGACGCACATTAAAAAAATATTACTCACTTCTAGAGCCGTCAATTTGGGCCAGGCCCGTTGGGCCGGCTTGGCCTAACCGGTGATTTAATAGGGTTGGATTACGATTTTTGAAGCCCACTTAAGAAAAAAGCTTTTTAGCCCGGCCTAAGGAAGCCTGTCAATTTGTGGGGCTTGAGAAATATGGATAGAGCCAGCGTGGGCCAAATAAAAATTAATGAAAGGAAAAATTGTATAAAATAACAAACTATTAATTCAATTAAATGCTATAACCACAATTTGATTTAATTGTAACACGTAGCAAACAGTTGTCATTCGCCTCTCTCCCTAGGTTTCTCGCCAGTCTCTCCCTCGCCTCTCTCGCTTTTATACAAACACAAATGTATAAAATGTGTTTGTGTTTGTATAAAACGAGAGAAAATTGTATATATAAATACGAATACATATATTTTTGTCATACACACTTATAATTATACAAATACAGATCTTCCCCTGCCCAGTTCTCTTTTGCCTTTCTCTTTTTCTCGTTGTATACAAACACAAATTATACTAATTACAATGAACAATTTGTGTTGTATAAAGTGAGAGAGAGAAATTTGATATACAAATATTTTATTTTGATTCAATTGTATACAAATTCAAATTTTATGCAGACATACAAACACATAAAATTGAATTGAGAGACTGCCAACAATTTATACAAAAGAGAGGCTGCCAACGATTTATACAAATGGCTTGCCAGCGAAATTATACAAATCTGAAGCTCCTGCTAGTGAGTTATACAATTTGATACTCCATAGCAAACATAATTGCTATGGAGTGCAATTATACAAACTATAGCTATATCATATAAATATGATTTTTATGTTTGTTATATGTGAAAGTTGCTCTTAATTAAAATATAAAAATAAAATAGAGTATTAAAAATAACAAGAGTCTAAACTCAAAATCTGTTTAAAGTTTGAACTATTACAATTTAAATACAAATTATGTTTATAAAATATGTACTATATAAAATAAAAATTTCCTAAAATTTCTAGGGAATCACTACATAGGCCATAACCTATTGAATATTGTCATAGTTTTTGTGTTTTATTTTGATCATTCGAAAATAATTAGGTTAATATTTCTATTTAGCTAGTTATGTTTTTACTTGAAATCAAACTTAATAAATATTATAAAGATAATTTTATTTGTGTATTTGATAAACAAGTAGTAACACTAACACCATGTTATGTTGTCTTGTTTATATATATGATAATATTTTTTAATTATAATTTAATTTAAACAATTATAAGAAAATATACAATTAAGAAAAAAGGATTGGCCCGACAAAGCCCGTAGCCCACGTACTTGCGGGCTGGACCGATCATTTTCTAGCCCACACAAAAAATGGGCTAGCCCGTCAAATTCCAAAGCATATACGTGAGCCAGACCATATTGACAGTTCTACGGTCACTTCACACAATTTGCATAAAATTTAATTGTTCTAGCGAATTTAAATTCACATAGAACACACGTGTCCAGAAACTAGTATATATATATATATATATATATATATATATATATAAAATGTTCTAAAATATTTTTGAATTGCATGATTTTAAACAAGTCATATAGAATGGCAGAATTTTAGAGCTACCAAATATTATTTGTCTTGTAATTTATATTTAAAAAAATTCACGAGAGATCGATTATTTATTCCTTTTCCGTCAAACTCAGATCTTAATTTAACAATGTGATCAGAAGAAGTGTATTCAAACTATGAAATGCATTTTCACTTGTAGAAACTGCCACGAACTTGCAACATGTAATTTGTCAGAAGCGGCAAGCCGCAAGTGTCATAGCTGCAGGAAAAATTGTATGATAACATCTGCAATAGGAAAAGAAAATATTACACAAATCTCTTAAAAGTTAATTATTCTTTTCCAAATTATAAAAATCCTTTAAATTTGGTGGAATCTGAATACATCACTTAACGTCTCGATATATCGCGTAAAATGATGCATCCTAGAATAGAACAAAGTAGGAACTTTTGTTATTTTTTCAAATGATAGGTACTTTTAGAGAATGGGTATTTAGATAAATTTTCCAGAAAAAATAAGCTAAAAAAGCATAAACAAAAAGGTCATATGAGCAAACATTCATTTGCAGACACAAGGTTGCAAACTGTATACTATAAACATTTGAAGAAACTGAAGACCCAACAAAAAGGACAAGTGTCATGTCCCGCCACTTTGCCAGTCAAATTTTGCATTCGAATAGGGGCGGAAGGTTCTAGAGTTGAGGAGAGGCTTATGGAGAACTCTAGAAGCCCTTGGATATTTCAAGAAGGCTTTGGAATATCCTAAATTATGTAGAGTTTTCTAGAGAGGGACCAATATATAAATACTTTAGGGACTTGCAAAGTAATTTTAAATTACACTTTAGCCCCTAGGTTAAAGTATAATAGATGTGTCATTCATTTGCAAGACATCACACAAGTTGTAAAGCATTCCACAAGCAATACTAAATCCTTCTTTCAAAAGCTCTCTTGTTCTTTCTAAGTCTTTTTTTTGCATTATTTTAGCGATCTTAGTCTTAAATGCTTGCTTGAGCTTACAACATCTTGCAAGAGTAGTGGATAAAACGTAGCTTTAGCGAAAACTCTAAGTCTTGGCACAAGTCTTTCAATACAACAGTAGTAGTTTTCATTTAAGAAATTAGTGTCTGGACACATAACCCACGTGTATCTCATACTAATCAATACAAACGATCACTTAATGGTTTAAGGATCACTTTCTTGAAAACCAAAGCAAGCATTTCTCCGTATGCTTATCAAACCATTTCTTCACTGGCTTGTAAAACCACAGAAGTGAAATAGTGTTTGCTGCCCCTACTACGTATCCAACAGCCGCGAAAATGAACTTCCATTCATCATCTGAGTCTGAGTCCGGTACCAAAGTTGGTGGCAGCAGGGAGAGGGACTCTGAGCCATTGCTTTCGCAATTGTTGTTGAGAGGGAACCCGCATAGGCCACTGTTTCCTTCAAAGGAATCTGCTGAGAATGTTTGAAATTGATTAGTCAATGGGATTTTGCCAAACAATTTGTTGAACGATAAGTTCAAGGCTGCTAAGAATGTGAGACTTGCAAGCTCTGATGGGATCTCCCCGGACAGGTGGTTTTGTGACAGGTCTAGTGATTCAAGCATTTGTAGCTTCCCAATTGATTTTGGAATTGGTCCCTCGAGGGCATTGTGTGAGAGGTTCAAAACATAAAGTGAGCTAAGGTGCCCAACCGTATCTGGTATCATTCCTTGAAATCTATTTGAAGAGAAATCAATAGATGTGAAGACCCTGAGAATCTTCTCAAGCTCCAGCTCCATGCCTTTGATGGTTAATGTCACTGTGTCCTGATAGTACAAGTTACTTAGTTGGAAGAACTTATACTGGATATGATTGCGACCTGTCTCCACGTAATCATCTGCAACCATCATTCCTCTCCAATTTGAAAAGCATTCTGCATTCAACATACCAGTAAAATTGTTGGAAGCTATATCTATGATCTGGAGATTCTTCCAACTATTTCTGGTTATATTACATGTAAGATTTCCATTGAATTTATTGGAGCGTAAGACTAGGACCTTCAGGCTGGTTGAGTTCCTCAACATGCATGGGAAACGATCAAAAAGATTGTTATTTCCAACATTCAGGACCTCCAACAATGTGCAGTTGACAAGCGATTTTGGTAGCTTCCCTTCAAAGGTATTCCTACTGAGGTCTAAAGTTTTCAGAGCACAGCCAATTGGAAATGAATCTGGTATAACACCATGGAGTCTATTGTTCCCTAGATTCAGCACTCCGAGAGTCATACTATTATTCAGTAGACATCGTGGTATTGTTCCACTCAAGGCATTGTTAGAGAAATCAAGAACTAGAAGGAAGCTGACATTGCATATGGATTCAGGAATTATTCCAGTGATGCTATTGTTTGCTACCGAGAAAAAGGAGGCAAGAGCAAGAGAATTTCCAATATCTAGTGGGATGGAATTGTTTAAATTATTGCTCGAATAGTCTACATAGATGGCAGAGGAAGGTGGAGTTGGTAAGTCACCTTTTATACGGTTGGAATGCAAGTCAAAGACTACAAGATTGCTGGCAGCATTGTAAGGCTGTTCCACGTACTCCAGCTGATTAAACGAAAGATTCAGGTGAGCGAGACCTTGACCACCAATTCCCCAAATCCAATTTGGTATTGCCCCCCGTATTTGGTTGTCTGAAAGGTCTAAGTGGATCATCCTTGACTGATTCTTGAGATCAGGAAACTTTTGCAGCCGACAAGAAGCTAGTTTCAATATGTTCAACTGGGGAAATGTGAAAGAGGCTGAATTGCTGCTACTTGTATCAACAGTCAAGTTATTGTAAGAAAGCTCCAGTCTTGAAAGGTTGCTCAGCCTCCCAATGAGGCTGAGGGGCACGATCCCCCTAAAGAAGTTGGAAGAAAGTGAGAGGACCTTAAGCCTCCCAATTTCAAACGTGGACTTGGGAATTGATCCATTCAGGTGGTTGTTACTCAAGTCGATTATATCCAACAGAGAGGAGGATGCATTGCGGAATTCGTCAACTTGGCCAACAAATTGATTGCTGTTAAGAAAAAGCTGCTGCAAGGAGGGGAGCTCAAATATATATGCAGGAAGGGTCCCGTTGAGTGAATTGTCCCCTAAATTTATGTAGACAAGCTCTGAGAGTCCTTCAAAATGAGCTCTAGACAGGAGACCAGTTAGACCATTATGGGAAAGGTCTAAGTAGGTGAGTTTCTTGGACTGTCGGAAATATGGGATAGAACCAGTGAAATTGTTAAAGGAGAAGTCCAAATAAACAAGATTTGTAAGGTTTGCCATTGTGGAAGGTATTGGTCCACTGAAAAAGCAATTGGAGAGCTCTAAGCTGGACAGGTTCTGAAGGTTCGAAATGGATTCTGGTAATGAACCAGAAAAGTTGGTGTCGCTTAGAGATAATCTCCTCAAAGATCCATTTTGAAGAAAAATCGGAATACTAACACGAAGCAACTCGTTAGTTGACAAGTCCAAACTCTCTAAAACTGATACCTGAAATATTCTTTCAGGAAATGTTCCTTGCAAATTACAAGAGGCAAGGTTCAAGGTAGTCATGCTCGAGAAATTGGCAAAATATTCAGGAACTGTGGTAGAGAGATTGTTCTGGCAAAGATGGATGAAAGAGAGAAAGTGAAGCTTAGAAAGTGATTCATGAATAGGGCCTGAAATTCGACAATCACGCAAGCTCAAGACGGTCAAGTTAGGCAAAAATGAAGATAAAGATTGACACCACTCAGTCCTCTGAGCTGAAAGATCAACACCATCAAGGTAAAGCTCTCTAAGCTCTGTTGAGTTCTCAATGAAATGACTCAAATTGGGATTCTCAAGTTTTAGTGGCTGGTCAAAGTCAGGGAAAAGAGTTGAGAGATCAAGAGTAACTAGCCTTGTTAATCTTGATAACATCATAGGAATTTGGCCAACAAAACCGGCATTCGATAAATTCAGGTACTTCAAGTTGGTGAGGTTGCCTATACCAATTGGCATGCTAACATTGAACTTGTTGTAAGCCAAATTTAGCCTCTCAAGATACTGAAGACTGAAAAGAGCACTTGCATTCTCAATTCCACTAGAAATAGTCTCATCATCCAGTTCCAAGGCAATCACATGACCAGAGAGATCACATGTAACCCCATCCCAATTGCAACATTCACTTGTCTTCTGGTTCCATTTTGCCAATTTATTTGACAAAGTAGAATTATACAGAAGGCTGCCCTTCAACTGTAGCAACAACGACTTTTGATCGTCAAGACATTGAGAGGAAACCAAGAAAATGTCATTTCCTGATAAGATTTGAAACAAGGGAATCAAGAAAAGCCATATAAAGTTGAGAGTTGTCATCATTTTTATGCAAATTGTTAGGTGGATATGACTCAAGTATGCAATTAGAAGGAACTTAAAAAGGAATAACTACGCGTTTGTATTAACTCCTACTTGTTTGATGTTAGCCCTTTTAGTTCTTATTGTTAACAGAACTACTTTAATTAAAGAACAAGGGGCAAGAGTTGTATTACAATATAATAGAATTAGTCTCAATACAAAAGAATAGGAAATATATAAGCATCCATTAACTAAATCTAACCTAATAGAAATCCATTAACTAAACCTAACATAATAGGAATCCATTAACTAAACCTAACCTAATAGGAAATAGGCCCAATAACAAAAGCCCAAACATATGGGCTAACACTTATGTGGAAGACTTTGAAGTCTCCTCTTTGGTCTTGCTTCATTTATGAAATTGTTAAGATGATTGATATCTGGATTGGAATTATATGGTTATAAATTTCATATCTACTATTCAACCAAAATATATAGTCATTTTCCCTTACCTAATCGATGAAGGAGCTAATTAACTCTCAATTCAACGACATAGCGTTACCCATTGATAGGTAGTTCAATTTCTAACCAATATATAATGTGGTCTGTTTTTAGTAGTGATTGTGATCTACTTTGCTCAGGCTATCCAGGATCATATATCATTATGTGAAAAGAATAGTTTATTTTTTTTTGTATTAAAAATTCATTATGCAATGGCACTCACTGAATATGTTGTTGTTGTATGTATCCGATAATCACCTGATTGGCTTATCAAATTTTTGTGCCGAATGGGACGAGCGAAGTACTACTTCCATACATTTCTGATTTCTGTACTTCTTTTTTAAAAATAATCATTTTGAAACCTCTAGTTAAAGACAGATGAATCTCTTTGCATGTTCATGGAAAAAGGGCATTTGAACTTGAATCTACCAAAAGACCAAAGAAAGGAGGAAAATTTGGAAGACTTCCACTAGAGTAAGGGTGTTTGGATTGACTTAAAAGTTGGTCAAATCTACTTTTTAGTAACTTTTTAACTTATGAAACTGTTTTACTTTTTATTTTTTTGACTTAAAAGCTACTTTTTTTAAGTCAATCCAAACGGGCTCTAACACTGGGTCAACAAAAGAAATAGCAATTAACAAGAGCAAAGATGGGGTCAGTTTAGTTGGAGACCAAAAACTAAAAGAGATATAGAAATTCCACAAGAAAAAATTAGAAGAAAAAGAATATTC
This sequence comes from Solanum bulbocastanum, assembly GCA_037074985.1. Classification (NCBI taxonomy): domain Eukaryota; kingdom Viridiplantae; phylum Streptophyta; class Magnoliopsida; order Solanales; family Solanaceae; genus Solanum; species Solanum bulbocastanum. The sequence continues at coordinate 7,835,235 of CM073605.1, forward strand.
AACCCTCATCAACCGTGTAGAAAATTAGTAGAGGCTTATTTCTTTCTTTTTAAAAAAAATAAAATTGAATCATTTCTCAATTTGTATATGTCATGTTCGAGTAAAGGTCATATTAATCTTCTCTGTATCGTTCTAAGTTTATCGGATACCCCCAAAAGATTGTAATTGCAACATTTGCAAGGTATTGTTGCACTTCATACATATTTATATATAGGTTACAACAACCCCTTACTTAATATTAGTATTAGGGAAAAGGACAATATTGATTTTCACTTATATTATTGAGATTCACATGCATAGAAAAAAAGAAAAAAGGGGGTTGGGGGGGGGGGGGGTGGGGGGACAAAACATCAATTTCTTCTCTTTGATTCATTTTTCTATGCTCGTTAATCAAACTTTTATATGAATTTCATGTCCTTATCATTCCACTCTTCTTCTTCTTTTTCTATTCGTAATTAATGTTACGATGTTTCTACAAAACTATAATGTAATTTTGTTATCAAACAATTTGTCATTTGTTGGACGAGGATTTTGTTCTATCAACACTCACTAAATGATCACTTTCAAGTGTCAAAGGAGATATTTTTATAAATACGGTGAAAATTAATTACCTCATTTATGGCCTATGAGCGGAAGCTATTTTTTCTATGACTATATCACGACTTCTAGCTTCATATTATTAAGATTTGACCTAAATTTTCTATTTTATGTGAATTATACCATAAATTAAATTTTCTTGGACGAATGAGCAATGGAAAACGATTATATATTTTGGTTGATGAATAGAAGTAGATATGAAATTATTGTTGGAATTGTATGGTTATAAATTGTCGAAGAGATTAATCATATTTCTCCTCAGATCACAAAAGAAAGAATCTTCTTCTTAATTCACCACCATTTAGTTTTTAGCTACTCGCTCAGTTTCATTTTTTTCCCGATTAAGTATGAAGTTTAAAAATCTTAAAGAGGTGTGTATATATATATAATATATTGAAATATATAATTTTAAATTAAAGTTATTTGTATAGATAGAGAAAAAATAGACGAGACATGTGGACTAGTAAAGTCATGACATCCGAAGAGCATCAAAAGTTATGCAAGGCACAATTAGATGAGACACATGGTCCAATTAGAAAAGGACAAGTGGGTAATAACTAAAGTAACAATATCACTCCGAAAACTATTGAACATTTCGCCCCATAGGACACAAAACGGATTAAAGCTTGGCACGCTCGAAGGAAAGACCAATAATCAACTTTAGTCATACTAAAATCATCCATAAGATAACTCGGATATTACTCTTTATTCTTGAAAGTCATTAGTTGTGCTATTTATCATGAGTAATGAGGATTTAGTACAAACAACCAACTCAAAAAATGTCTCTTATAAAAGTTGTAGCGTTATTATCTTGTAAAGGAAATCGATCATGACTTTACTAAATATTACTATTTTTCTTTAACAATTCATCACTTGTTTGATTAAATTCATAGCATCAGTAAGCTTGTTAGGGAGTACCTCCAACGTAGTGATAGAGTCAAGATTTTTACTAAAGAGTTTAAATTATGAAGAAGTAAGGGTTCAATATCTATTATATATACATAAAACATAATTTTAATTATCTATAAATAATGCGAAAAAATAATTATGCATTTATAAGGATTGAATTAACTCCTTGACTCCTTCTACTTGTTTGATGTTAGCCCTTTTTGTACATTTTGAAGAAGACTTCGAATATTCTCACTCTTTGACTCCTGCACAACACTTGTGGAAGTCTCCTCTTTGGTCTGGCTTCATTCATGAAAATGATACACTGATTTAGAACACACTTGTCTGAGTAAATTGGTGTAATTTTTCATTGAAGAGGGTTCAGATGAATCTCCTTGCCTCATGATGGCTCCACTTTTGCTTCAGCGGGTAACCACATATATTGAATTGTTTTTCATATTGATAGGGAACTATTTTTGTCCGAAAATTACAATATATATATATATATATATATATATATATATATATATATATATATATATATATATATATATATATATCACCTCAACTTTGCTTTTGAAATCAAGCTGCCCTCAACTTTGGACAATAATCACACTCCTCTTTTATCTTATGCATTATCCATTCTACTCTTATTATATCACAATATGTAATAACTATTTATATTATATTTAATTTATTTTTTAACCTAGGTATTTGTAACTTTTTCTTTAAGTTCATTAACATTATAAGTGGAATAATATTTCTATGAATTTGTCACAAAATTTACTATTATTTGTATGATCACTATTTTAATATATTAATATACATATAATTCTCTAAAAAAATATATAAAAAATCATTTTGAAATCTCTATTTAAAGATAAAGAAATCCCTACGAACATCCATGAAAAAAGACTAGATGCAATAATAAGGCAGTTGAATTTGAATATATCAAAAGACTAGAGGAGGAGGAAAATTAGGGAAACTTCCACTAGAGTAACACTAAGTCAACATAAAAAATATTACAAGAGCCAAGATGGGGTCGGTTTAGTTGGAGACCAAAAACTAAAAAAGATGTAGAAATTCCACAAAAAGAATTAGAAGAAAAAAAATATATTCACCCCTCATCAATTGTGTAGAAAAATAGTAGGCTTATTTCTTTCTTCTTTCCTTTTTAATTTTTTTTTTTGAATCATATATCAATTTATATATGTCATCTTTGAGTAAAGTGTAAACAGATGCACAATAATGAGACATACAGAAAGTGAAAAGAACTGAAGAGAGTCAATACGCTGAAGTTTACAAAAACTCTTTTATTACTATTTTTAATACTCTGCTATTGCAGATTTTATAGGCACAAAGAGTTAACAACGTTAAGCAATAAAGCTGGAAACACTAACTAATATTAATCCTAAAAAATAGGAACCAAATCCATGATAAACTACTCTCCTAAAGACTAGGACAAAGCTGGAAAATAAGACTTTATTTGCTAACATTCTCCCTTAAACTGAAAGCTCATGGGCTTCAGGTTAACGCTAGCTACTTGAACTCTTCCATTGTGCCAATACCCATAAACCTCCTCAACTTTTGGAAAGGGACAAATCTGAGAGTTTTAGTAAAAATGTCCGCCAATTGATCTTCACTTCGGCAGTACTGCAGCTCTATTGTTCCTTCATTATTAAGATCTTGTAGGAAATACTATGTCACATCAATATGCTTGCTTCACAGGATTCTTAGACAACTTGATGGCATAATTGTTGTCGCAAAATATTGTAGTGGCTCTTTCTGTCTTGAACTGCAACTCTTCAAGGATTCTCCTAAGCCAAACAATTTGGCATGCACAAGTTGTAGCAGCAATAAATTTTTCTTCTGTACTTCATAATGTGACAATTATTTGCTTTTTGGAGGACCACGATACAACTCTTGTCCCTAGAAGAAAGGCATAACCTGAAGTACTTTTTCTATCGTCTTGATCTCCTGCATAATCGTTGTCAGTAAAGCCAGTCAAATCTGAAATTTCTCCCTTCTTATAGAAAATTCCAAAATCCTTGGTTCCTTGCAAGTAACAAAGAGTTCTCTTTGCAGCTAAGAGGTGCATTTCAGTTGGACAATCCATATATATACTTACAAGACTAACAACATACATGATGTCTGATCTTGTAGTAGTTAGATACATTAAACTACCCTCTATTTGCTTGTAAAATGTCCTATCTACGTTGTTTCTGCTCCCAACTTTGCTTAGTTTTAAGCCAAACTCAACTGGAATGTTGGTTGAATTGCAATTCTGCATCTTAAACCTGTTTAAAATTTCTCGCACATACTTCTTTTGATAAACAAATATCCCATCATCAGATTGCACCACTTCTAAACCTAAAAAATAATGCATCTTACCAAGATCGACATCTCGAATTTAGTCATCATACATTTTTTAAATTCAGCAAACATGACACTACTATTCCCGTGAATATAAGATCGTCAACATATAAGCACGCAATGAGCATTTTCCCATTCTCCCCAATTTTCACAAAAAATGTATGCTCGTTTGGACACTTTTGAAAATTCATTTTCTGAAAATAAGCCTCAATATGGCTATACCAAGCCTTTTAGTCCATAAAGAGCTTTCTTTAATCGATACACCATCTGCTCGTTATCAATCTTAACATAACCAGGGGGTTGTTCGATAAATACCTCTTCCTTCAAGTATCAATGTAGGAAAGCTGATTTGATATCCAATTGGAAGATAGACCACGCGTTTTGTGCCGCCAAGGTAATTAGCATTCTGACAGTGCCTTGCAACTGGAGCAAAAACTACAGTGTAATCAAAGCCATACTTCTACTTGTATCCCTTAGCCACCAATCGTACCTTATACTTATCAATTTCACCATTTTCTTTCAGCTTTGTCTTATAGACCCATTTGACACCAATGGTTTTTTGCTTCTCAGGAAGATCAACAAGCTTTCAAGTATCATTCCTTTCAATAGCTTCAATTTCAGCATTCATAGCCTTTCTCCATTTTTCTTCTCTAATAACACTCTCAAAAGTTGTTAGGTCACAATCTACAAACAATGCAAAATGAGTAATTTCATCATCACTTACATTAATTCCAGTTACCTTATAGTCCCCCATCCACACGGGCTTTCTGTGAGCACGATGAAGAGACTGAGTTACTGCATCACTTTCTTCTAAAGTTGTTGGTAAAGTTTCAGCAGTTGGTGAAATTTCATCAAAAGTTGGTAGAGTTTCAGCCACTATTGGATTTGAATTCTCTGCACTTTCTGCCACTTCTTCGACTTCACTGTCAAGTACAATTGGAGTAGACTACTGCACACTCCAGTCCTAAGTGTTTTCTTTATAAAAGATAGCATCTCTACTGATCACAATCTTCTTCATTTGTGTATTAAGCAATTTATATGCCTTTAATGCTTCACTAACACCGAGAAAGATACACTTTTCACTTTTGTCATCAAGTTTCTTTCTCTTCTCGTCTGAAACATGTGCATAGACAATGCAACCAAAATTCAAAAGTGATTGACAGTTGGTTTTCTTCCACTCCAACCCTTTTCTAAAGTCATGTTTTGAACAACAAATGTTGGGCTTCTATTCAATACATGAATGCTCCAATTTATCGCTTTCAGCCAAAAAGTCTTTTCCATTCTTCCTCTTGCTAGCAAACTCTGCATCATATTAAGAATGGTTCTATTCTTTCTCTTTGAAATACCATTTTGTTGTGGTGTATAAGCAGTGGTGAGCTCTCTTCAAATTTCATTAAATTCACAAAAATCTTTAAAGACTTCTAAGAAATACTCGCCACCACGATCAGTTCGAAGAGACTTTATGGCCTTCCCAGTTTCATTTTCTACCTGAGCTTTGAAGGTTTTAAACACTCCAAAAGCTTCTGGTTTTTCCTGCAAAAAATACACCAAAGTTTTTTGAGAGTAATCATTTGTAAAGGTAGTGAAATACCTTTTACCTCCATTAGAAATTGGTTTAATTGGGCCACATATATCAGAATGCACCAACTCCAAAAGATCCTTCGCCCTCCACGACTTCCCTTTAAGAAATTGAGAATGATGTTGTTTGCCAACAACACATTCTTCACAAACTCGGGAAGGGATGAAAATTTCAGGAAGGCCTATCACCATATTTTTTTGTTGGAGAATTTTTGATCCACTAAAACCCAAGTGACCATATCTAAAATGTCACAACAATGAAGAATCTTTTACTTCTGTTTTTAAACAAGATTGAATACTCTCAATATTCAAGGGAAATAACCTTTTTGAATTCATTTTCACAATGGGAATAACTCCTCTAGTAGGACTATAAATCTCACAAATACCTTTTCCAATGAGAATAAATATCCTTTTTCTTACAATTTTCCAACATTTAATAAGGTACTTTTTAAAGCAGGAACGTATATCACATTATAAATTATTTCTTTAAAACCATTCTTTACTTTAATTTTAATATCACCTCTCCCCATTGCATCTACAGTAGAGAAATCACCAAAACTAACTTTAGAACGAAAGCCTTCATTTAAATTAGAAAAACAAGACTTACTTTCACTAATGTAATTAGTGCAACCTGTGTCCAGATACCAAAGTTCTTGCACGAGTTATTCTTGTGCTTGTATTATCATCAACAAAGTCTCTGTTTCCTTACTTTCAACAAAATTTGACTTCTCGTCCTTCTCATTAGGCAGCTTAGTATAACATTCGGATTGATAATGACCAAACTTATGACATCGATAACATTCTACCTTTGATTTGTCAAAATTCTTTCCTCAGCCTTTGTCGTAGTCATCATTGACCCTAAAATTTCTACCTCCATCTCTATTTCCATGGTCTCCTCTCCCTCTTCCTCTTCATCTACCTCTACACCTTCCTCTATAATTAGAAGAAATAAAAGTAGAAGCTTTTAGGGCTTGCTCTTCAGAAGTTGCATTGTGATTCATCTTCTATTCATGCATCAGTAAGAAACTTTGCAATTCGTCAAGCGACAACTCATTTATGTATTTTAACTCTTCAATGGAGCAAATGACATAATCATACCTCGACATCAAAGAGCGTAATATATTCTCAATAATTATGACATCATTCATCTTCTCGCCATAGAGTCGCACTTTGTTGCTAATCTCCATTGTTCTAGCACAATAACTCATTATAGACTCTCCTTCCTTCATCTGTAAGGTCTCGAAATCCCTTCTCAAGGCTTGAAGTTGTGCACGCTTCGCTCTGGCACTACCTTGATATTTTTTCTTCATAGAATCCCAAATATCCTTAGAAGTTTCTTTGCAAAGAATAGTTTCTAGGATGGGACGATCGATAGCCTGAAAGAGAAAGTTCTTTGCTTTCAAATCTTTTAGCTTTTTTTCTTCCAAATCTGCCTTTTGAGCATTTGTCAAAATTTTGTCTTCTGCCGAAGTGTTTATCCCGTCCTCGACAATTGGTTAATACTTCTTTGACCGTAAGAAATTCTCCATTAGCATGCTCCAATGGTCATAATGACTATCAAAGCGAGGAATCACTGCTTGTACGAAATTACTATTTGACGCCATGAGTTAAACCAAAAGAGGAAAAAAAGGGTTTAGCTGCTGCTATTTTCTTTTCACTCTAGAATTGCTGCTTCTTTCATAGTACTGCAGAATCTCACGCCCGCTCTGATACCACTATAAACAGATGCACAATAATGAAGCATATACAGAAAGTGAAAAGAACTGAAGAAAGTCAATACGCTGAGGTTTTCAGGAACTCTTTTCTTACTATTTTTAGTACTCTATGGATGTAGATTTTATAGACACAAAGAGTTAACAACGTTAAGCAATAAAGCTGAAAACCCTAACTAATATAAATCCTAAAAAATAGGAACCAAATCCATGATAAACTACTCTCCTAAAGATTAGGACAAATCTGGAAAATAGGACTTTATTTACTAACATAAAGGTCATGCTAATTTTCCATGTATTGTTCCAACTTTATTAGATATCCCCTAAAGGTTGCAATTGCAACTCAGAAAGGTTGTGTTGCACTTCAAACATCTTTATATACAAGTTATAACACCCTTATTTACTTTATATTAGTATTAGGAAAAAGGGAGAAGGCACAAGTACCCCCAGACTATGAACGAAATCTCAGAGACACACCTTAACTAAACTAAGGTCCTATTACTCCCTTGAACTCATTTTATATATAATATTGTACACCTTTTGGCTTATGTGGCACACCCCGTGACTCCACATAGTTGAGGTGCGTGGTAGATATTTGGATGCCACGTAAGCCAAAAAGGTGTACAAAATTACAAAAAAATGAGTTCAAGGGGTAATAGGACTTTAATTTAGTTAATGTGTGTATCTGAAATTTTGGTCATAATCTAGAGAGGTACTTCTACCTTTTCCCTTTGGAAAAAAGACAATGTTGATTCTCACTTATATTATTGAGATTCACATGCATACGAAAAAAAAAGGGTACAAAACATCAACTTCAATTGGACTTATAGCATGTAGGGAGGACCTCACTAATAAAAAATGCTTCAATTTCTTCTCCTTGATTCATTTTGTCTATGCTCGTTAGTCAAACTTTCATATGAATTTTGTGTTCTTGTCATTCCACTCTTCTTCATCTTTTTCTACTCTTAATTAATGCTGTGTTTAGTACGATATTTCTACAAAACTACAATGTAATTTTGTGTATTTGGTTATCAACAATCTGTCATTTTTTTGGGTGAGGCTTTTGTTCTATCAACACTCCACTAAATGATCACTTTCAAGTTTAAAGAAAATATTTTTATAAATATGATGAAAATTAATTACCTCATTTATTGCCCATGTGCGGAAGCTGTCTTTTCTATAACTATATCACGACTTCTAGATTCATATTATTAAGATTTGAGCTAAATTTTCTATGTTATTTGAATTATACAATAAATTAAATTTTCTTCGACGATTGGGTAATGGAAAATGATCTAGCAGTAGATACGAAATTATTGTTGGAATTGTATGGTTATAAATTGTCGAAGAGATTGATCATATTTCTCCTCAGGCCACAAAAGAAAGATACTCTTCTTCTTAATTCACCCCCAATTAGCTTTTAGCTACTCGCTCTGTTTCAGTTTTTTTTCATTTGACCAAGTATTAAGTTAATTAAAGTTGTTTGTATATATATATAGTAAAAATAGATGACATGTGGAGAGGAGCAAAAGTTACGCAAAGCACAATTAGATGAGACACATGGTCCAATTAGAAAAGGACACGTGGGTAATAACTAAAGCAACAATATCACTCCGAAAACTATTGAACATTTCGCCCCCATAGGACACACAACGGATTAAAGCTTGGGATGTTATTCTTAAAAGTCATTAGTTGTGCTATTTATCATGAGTAATGAGGATTTAATATGAACAACCAACTCATAAAAAATAACCCTTATAAAAGTTGTAGTATCATTGTAAAGGAAATCGATCACGATTGTACTAAATATTACTATTTTTCTTTCACAACTTCATCACTTGTCTGATTAAATTCACAGTATCAGTAAGCTTATTAGGAAGTACCTCTAACATAGTGATAGAGTCAAGATTTTTACTAAGGATTTTAAAATATGAAGACTTAACAGTTCAACATTTTCTATATACACATAAAATATAATTTTAATCATGTATAGAAAGTGCGAAAAAACAATTATGCATTTGCAGAGATTGAATTACCTCCTTCTACTTGTTTGATGTTAGCCCTTTTGGTTCATTCTGTAGAAACTTTGAAGATTCTCATTCATTGACTCCTGCACAGCACTTGTGGAAGTCTCCTCTTTGGTATTGCTTCATTCATGAAAATGATACACCGATTTAGAACAAACTTGTCTTGAGTAAAATAGTGTAGTTTTTCATCGAAGAGAGTTTAGATGAACCCCTAGCTAGTCCCATGTTGGCTTCGCTCCCGCTTCAGCGAGTAACTCTATATATTGAATTGCTTTTCATGTTGACAGGGGCCTGCTGAAATTGCAAGTTTTTGTCAGTTAGTGTGTCAGTTTCGGCAAAACGTTGAGATGCAGAAATCAGTGATAGAGTCTTTGTCAGAAAATCACATTTTATATATATATATACACCTTAACTTTACTTTTAAAATCAAACTCCCCCTCAATTTTGAAAAATAATCACACTCCTCTTTTATCTTATGCATTATTCATTTTACTCTTGTTATATCACATGAATATGTAATAACTCTTTATATTATACATAATTTATTTTTTAACCTTATAACTTTTTCTTTAAATTCATTAACATTATAAGTAGAATAATATTTTTATGACTTTGTCACAAAATTTACTATTATTTTTATGATCGCTATTTCAATATAATATGCATACATTTCTCTAAAATAAATTAGAAATCATTCTGAAACCTCTAATTAAAAATAGAGAGATCCCTCCAAACGTCCATAAAAAGACTCTAGATGCAATAAGGCAGTTGAACTTGAATCTATCAAAAGACCGGAGGAGGAGGAAAATTAGGGAGACTTCCACTAGAGTAACACTAAGTCAACAAAAAAAAACAAGAGCCAAGATGGGGTCGGTTTAGTTGGAGACCAACTGAAAAAAGAAGTAGAAATTCCACAAGAAAAAATTAGAAAAAAAGAGAGAATATTCCCCCTCTTCAATCGTGTAGAAAAATAGTAGGCTTATTTCTTTCTTTTTCAAAAATAAAAAATAAAAAATGAACCATTTCTCAATTTGTGTTTTGAACAAAGGTCATACTAATCTTCTCAGTATCGTTTCAACTTTATCGAATATCTGAAGGAACGACTTATTGCTTTCTAGTTTTGCACTAATTAGTATTTTTGTAATTGCAAGGTGTTGTTGCACACCAAACTTCTTTATATACAACAACCCTTAGTATTAGGGAAAAGGACAATATTGATTTTCACCTATATTATTGAGATTCACATGCATAAGCAAAAATGAAAAAAAAGGGGGGACAACACATTAACTTCAACTGGACTTGTAGGGAGGGGACCTGTAGAAATTGGTTTAATATCTTCTTTTTGATTCGTTTTACTATGCTCGGGATTCAAACTTTCATATGAATTCCGTGTCATTATTATTTCACGTTTCTTCTTTTTCTAGTCTTAATTAATGTTGTGTTTAGTATGATATTTCTACAAAATTATAACGTAATCTTGTGTATTTGGTTATCAGTAAACTATCATTTTTTTAGGTGAGGTCTTTGTTCTATCAACATCTCACCACTAAATTATCACTTTCAAATGTCGAGTAAGATATTTTTATCAATACGTTGAAAATGAATTACCTTATTTATTCTATGGTCATAAGCTATTTTTTCTATAACAATATCTTGACTTCTAGCTTCGTATTAATAGGATTTGAGCTAAATTTTCTATTTTATTTGAATCATATCATAATTGTATTTTAGTTCAAAAGGGATTTCTAATGGAAAAAAAAACTATTCCATATATATATATATATATATATATATATATATATATATATATATATATAACACAACAACATCCATAATATAGTCGTTTAAATTAAAGAAATTTATTCTACCATTATCTTTAGAATTTTTTTTATATTGGTAATTACCATGATATGTAGGCTAAGTAACCAAATTCATATCATAAAATCTTTTTTATGATTTTTCTTTGTTATATGATTTATCGTCATCAAAATTTGTAATTATGGACTTTCACATGACGCTCAATTAATTTTGATCCCATCAAGTACAACAAAAAAATTATCAGTTTGGGAATCTTTTTTATAGGATAGCTAGTCATTGTAAAGGCAAAATAGAAATAGAAAACAACTAATTGATTGCAAGTTATATAGCCAAACACTAATTTTCAAATTTTTTTCGTAGTTTTTCTCAAATATATTTGTGTGGTCAAACAACACATTATAGTCTTGCCTTCTTCTTCCTTTATAGCCAATGGTTCATGTATCGATGTTGAAGACAGGTTCAAAGCAGATTCAAATCAAGTTACAATCAATTTAACAATAATAAAGATTTTTGTCTACATACTTAATGTGGAGAAGAAGCTTCAACAATATCTCTAACATTCCTTTTGTGACATCTTTAGAAGTAAAAACAAAATATTGTAAATTATTTTTAATCATAAATATTTTTAATCTTATTTTTAACTATGACAAGAACTAGTATCGAATATTACGTGAAAAAAAAATGAAAATCAAGATTATTTTATCAGAAAATTCAGGCCAAATGACGTTTTGTTAGGATTTGCCCAGAATTTCCTAATTGGATTCTAATACTTGTATTTTGTTTCAAAAAAAATTCTTGATGGAAATAGGTTTTCTAAATCTATCCTTTTTTTTTTTTTTGTGAGGAAGCCTAGGACTTCTATAAATATCTTTTATTTCAATACAACAATACTATAACATCATCAATGTAATCGTTTAGAGATTTTTATTTAGGAAAAATATTTATTCTCAATAATTTTAAAATTATTTTTATATTAGTATTCAATAGACCAAACTCATATTAATCTTTTTTATTATTTTTGTTGTTGTGTGATTTATCATCGTCAAGATTTATAATTATTAATTTTCACATGATATCCTGACCTCCCCCACCCCCACTCCCCCTAAAAGTAGGCTACAAGGCCATTTTATTAATCCCAAGTCCCAACACGTATTACTTGTTCCAATCAATATTTGGACATAATTCATAATCTTTATTAATTAATTTTTTTAAATCAAAATACTCCTCAATTTGTATTTAATAGAGGTCTGAATCTTAATCATTCAGATTCAATCCATTAAGTCCATTTGTTTTTCTTTTTTTTAAATAAAACCTCTTAATGGCTCTTAATGTGTCTGAATGAATCAGATCTATAACAGAGTTCTAATACCATTCCGACTCTATTAAAATAGTAAGTGTTCTTTCTTAAACAAATTATTTTCTTCATTGCTTCTCTTCTGAGCAAGTTTCAAGTTTCTTCCTCTCCTTTTCCAATGAAATAACATTTTCGTTTGTGGTCAAAACTTCTTTGGAAGAAGTTATCATTGTTTCTTGAGAAAATTTGTTTGAGAAAACAAATAATTTTTTTTTTCTGCGGTGGGTTATAATTTTATTCTTGAAACAATTTTTTGGAAGAAGTTATCTTGGGTTTGGATTATAACTTTTATTGATATATTGTTTAATTTCGCATTTTAAAATTTTTTTTGCACATTCATATATTGAAAACAAACAATCTTAAATAATTCAGCGTTCAAACCTAGAAACTACCTCTTAATATTCAAATGTACATTCAAATTCTGACATTTTAATTTTAATGCATATCTTAATATTCAGATGTACATTCAGATTCAGACTTTTTAATTTTAATAAAAACAAATGAGGCTTTAGAGAACCTTTGAGCTATTCCATTTTACTCTATGCGAACGGCCATATCTGTTCTATTTTTTAGAAGTCAATATGATAGCAATTACAAAAAGATACATTTAACATAAATGAGTAGAATTTGCCCTTTTTTTAAAAGAAAAATTATAGTAGGAACTTTTTTTTCATAGTAATTCGAATTCACAATCTTAAAATTGAAAGTCAAAAATATTTATCATTCAAATTAAAAATTTAAAATCTTTAGAAAAATATATTGAAATCAAGTCAAAAACCCAAACCTAATACCTTTCAAAGTGATTCATTGCCGGTAAATTATAGTTTTTTCAATCCAAAATAAGTTTACTAAGACAAATATTTTTATATCATTAACTATAAAAATTGTTTTACTAATTTACTTTTTATATCACTTCAATTATTCTTTATATCTTCTTATATTTTTTTGGATTATTTATTGGACCAAGTGTATATCTGAAAAAAATAATATTAATGGTTGCTTCTTGATTTCCTAATAAGCCAAGACTTTTGTTCGATCAAGAAAACTATTCACTTTTTTTCGAATAATTTTTCATTTTACTTCAAAATTAGCATTTGATTATAAAATTTTTATATCCAACTTAAAATTGGATTCTAAATTTGAAAAAGGGCTTGTTTTCCAACTCTATTGGCATAAATCTAAATAAAGTGCTATTTTTTCTCCTTTGTAAAAAATAAAATAAAATTCAAACATAACTATATTTTCAACTTCATAAATTTCAAATAAATGAACAATATTTGAAATCTCTTATCAAACACCTACTTCGGATGAAAATTTATTAGATAAAACGACACATATTTTGAATCAGCTGGAGTACTTTTTGTTGTTATTATTTTGTTTTACGTTTTTAGTTTGTTTACGCCAATTAATTATATGAGATAATTATACTATAAATAGGAAATCATTCAAATTATGTAATGTTATTTAATTTTCGGTTAAATGAATTTTGTTCTAATCTTCTGGTAATTTGGTAAGAATTTTTTTTTTTTCACTTTAAAAAATCTAAAGTACATTAATGGTTTAAACTAATTAAAATGATGTAGAAATACTAAATTAAGAATATTACTTAAAATCATAACAACCAACTCTCTATCTCACCTATTAAATTCAATTTTATCGGCTAGACCATAATTGGAACATGTTTGGTAGAACACAATTAGTCTATAATCATTATAAAATATTTATTTAATTAAATTATTCAAGTTCGTTACAATCCAATCAAACTTATTATTTATTCTTATAATAAGTTTACTTATTCAATTTTATCACAGCTACAAAATTAATTAACATTTTCCCATTCTGAATAGCAAAACAACTTGGCATATTATTTTTCTCTAGAATTTTCTTCTTTTTCCTTCTCCGAAATTATTTAGTAAATTATTTATGTGATACTCTTTATATGTAAATTCATTTTAAAAAGAGGATATATTTTTATTATTAAAGCAATTTATCTTTAAAATTTCTTATTTCATCCTCATAGATACTCTATCATTTGATTGGGAACAAGTTATCCTGAGATTATTAGTTTCATACCCAGAATAAGTTATCTTGTACTCCCTCCATTCCATATTAAATTAATTTTTGAGGCATTTTTCATTTTTCAAATTAACTTAATTGTTCAGTTTTCAAGACTACTTTTAGAGTGTTCTTTCAATTTTACCCTTCATTAGTTAGTATTGAAATTAGTGATTAATTAATATTTAGTTATTTTAATCATAAATTTGACAATAATTAATAAGGGTAAAAATGGTAAACTAGGTTCAATTTATATCTTAATCTACTTTTCTTTAAAGGGTGTGAAACGCCTCAAAAATTAACTTAATATGGAATGAAGGGAATATATGAGATAACTTATCTATCTCTAAGATATAAATATGAAATAAATTATCCAGAATTGTTTAATACATTCAACCAAACAAAGGATAAAATAATATTACATTTTATTTCTGAAATTATTATAGAGTATACCTTATATTAAACAACTATGTAACTAATATTATGACGTATTTATATTTAATTTTTTAATTTTTTTCTTATTTTTCGTAAATTTCGTGTCAAACGTACCATTTTTTAGGCGGTAGGGTCGGCCACAATTTTCTAAGGAAGATGGTTGGCTGTCTGGCAATAGCTTCCTCTAGAGAAATGTATTTGCACATGTAATTTCCCTATTTTTGAAAATGGACTGCTATTGACTTTTTATCGACAAATTTCTATTTTTAATATATATAAGAAAAATATTTGAAAAAAACAAACATTGTAATAATTATTTCAATGACTTCAAATAACTCCTGTCCATACCTCTTCTTTAATTTATTATTAATTTATATATGCTTACAATTACAATAGGTACATTTTTAATATTATTAATATTAATTTATTAATCAAAATAGGAAAAAGGACAAAAATAAATAAATATGGTGAATGATCACAACTGCTACTATGTTATACAAAAAAAGACGCAAGTCACATCTGTTCATAGTATGAAAATTCAACACAATTCTTGTTTTTGTTACTTGAGATATGTTTGGTATTATCGTTGGGGTGTTAAAAATACCTATTATGAAAAAAACTATTTTTTTAGATAATTAAAATGTTTGGCTAATCAGAAAACTGATTTTAAATGAAAGTAGAAATTATTTTTTTATTGTTGAGAGAACTAAAAGTTTTATAGAAAATTATTATTTTCAAGACCAAGCTATCTCTGTCATATATACATAATTACCAATATAATTTTTAATTTATTTATTTGTGTGAATTTTTTTTCATATGTAGTAATTTAATTTATGGAATGATTTTTAAATTTATTTTGCTTGATAGTTTAAATTATATAATCATCATATTAATATTATATTAATGTTTTTTATTTATTTATCTATACATAATATTGATTAAAAATAAATTTGAATTTGTACAGTTTAATTTAATAAAAATAAATGTTTAATTAAAACATTTATTATAGATATTTAAATAGTTTCTCTTTGAAAATAATTTTAATATTAAAAGTGCATTGATACTTTTTTTTTTTTCATAGTTTGACTCTCAAAAACAATTTTAAAAAAAGAGTAGTCAAACATAATATGCTTATCAAATAAACTTGCCTAAGACAAACTGTTTTTTTTTTTTCAAAAGCATTTTTCTAAAAGCTATTTCAAGAAAATACTTCTAAAAATCAACAACTTTTAGCAACATGCAAAAACACACTCTTTACCCCCCCCCCCCACCCCCCCCACCCCTTTTTTTTTTTTTTTTTTTACTGTAGTTTTAAAAAAAAAGGAAAAAATTAGACATATTTATTAGGTATCCTAGTTTATTTATTAGCTATCCTAGTTTATTCCCAATTGGGTTGATATGATACAAGTGAAATAGACTAAGAGGACCAAAAATGATATTTTTTATATATATAAAAAAAAAGAGCTGCGTAGACTAACAGATTTAGACATGGACTACGTAGTTTTAGAGGTCAATGAAATGAATAAAAATTATAAAATTTTAATATTCAAACCTTAATCGAAATAAAAAGAGTAATTTTTTTTCATTTATTTATATTTTGATGTGCAAAATTATCCGATATCTTTATAGTTAAAAGTCCAAAAGAAGAAAATACATGCAAATTGCCTCAAACACAACGTCATAGAAAAAAAATTAGACATGAAAATTTCAACTATTGACTAACACGATAATAAAATAACAAGAGAAATCCAACAACATCAACAACAATAATAACATACTTAATGTAATTCTATAAGTGAAGTCTGATATTGACAGATCCATCTTTTCTAGAGATGCCAATAATCGTCGGTAAATTACGTTGCTTTGCTAGGTTAAAATTTTGCTTTTATGTATAAACACTATATATTGACTCCCCTAAAAAAAATTACATGTCTCGTTCTTTGTAATATTTTGACACTTCTTAGTGAGATTTTTAACTTCGCCATTGAAAATCTTGGGAGGGTGATGTGTATGCAGATTTTTACCCCTACGTTATAGTTATAAAGTAGAGAGATTGTTTCCGATTGACTTTCGGCTAAGTAAAGTGAAATAAGTAATAGTGGTCAAAAAACTTGCATGTAAGAGAATCCAATGGTAAACAACCAACTCCACTCTTAGAATAGAAACTCCTAAATCATAAATATAAATTCAAACAAATGCAAAAAAGGTCAAGGTTTTGATTAGTATTTTCCGTATATACTAAAGTATATTCAAAGTCACCCAACCAATAAACAAATAGGCCCGACATAAAAACGCGTCGAAAGAAGCAATACAATCTGCAAATACATAATTAAACAACCAAGCACTTGTCCTATTTTTCTTTTGACCATTTCTTCCCCTCATTTTCATCTTCTTTTCTACCTTCTCCCTTCACTTCAATCACAAAGTGGAAAAAACAACAAGTTTGATGGATTATAATTCCTCCAAGACTTAAAGCTATGAGATTTTTATTCCTTCTATGGCTCTTCTTCATACCCTTTTTGCAAATTTTATTAGGTAATGAGATTTTCTTGGTTTCCTCTCAATGTCTTGATGATCAAAAGTCATTGTTGCTGCAGTTGAAGGGCAGCTTCCAGTATGATTCTACTTTGTCAAATAAATTGGCAAGATGGAACCAGAAGACAAGTGAATGTTGCAATTGGGATGGGGTTACATGTGACCTCTCTGGTCATGTGATTGCCTTGGAACTGGATGATGAGAAAATTTCTAGTGAAATTGAGAATGCAAGTGCTCTTTTCAGTCTTCAGTATCTTGAGAGGCTAAATTTGGCTTACAACAAGTTCAATGTTAGCATACCAGTTGGTATAGGCAACCTCACCAACTTGAAGTACCTGAATTTATCGAATGCTGGTTTTGTTGGCCAAATTCCTATGATGTTATCAAGATTAACAAGGCTAGTTACTCTTGATCTCTCAACTCTTTTCCCTAACTTTGACCAGCCACTAAAACTTGAGAATCCCAATTTGAGTCATTTCATTGAGAACTCAACAGAGCTTAGAGAGCTTTACCTTGATGGTGTTGATCTTTCAGCTCAGAGGACTGAGTGGTGTCAATCTTTATCTTCATATTTGCCTAACTTGACCGTCTTGAGCTTGCGTGATTGTCGAATTTCAGGCCCTATTCATGAATCACTTTCGAAGCTTCACTTTCTCTCTTTCATCCGTCTTGAGCAGAACAATCTCTCTACCACAGTTCCTGAATATTTTGCCAATTTCTCGAGCATGTCTACCTTGAACCTCGCCTCTTGTAATTTGCAAGGAACATTTCCTGAAAGAATATTTCAGGTATCAGTTTTAGAGAGTTTGGACTTGTCAACTAACAAGTTGCTTCGTGGTAGTATTCCGATTTTTCTTCAAATTGGATCTTTGAGGAGATTATCACTAAGCTACACCAACTTTTCTGGTTCATTACCAGAGTCCATTTCGAACCTTCAGAACCTGTCCAGGTTAGAGCTTTCCAATTGCAATTTCAATGGATCAATACCTTCCACAATGGCAAACCTTACAAATCTTGTTTATTTAGATTTCTCCTTCAACAGCTTCACTGGTTTTATCCCATATTTCCAACGGTCCAAGAAACTCATCTACTTGGACCTTTCCCGTAATGGTCTAACTGGTCTCTTGTCTAGAGCTCATTTTGAAGGACTCTCAGAGCTTGTCTACATAAATTTAGGGGACAATTCACTCAACGGGACCCTTCCTGCATATATATTTGAGCTCCCCTCCTTGCAGCAGCTTTTTCTTAACAGCAATCAATTTGTTGGCCAAGTCGACGAATTCCGCAATGCATACTCCTCTCCGTTGGATACAATTGATTTGAGTAACAACCACCTGAATGGATCAATTCCCAAGTCCACGTTTGAAATTGGGAGGCTTAAGGTCCTCTCACTTTCTTCCAACTTCTTTAGGGGGATTGTGCCCCTCGACCTCATTGGGAGGCTGAGCAACCTTTCAAGACTGGAGCTTTCTTACAATAACTTGACTGTTGATACAAGTAGCAGCAATTCAGCCTCTTTCACATTTCCCCAGTTGAACATATTGAAACTAGCTTCTTGTCGGCTGCAAAAGTTTCCTGATCTCAAGAATCAGTCAAGGATGATCCACTTAGACCTGTCAGACAACCAAATACGGGGGGCAATACCAAATTGGATTTGGGGAATTGGTAGTGGAAATTTGGCTCACCTGAATCTTTCCTTTAATCAGCTGGAGTATGTGGAACAGCCTTACAATGCTTCCAGCAATCTTGTAGTCTTTGACTTGCATTCCAACCGTATAAAAGGTGACGTACCAATTCCACCTTCCTCTGCCATCTATGTAGACTATTCGAGCAATAATTTAAACAATTCCATCCCACTAGATATTGGAAATTCTCTTGCTCTTGCCTCCTTTTTCTCGGTAGCAAACAATAGCATCACTGGAATAATTCCTGAATCCATATGCAATGTCAGCTACCTTCAAGTTCTTGATTTCTCTAACAATGCCTTGAGTGGAACAATACCACGATGTCTACTGAATATTAGTACAACTCTCGGAGTGCTGAATCTAGGGAACAATAGACTCCATGGTGTTATACCAGATTCATTTCCAATTGGTTGTGCTCTAAAAACTTTAGACCTCAGTAGGAATACCTTTGAAGGGAAGCTACCAAAATCGCTTGTCAACTGCACGTTGTTGGAGGTCCTGAATGTTGGAAATAACAATCTTTTTGATCGTTTCCCATGCATGTTGAGGAACTCAACCAGCCTGAAGGTCCTAGTCTTACGCTCCAATAAATTCAATGGAAATCTTACGTGTAATATAACTAGAAATAGTTGGAAGAATCTCCAGATCATAGATATAGCTTCCAACAATTTTACTGGTATGTTGAATGCAGAATGCTTTTTAAATTGGAGAGGAATGATGGTTGCAGATGATTACGTGGAGACAGGTCGCAATCATATCCAGTATAAGTTCTTCAAATTAAGTAACTTGTACTATCAGGACACAGTGACATTAACCATCAAAGGCATGGAGCTAGAGCTTGAGAAGATTCTCAGGGTCTTCACATCTATTGATTTCTCTTCAAATAGATTTCAAGGAATGATACCAGATACGGTTGGGCACCTTAGCTCACTTTATGTTTTGAACCTGTCACACAATGCCCTCGAAGGACCAATTCCAAAATCAATTGGGAAGCTACAAATACTTGAATCACTAGACCTGTCACGAAACCACCTGTCCGGGGAGATCCCCTCAGAGCTTTCAAGTCTCACGTTCTTAGCAGCTTTGAATTTATCATTCAACAATTTGTTTGGCAGTATCCCATTGAGTAATCAATTTCAAACATTCTCAGCAGATTCCTATGAAGGAAACAGAGGCCTATGCGGGCACCCTCTTAATGTCACCTGCAAAAGCGATGCTCCAGAGTTGAAACAAGCACCAAGTTTTCAAGATGACTCTTATGATTGGCAGTTCATATTTACGGGTGTGGGATATGGAGTAGGGGCAGCAATCTCCATTGCACCTCTGTTGTTTTACAAGCAAGGGAGCAAATACTTTGACAAACATTTGGAGAGAATGCTTAAACTGATGTTTCCAAGATACGGGTTCAGTTACACCAGATTTGACCCTGGGAAGGTTGTGGCTGTGGAACACTATGAAGATGAAACCCCAGATGACACCGAAGATGACGATGAGGGGGGAAAAGAAGCATCTCTTGGGCGTTATTGTGTCTTCTGTAGTAAACTTGATTTTCAGAGAAAGGAAGCAATGCATGATCCTAAATGCACTTGTCATATGTCATCATCCCCCAATTCTTTTCCTCCTACACCATCCTCTTCTTCACCTTTATTAGTCATATATCACAAAAAGTTTTGATTTTTAAGCTTCTTCATATCTGCACATTTGTAATCTGTATATAGTTACAGGTAGCACAGGATTGATCTAAAGCAAATTAATGTCTTTTTTGAAGTCATTTATTATCATCTTTTATTGTTCAAAATAGTTTAATTATGATGATCATTAATTCATTCAAACATGGCCACCTAGACACACACCATGAACTTGAATCGAGCAAACAACTACATACCCAATATATTTCCAAGAGTGAGGTCTGGGGACGGTAGAGTGTTTCTGATAGTCCCTCAGCTCAAAACAAAAACAGACTAAAGAAAGACCTAATGGAAGTACAAGATACAATAGGTAGTAACAGAACAACATATAGTACCAGAACAATACTATAACCAAATAATACTACAAACGAACTACACGAAACAACAAATATCAACAAAATCAAAGAACAAGAAACTACAAGCATAGCACTAAGACTACTAGCAAGGGCACCAAGACAATGCACTACTCCTACCTATTAGCATGATACCCTAACTTGCGTCCTCCGTGCCTTCTTATGTAAGATCATGTCTACAATTACGTTGTGTCCTGTCTAACCACCTCTCCCCACTACTTCTTCGGTCTACCTCGAGTAATTTGGAATTGATGCATAATTAATTATGAAGCACAATAATCTTCATTGTGGGTCTTATAGTTACCAGTTTCACAGTGTGGTTCAGACATTTTATCGAACACCTAATATTCAGTTTATTCAATTAAACTAGCAAATTATGGAAAGACAAGACACATTATATATACCGAATGAAGAGCTTGAAGTTTCAATTAAACAAAACAGGGCGAAACTACCCGTGACCAAAATGGAAGTATAATTGTGAATGTTCATGGGACAAATATACATCAGTTCTTCACAAAAGTGGTGCCTAATATTGATGATCACTGACCAGTTTGCCAATCAAAGCCAAAATTGTCACAATCTTCAATTATTCCAAATATATCTGTAAATTTTATTTTTCTGACGAAAGGATTCTCAAACAGATTTAACTTATACATTGCAAATCAAAATGTTAAAGAGTTCATCTCTGCAGCTCAGTATTTTATACTGTTTTATTTTTTGTTTTACATAAAGTCATCTTACAAAGGATGAGTTCTTATTTAAAATTAATCAAAAATATTATTTTTTTATGTTCAGTGTATTTTTTATTGCGATGAACTTAAATTGCATTCTTAATTTTCTAATCCAGTGTCAACCATTGTCCATTGGAGGTCGATTTGAATAATAGTAATTAAATAAAAATAAATATGCCGACCTCAAATGAAAATTTCAATGAAAATAAATTTAATTATGTAAAAATTGATATTACCGACATTCGAAGGTTGGTATTATAATTTTTTTTACCTTTTATTTTATACATAATCATCTTCCGGAGGATGGTGTAATTGAAATTTATTATAAATATTTTCTTTTTATATATATTTAATTGAGATAAAATTAAATATTATTATTTATTTAATTTATTAAGCAAATACCAACTACAAGAAGTCCACTGTTCTTATATTTATTTTTATCAGGAATATTTCTGACCTTTGGAGGTCGATATTTGATTTTTCTGCATTCTTTTTTTTTTTTTGCCAAAATACAAAATTAAAAAAATATATATTTTAACACTATCGACCTCTGGAGGTCAATATTATAGATTTGCATTGGAGGTTGATATTCACAGATTTTAGTAGTTTGTTCTTTTATCCTTTTGGCTATGACATCGGAATTCTTTGTTGGTCAAATCACCGTTATTCCCCAAATCCTTTTTGGATATCAGGGTGTTTTCTACTTATCACGTTGTCACATGTCCGTCCTTTCAACACACAATAAGTGTATGTGATCACAAGTAATAAGTGATTGCTTTCACAATCGAATTTATCAATTCCTCAAAGATTTAGTTGCTAACAAACTATCAATTTTTCTCATGTATTTATTAGAACTAGTGTTGTTATTTTGGTGATTATTCTACTAGCTAATACTACTATTGAATTTGACTAAAACAAATAGGAGGACCCACATGCACCCGACAACTTTTAAATATTTTGTGTATATATATATATATATATATATATATATATATATATATATATATATATATATATATCATTCTTAATAAGTGGTGGTTTCGTCGGACCACCAGGGATAGTTCTGTCATTCTACCTCTAATCTGACCAATTAACAAACTCTAGCTTGTGCCTTTTCGAGTTTCCTCTGATTACTGAGGATAAAACCGTCATTTTGCTCTAATTTGACCCATGTATTCCCGTCATTTTGCCTTAGCTTTCCTTAGGATATTCAAGGGTCTCTTCTGTTGAGACCTATTTCATGTCTCCATCTGTAGCTGCCACGTGCTATAAGTTTCTTCTTCTACATCTGTTAATCTACAAAGCTTCTATCGATTTCCTTGGGAAAACACAACAAACTAAGGAAGGTATGCTTCCTATCTCTTCTCTGCTCATTTTCCTCCCTTTCGGTCAAAAGTTTCCCCAGGATTTAGACGACCTCTACTGATGTGTCTTTGTGTCTTTGTTTCGTTGATTTATGTTTTGGTAGATGTTGTATTCAGCCTTAGTTTTTACCTTTTGTTGATGCCTCTTGTCTCTGCTTTGTTCCTTTTTCCCACTTTTAATCGAAGGTTTCCTTATGCATCTTTCCGCCTTTGTTTCGTTGATTTATGTTTCTGTCGATGTTGAATTTGTTAGGTCAAGTTGTTACCGTTTGTTTAAATCTAATGTTATTTTGAAGTGGAGGAAATCCATGGAGTATTGCTGTATTTTTTCATTTGTTTGTCCGAGGTGTAAGTCGTTTGAGTAAGGAAAACTGTAAAATGTTGAACATGAATTTTTCGTTTGATGAAATTTAACCTCGGTGGTTATTTTCACACTTTGGGCCTTTATTTCGTTTAGTATTGGCAACACAGTGTAAATATCTGTTTGTTTACTAAATCTGACCCGTTGGATGAAATGAATGAGAAACTTACACAAAATAAGAGCTTAGACGTCCCCTAGAAAGTCAAGCTCGTGAGACTTTCAATACTGTCTTCACTTTGTACATCAGTTGACTTCATTAGAACTCTGAACCATGAACTCATCAGTGCTTGTAGTAGATATCGGATGTGGACATGCTTTCCTCTCTTTATTTTTATTCATTACGTAAACTATTTAGTTAATTAGGAATAAGAGATGTCTTATTAAATGTAACTAAATCTGTTAACACAATATCACAGGAAAAGAAACTAAAACAGAATACAATGGACTACCAACTAAAAGGTTATATGATATAGAGGTAACGTCCTCTGTTGCTCCCCAATGTACACGCAAGTGTATGTGGTCGCTCAAGTAATATAGATTCTTAAAGGAACGAGTTATCATTCCCAAGGGACTTATGATTAACTTATATCCAACACTTAACTCTACAAATAAAATAGAAGTAACTGTTTTAGAGATGGTGATGATTGTTAATTACTACTAATTATGAACTAAATAAATGTAACTAAATGTGAACGACTTTAAGATGATGTTTCAAGCAAGTAAAAGACAATTCCAGGGCTGCAACATGCATTGAATCTCATGTATCATATTATTGGCTTAGAACTAATTTTTAGTCGTCAAGTTACTGATTTACAGGGTTAATTGTATGAGTCGGGTTCACACCTCTAGTCGCCTACCCCAGTTAGCTATCTAACTACATCGTTGAGCGGGGATAAATAGACTAATTGGCGAGCATTTATATTTCATCTTGTTTTGTAACCAAGCGAGTTATTCGTCCGGGCATCACTCCTGAACACAAATCACCTCAACTTAATGGGTCGATCAAGCTCTCTATATTCTCTGTTCTATCTAACGTCTCCTCTCCCGATTCAAGTTTAGACAATATATTTATCTTATGGTGATCAATCATAAAATACTAAAACAAGAACATAGAAGTAACTTATAATGACAACCAAGAATTAATTCAACAAGCCTTTAATAATCAACAATCCATTCGTAGCTACAACCCTAGAACTAAGGCGTTTAGCCACTCATGCTATTAGAAAATCACAAAATACAATTGTTTATGCGATTCCAGGAAAATATAAGAGTTAAAAGATCAACACCTATTACAAACGTGAATACTTGCTCTTGCACACCCAATAAAAGTCGAACCTAATTATGGAGCCCTAAAGGTCTATTTATAATGGTAGGAAAATTAGATCCAAAGTCTATTACAATTAGGAATCCTTTTTCAACACTTTTAAGCTAGAAAAGTCGGGATCCCATTGACGTGTCGCGCCTAGCATTGCGCCCGAACTTCACCTCTGAGGTTTCCACCCTGGCATGTCGCACCACTCAGAGCGCCTGAGAAAGGCCACTGAATGTTGGCCCTTGGCACCTCACGCCTAGCAGTGCGCCTGACCCTGAGGCCTTCATCCTTGGCTGCTTTTCATGCTCTCTTGCATCTCTTTTCTTTAATTTGACTCCAATTTCCTTGAGAGGTCCTGAAATCTCTAATCACATGTATTAGTGCATAATCATAACAAGTATAACAAAATCAAGCTAATAGACTCAAGATCATTCATTACTTCAATCAATTCATGGGCAAATATTGACAACTTAGGCATATAAATATGCCTAAGATCACCACCCCACACTTAGACTTTTGTTTGTGCTCAAACAATCTTTAGACTATCAACTCTTTTTTTCACAACCCTTGATTTATCAACCCACCTTAAAATCAACCAAACATTTTCAATCATGATCTTGTAGTTCACAACGGATGCACACTCCACGACTTTTACACCAACTTACAACACACGCTAAAGAATGACTCTTTTAACATTTTTCCGGGCTAATGCAAATTCATACAAACACACCAATTAGATAATCCTACAAATGCCATGAATGCCCTCACTTATTTTTGTTTAGTACGGCCTTTCACTCAAATATCAACAAAACTTATTTTTTTCAAACAATCAACTCACTCTCACAAAGAAGATTCTTACTTCTTTCAACATACCATAAGCTTGCCTATAGTGTATTCTTACTTTCGCCTTATATTTCTCAAGGAATCAAGAAGACTTTCATTTGGTTGTAATGTCGGCTTAAGGTAAGGGAGGAAATATCTAGGAATCATTTTACTGACTACACCTCCCTAATGAACATGCCATTATTTTTCCAACAATCTCCTTCATAGCTTTTCTTTCCTCCTAGTACACACTTCATGAATATTTTACCCCTTTTTGTTGCTCCATCTTTGCCCTTTATCAATTTTTTTTTTAAATGTTGTTGCACTAGCCACCCTCACTTTAGATGTTAAGGTCCGAGTAAGGTACATGATGAGTCCTCAAATTGGACTCATTTACGGGTTTATTTTAATAGAAATAGTGTCCTCAAATGCTCATTTATTCTAAATATCTGATGAAAACACTTAAGTTTCAGGTATTTGAAGTTTTAGTGGAAGCATGGACACCTAGGCACAAAAAGGAACAAAAGGGCTGAAAAGAACGAAGAAGCTGAAGCTTGAGCATCACCAAGCACGCTTGGCGATTCGCCGAAGGGACGAACTCCGTCTTTTGTTCCAGTACGCGAAGCATTGGAGGAGCAGGATCAAAAAGGCAATGAAAGGAGCAGTCGACGTTTCATCAAATAGTTTCGTGAATCAGTACTATGTCACCCAATGACAAAGAGCATGACGATGTTGAAGGCTAGTGCAAGATGGCAACGAACTACACCAAAGGGCAAATCGCCGAGTTAATCAGCGATTCTGACTAACCTCACCGAGTGATCCGCTAGCACTATTTTGTGAAGTCTATAAATACTAAAATCTTTATTAATTTTTATAGAGTCAAAAAATTATTATAATTTTCATAATAGAATAGTACTTTTTTGATATTTTTGCTCTAAGTTTGAGAGGATTTTGGAGACTTGAAGAAAAGGAGGGTTTCATCTTCTAGATTTAGAGTTGGGTATCTTGGATTCTTCATTCTTGACCTGTAACAAGACTTAAATCTTCATACCCATTTGAATGCAAACTCATTTAGGTATAAATTTCTATCTCTTGATGTATGGTAAAAAACTCCCATTCTTGGGGTGTGATTTAGCAAATATGTGTTGATATTATTGTTGGGTCTTGTTTGCTGATAGGTTAGATGTATTTTAATGGTGATTTCACCTAGTGGTTGTGGAATTTAATGGGTTTGTAGTTGCAAATACAAAACCACCCATGTGTTTTCGGCTTGCTCGAGGAGAGAGGTCACGAAACCAAGACCGCCAGACTGATGGCCTAAGGAGTGGGTTGACATGAGGTTCAACCCGAGAGGGTGAGTCCTAGTCCCATATCCTAACACTCAGCTCGAGAAAGTGAATGGGGTAAGGCGTAGGCTGGCCTTCATGCGGCAAATGGGTGTTTGAGAGGAACCCATTTGAAACGAGGTAAGTTGCCCGAGAGGGAACTTATTTCCATTTAAAGCTTAGCCTAGTCACTATTAGCTTGCAAATTTCCTATCAAAAACATGTACTCAACGATTTATATCAATTTATATTGCGGTCACACCCCAAGAACTTCCCCCCACACTTGCTCTCCCCTTTAATTTTGTTGTTTTTATTACACTTGTGCAAACCCCCATTTGATATTTGACACTTTCGTGTC
Source organism: Solanum bulbocastanum (assembly GCA_037074985.1). Classification (NCBI taxonomy): domain Eukaryota; kingdom Viridiplantae; phylum Streptophyta; class Magnoliopsida; order Solanales; family Solanaceae; genus Solanum; species Solanum bulbocastanum. The sequence continues at coordinate 7,862,606 of CM073605.1, forward strand.
ACCCCCTTTAATTTACTATGTTTTTACTCGTTAATGTCTTTAGCTACAACTAATTAGAAATAAATTTTATTTTTTTATTAATTCTCAAAACCACTCCCTTGGGACACGACCCCAACATTTGGTTGGGTTGCTATATTATCGACAATCGTACCGTAGGTTAGTGTCGTTGGTCACGAAAAACATTAGTACACATTATCCTTGATAGGACCAGGCCCAATGTTTCGAGCATAGTTCTGAAATATCCACCTTCAATTGAGTTGAGGTGCACATTGTCACTAAGGATCAAGGCCAAATTTTTTTTTTTAACTATCCTTTTCTTTTCCACACAATGTAGCATTTCACCCTTTATTATATCAACCAACAATTTTCAACCCTTCTTCTTAGCATAGTGCATTAAGGATTTTATTAGGATCAAAAGACTTGGTATCAAACAAACGGGTTTCGGCTTATCATGTGGCTTATCAATAAACAAGGCTAAAGTCTCAATGGGGGCTTCACTAGGGATAATTTCAATGGTACAAGTAGAGTCAATAATTGGTTAATTCAAAGAAACGCCTCCATCACATTCCCTAAGTCATACAAGCTATTAATTCAATCACACACAAGGAAAGTTCTAGATATCAAGTTAAGCAAGAACCAATCAACTCTCACCACAGATGGCATCATGACATATATACGGACATACCAATTAACATGCTCATACAACTAGCATTACGGTATCAATACACAATTAAGCCCATTTATTTTATTTTGAGTCAAACTAAGAATACATGCTTATTACAAGGTTAACATTCTATTTCACTTTTCCAATTGTGACTACCCATGACGTTTGACTAACTTTTTCGGACATAGTTTCAAAAGGCCAAGGTTGGTTTCTCAATCCTACTCTTCTATGTGACTAATTTTCCCTTAAGACGGTCGTCATCCATCTATCATTGGGAACTGTCACTCTTATGACGACTTTAAGACTCAATAAAGCAGTAAACTAGTCCTAGTCGGTTCAAAGGGACAATCCTCAGTAAAAGTACCGAAAACAAATGCTGAGGAACCCAAAATTAAAAATTAAAAATTAAACTAAAACTAACACTAGACTCGATAAAGTAGTAAATAGCTATATATAGCATAGACGTATTACCCCACCCTATACTTAAAAATAAAAATTGTCCTCGATGCACAGTTTAAAGCAAAGTATAGAGTTAGGAATACTCCCTCAGGCCTCTAGGCCTCATTGTCACCGCCATCGAACACCATCAAGGCAATCACCTCCCCATCATCAGCATCATCTTCCTCATCATCCATAGTCTCATCAGCAGTAGCCTCATCATCATCCAGAGGCTATAAGAATGCGGGACCAGTTCTGCATAAGTCCGCTGCACTCTCGATCAAAGGGTAGCGATCCGCAAGGTTTTCCATCTGCTCATCTGTAACCAAGCGTCCTTCGATCCGTTACTGCAGCTCTACCATATCGAACATTCTTGCCATGACACTGTCATCATGGGCTTGCCTCTCTTAGGCAGACAAGACAGGTCCATGGGACGTGTATAGTACCTTTGTTCGAGTCACATCAACTAACTTACCCGCCAGATTCGGGTGAAAAGCAATAGTCAGGTCCACAACCTCTTCCCAATACCCTGGACCCTCAGAAAATGGGTTATCAAACCCCCATAGCAAAACCTCCACCTCATATTATTCCTAAATTTCATCATGTTCTGTCTAACAATTTCCCCTACATTGATGGGCATCCCCTTCATCAGCATATAAACCAACACCACCCTATCCCTCGTCACCTCTGTCAGATGTTTCGTAGGTAACAACACACTACACACTATCTTTGACCACACCCTAGCAACTTGATTGAAATTAGAAAAGTGAAGGGTATTATGCCTCCCAGTATCCTTGCTACGCTCCCACCTAGCCCTGGACTCTACCCCATATAATGTATGTCAAATATCTCTATAAGGAGGTTTATCCTTTAATGTATTAAAGTCATCAGAATCACATTCGGGGCCCCCAAAAATTCATTTAGTATCGTAGCATTGAACTTTACATCCTCACCTCTAATAGGAACAATTTTATACTTAGTTTCAGTGAGCCAATTTGCATAAAACTCACAAACTAAAGACAAATTACAATATCCCGAATGATCAAAAATAAATCTCAGCCCCAACTCAAACAGTCTGATAAACAACAGAAAATTGAGACTGCAACCATACCTTATGGACGTACTCGTCGCCCATATACTTTGGTTCACTCTGACAGTCAAACCATTCCCAACCATACCGCTCCACCTCTTTTTTCCCAAATTTTTGGGCTGGTTCCCGATTTTCGTACCCGGATGCTTCCCCCTTCCTACTCCGCTTAGAACCTGCCACATTTTTTTCTTTTGGTGCCATTACAACCTGTGAAGAAGAACAAAAATAGAGAAAAAGAAAAAAATTGAAATTAGAAGGGGGGTGTTTGAATTAGGCAGTGGGTGAGGGAAAAGATGGAGAAAAAAAGTTGGGAGGATGAGAGAAGTGGGGAAAAGTAGTGTTGGAGTTGTGGGGTGTTGAAGTTTTATAGTGGGTGGTAGGGAAAAAGAAAGGTTTGTGGTGTTAATGGAGGTTTTTGAAGATGAAAGGTGAGATAAAGAAGAATAGTTGGAGAGAATTTAGGAGGAGGGTGGGTCGATTGAATTTGGTGAGAATGGGGGTCGAATGGAATTTTTAAGGATTTAAGGGGAGTAGGCTGGGTTGGATTCGGGTAAAAACCTAGATTTTAAAAATCTGGGTTGAGACGCTATGGAGGAGCGACACGCCAGCGTAGCACCTCAACAACCGCGCTGAGTTTTTATGCCAGGCGCGGTGCGCCTAGCTTCAGTGATTTTTCTGGGTTGAGGCGTGATGGAGGGGCGACGAACCAGCGTAGCTCCCCAAAGTCCTCGCTAAATCTTTATGCCACTGCGCCTGGCTTCAGTTTTTTTTTTCATTTTTCACTATTACAAGCTAAGTTACAAATAATGAAAAATTCTATCTAGCTAAAACTAATAGTTAAAAGTAATTCCCAGATTCTAATAATTGAAACTACGCTAAAACAAAACTTCAAAATTCAAAAACGACTACCTATCTATTACATATTGTTCATGGGTTGCATCCCATGTAGCACTTGATTTAACATCATGGCACGACACGGCTTGGATCATTGATCATTTAGCTCAAGAGTCTCTCAATCACGATCCGAATCTATACCAAAATAGTGTTTTACCCTTTGCCCACTTACCAAGAACATAAGGACAGTCTCGTCTTTAAGTTCAACAGCCCCATGTTGTGTCATTCTTACCACTTCAAAAGGACCAGTCCATTTAGACTTAAGTTTTTCGAGGAATAACCTCAATCTAGAGTTAAAGAGTAGTACCTTTTCTCCCAAAGTGAAAGTACAAGTAACTATATGCTTGTCATGCCATATTTTCGTCTTTTCTTTATAAAACTTGGTATTCTCATATGCATGGAGCCTAAACTCCTCAAGTTCATGCAATTGATCTACTCTCTTTCTACCGTCCAGCTCGGGGTCCAAGTTCAACCTCTTAATTACCCAATAAGCTTGGTGTTCCAATTTTGTCGGAAGATGACATGCTTTACCGAACACTATGTGATAGGGAGAAGTCCCTATGGGTATATTATAAGCAGTCCTATATACCCACAACGCATCATCTAACTTCTCGAACTAATCTTTCTTTTGCGCATTCACGATTTTCTGCAAAATTTACTTCAGCTCTCTATTCGAAACCTCCACTTGGCCATTCGTTTGAGGATGGTAAGTTGTAGCAACTTTATGAAGAATACCATACTTAGCAAGAAGGTTTTTAACAAGATGGTTAATGAAATGCTTACCTCCATCGCTTATGATTGCTTAAGCAAGTGAAGATGTGCTTCTTGATGAACTTTATCACCACTTTTGAATCATTCGAAGGAAGAGTTACAACATCAACCATTTACTCACATAATATACAACCAAAAGAATGTATAAGTTTCCACTAGATGGCGGTAAGGGGCCTATGAAGTCAATACCCCACACATAAAAGATTTCCACCTCCATAATATTACTTACCGGCATCTCATGTCTTCTTGAGATAGTACCCAACCTTTGGCATTTATCACAACCTTTCACAAAAGAAATAGAATCTTTAAATAATGAGGGCCAAAAGAAACCAGATTGAAGTACCTTATGTGTCGTGTGCTCTCCTCCATGGTGACCTCCATATGGGCTAGCATGACAACTTTTGAGCACTTTTTGAACCTTATACTCCATAATGCATCTTCTTAGTACCCGGTCCACACCTTGTTTGAACAAGAATCGTTCATCCCAGATATAGAACTTAGCATCATGATTGAGCTTTTTCTTTTGTTGGGTGGTTGCACCCGGAGGATATTCTCCGCTTACTATCAAATTCACAATGTCTGCATACCATGACACTTGAGAGATATATAATGCCATCAATTGTTCATCCGGAAATTCTTCTTACCTTCATTCACATGGAAAAATCCTCCAACCTAGACAAGTGATCCACTATCTGATTTTCAGTACCTTTCCTATCTTTGATCTCAAGGTCAAATTCTTGGAGAAGTAATATCCATCGAATCAGCCTTGGTTTAGCATCCTTCTTGTTGAATAGGTACCTAATAGCTGTATGGTCAGTAAAAACAATCACTTTAGTACCTATCAAATACGATCTGAACTTGTTGAAGGCGAACACTAAAGCTAGCATCTCCTTCTCAGTCACTATGTAATTAGCTTGCATAGAGTCAAAGGTCTTGCTTGCATAATAGATCAAGTGGAACACTTTATTCTTTCTTTGTCCCAACACTACACCTACTACTACGTGTCTTGCATCACACATGAGTTCAAATGGTAGTCCCAAATCCGGAGCAATTAAGATGGAAGCCTCAATTAAGTTCCTCTTCAACATCTCAAAAGCTTTCAAACACATCTCATCAAACTCAAACTTCACCTCCATCTCTAAAAGACTGCATATAGGTCTTGAAATTTTGGAAAAATCCTTAATGAATCGCCGGTAAAAGCCTGCATGACCAAGAAAACTATGCACCCCTTTTATAGAAATAGGAGGGGGCAATTTTTCAATAACTTCTACCTCGCCCTTATCAGCCTCTAAACCAGACTTCGAGACCTTGTGGCCCAACACAATCCCTTCTCTAACAAAAAAATGACACCTTTCCAAATTGAGAACTAAGTTAGTGTCCTCACATCTAGCAAGTACTTTATTAAGTTTCCAGAGACATACCTCAAAGACTTCCCAAAGACGGAGAAATCATCCATGAACACCTCTACAAAGTCTTCCACCATATCATCAAAAATGGCCATCATACACCTTTGAAAAGCCGTCGGTGCATTGCAAAGTCCGAATGACATGCGTTTGAAAGCATATGTACCATAAGGACAAGTGAACGTGGTCTTTTCCTGATCCTCGGGTGCAATCAAGATCTAGTTATAACCGGAATACTCATCTAAGAAACAATAGTACTCCTGCCCTGTTAGTCGATCAAGCATTTGATCAATGAAGGCAACGGGGTAATGATCTTTTCAGGTAGCATCATTTAGTTTTCGGTAATCCATACAAACTCTCTAGCCGGTCACTGTTCTAGTAGGAATCAACTCATTCTTTTCGTTCCTCACCACAGTCATACTTCCCTTCTTGGGAACACATAGCACCGGACTTACCCATTTACTATCAGATATCGAGTACATAATTCCAGCATCTATCCACTTTATCACCTCCTTTCTCACCACTTCTTTCATCAAAGATTTAGCCGATGTTGATGTTGTGAACTCGATTTGTGATCCTCTTCCATGTAGATTATGTGCATACATAACGCCGACTAATCCCATGAATATCAGTCATCTGCCATCCAATCGCCTTCTTTCTCCTCTTTAGGATCTTCAATGTCGCATCAACCTATATTTTAGGCAACTCTACAGAAAGTATAACATGCAAAGTTTCATTTGTACCCAAAAATGCTTACCTTAGGTGAGCGGATAGAGTTTTTAACTCCAGATTGGGAACTTCTTCAATTGAAAGCTTTAGTAGAGGTCCTAACTCACGATCTAATGACTCGACTCTCCGCTTGTGAGTCTCCACAAGTGCCAGATTTAGACATGTTTCTATCTCTTGGGCCTCAGTATCTCCATCTACCTCATTACATGTTAACACTCTCTAAGGGATCTTCAGGCACAACTACTTGTGATTCTACTATTTGATCAACCACAGTAATAACAGACAACTCTTCATAGATAGAAGAAAATTTTAAAGTGCGGTAAACATCGAATACCTCAACTCTATCATGCGCCCTCATAGTTAGTTGACTAGCTGCTACATCAATCAATGCCCTACCCGTGGCCAAGAACGAACGTCCTAAAATGAATGAAACTTCAGAATCAGGTTCAACAGCTAAGACCACAAAATCTACAGGAAAAATCAATGAACCTACTTGAACTAACACATCTTCTACCACCCCTTCAGGCCTAGTAATGGATCTATCAACGAGTTAAAGAATAATAGTGGTTCTTTTTGGACTACCTAACCCAAGCTTTAGATACAATGATAAGGACATCAGATTTATACTCGCCCCTAAATCACATAATCCGCGGGCACGAACATTTTGCCCAATTGTAATCTGCATAATAAAACTACCCGGATCTTTTAACTTTTTGGGTAGTCTGTTTTGGATCCTAGAGCTGCACTTCTCAGTAAGTGCTATAGTTTCATACTTCGTGCGCCTTCTCTTACTAGACACAATGTCCTTCACGTATTTAGGATACTTCGGGATACCCTGCAAAATGTCAACCAAAGGCAAATTAATGTGAACCCGTTTAAGGAGAGAGAGAAACTTACCTAAGCATTATCTTCATTCTACTTTTTGAGCCTTTGTGGAAACGGAGGTGGTAATTTCTTTTGGGGAACGGGTACCTCAGCATTGGAGCTTTTTACTACCTCTTCCACCTTATTTTCTTTGGTACTTACCTTAGTATCTCTCTTCTTTGGAGATAGTTCCTCTAATTGTATCCCACTTCTAGTACTTACCGCATGCAATTGCTTTGGGTTGGGCTTAGTATCACTGGGAAGCCCACCTTGGGGATGCAAATTCAGAGAATTAGCTACCTACACAACTTGTTTCTCTAAACTCATTTGGGACATTTGGATGTTTCTGATGTTCTCATCCTGCTTATCTATTTCAGTCATGAGCTTTTAGAGTAGCTCTTCATTGGTCATCCCCCCTTTGGTGCACTAGGATTCGCGCCTTGGTTAGGATTTTGGTGTTGTTGCCCAGTCCCTTGAGAATGGTATTGGTTAGCCCCTTGCACTTGATTTTGGTTTTGGTTCCCACCCAGGGGCGGATCTACATGGATCCGAGGGGGCTCATTCAAACCCCCTTCGTTGGAAAAATTACACCGTATATATAGGATCAATTTTTTGATTTATATGTATATACCAATTCCCCCCTGAACATAAGCTAGGGGCTTGGTTTAGTGGTAAAGAGGGTTCAAAAATTCACACGATAAGTGTTTGGTCGCGGGTTCGACTCTATGTAACAGCGCTTCTTCCCCATATTTAAGCTTATTTTCATTTTTATTTTCTAAATAAATGAAAAATCTGTTTTGTTTGAAACCTATTAGGCCTTATACTATTTTATTATACATTAAAAACAAATTTATTTTCTATTTTTATAAAACTAAGTAAAACTTATAACGTTTTTAAGTTTTCATAATTAAAATTAAAAATACACTCTCTCATACTCATTTTAAGTCAAACGTTTAATTTATATTTGATTAAGGAATAATATAATTATAAGTAAGATTAAATAAATAAGAGTGATAATTTAAAATTTATAAATAAATATGATTGTCGCGATATTTTTTAATCTTCACAATTATTTTCTCAACGCGAATTTTATTGCTACAATATGATTGGATTTAGAAGTATTCCTCAGTTAGTTTTAAAAATTGAATAACGTTTATATACAACAATGACAGAGACAAAACCCATAATTATAGTTTTAAAAAATACATTCTCTCACACTTATTGTACTGTTATGTCAAACATATACTTACTCAATTTTATTGTTTGTGTTGAGGTAGAGTTGAATTTTTTTTAGTTGCTTATATATGATCGGACCCATTTATATTTGACCCACCCTGCTTAGATGGATCCTAATAGTGTGCTTACTTATATTTTTGAACCCTCTCAATGGAAATCCTGCCTCCGCCACTGTTCCCACCCTATGAGAAGTTAGGATGGTTCCTCCAACTAGGGTTGTAAGTGTTACCATAATTTTGCTAAACTCCACCCCTTTGCGCATTACCCGCATAGTTTACGGAATCTAGGTTTTCCTCACATTGCTTGGTTTTATGAGTTCCACTACCACATACCCCACACCAATTTGATGCCTGTTGTACTATGTTAACCGATGACCGATTTAGAGTCATCTACTTAAAATGTAAGGTCATGTTATGTTGCATTGCATCCAACTTGGCATTTATGGTAGTAGCTTGATCTACACTTAAGATCCCTGCAGCCTTTTGGGTTGTGGTTCTCGGCATTTCCCCCGCATACCCTTGGTTCCCTTCAGAGAGTTTATTAAGTAAGTCAAACAACTCTTCACATGTTTTAGCTAGGGCCTGTCCACCTACTGCACTATTAAGAAGTGAACAAGCATTATAATCTAGGCCCTCAAAGAAAGTGTGAGCAAGTACCTCATTAGTTTGCATATGGTGTAGGCAAACATTCAGCATTTGTTTGAAACGAGCCCATGCTTGATACATGTCCTCGCTTTGGTTTTGAGTAAACCTTATTATCTCACTCTTCAGCTTAGCAATTTTCTTAGATGGGAAGAATTGACTCAGGAACTTCTTTGATAGATAATCCCAAGTAGTGATGGAGTTTGGTGGCTCAGAATCTAACTAACGCCTTGCGGCTCCTAATAATGAGTATGGGAACAATGTCAGTCTCACATAGTCCGATGAGACTCCAGTTGGGATGTATGTATCAGTAATATCTATAAAGTTCCTAAGGTGAATTTGAAGATCCTCGTGGGGGAGACCTGTGAATTGCCCATTACAATGGAGGAGTTGTACCATGCCCTGTTTTAGTTCAAATCTACCCCCGGTGGAGGTTTCCTAATACTAGATACTAAGTTGGCTGTGAGTGGGACTGCTACATCACGGGTTGGTCTTGCAGGTACTCCTTGGTTATTTGGGTTCTCTCGGTTGTTCACGTTCTCCGGGTTATTCACGTTATCTTGATTATTATCATCATTATTTACCCGAACACCTAACCCCAATTCTCCTGGTTGTCCTTGATTCATTTTTCTGCGCTGGGCTAAAACTCTTTCGGGTTTGTTGTAAGGTTCGACAAGTTCTCCCTTCTGAGCCAGACCTAAAAATCAACTGCCTGCAATAGACAAGCTAAGATCAAGTAATTAATACCTAAATATTCTAATTGTAGACTTAAGAAGATTGAATATAAATCAATTTCTAAGTCCTCGACAGCGGCGCTAAAAACTTGTTGCTCCCCAATATACACGCAAGTGTACGTGGTCGCTCAAGTAATATAGATTCTTAAAGAAACGAGTTATCGTTCCCAAGGGACTTATGATTAACGTATATCCAACACTTAACTCCATAAATAAAATAGAAGTGTTTCAGAGATGGTGTTGATTGTTAACTACTACTAATTATGAACTAAATAAACGTAACTAAATGTGAACGACTTTAAGATGATGTTTCAAGCAAGTAAAAGACAATTCTAGGGCTGCAACATGCATTGAATCCCATGTATCATATTATTGGTTTAGAACTAATTTTTAGTCGTCAAGTTACTGATTTACAGGGTTAATTGTATGAGTCGGGTTCACACCTCTAGTCGCCTACCCTAGTTAGCTATCTAACTACATCGTTGAGCGGGGATAAATAGACTAATTGGCGAGCATTTATATTTCATCTTGTTTTGTAACCAAGCGAGTTATTCGTCCGGGCGTCACTCCTGAACACAAATCACCTCAACTTAATGGGTCGATCAAGCTCTCTATATTTTCTGGTCTATCTAACCTCTCCTCTCCCGATTCAAGTTTAGACAATATATTTATCTTATGGTGATCAATCATAAAATACTAAAACAACAACTTATAATGACAACCAAGAATTAATTCAACAAGCCTTTAATAATCAACACTCCATTCGTAGCTATAGCCCCAGAACTAAGGCATTTAGCCACTCGTGCTATTAGAAAACCACAAAATACAATTGTTCATGCGATTTCAGGAAAATAGAAGAGTTAAAAGATCCAAACCTATTACAAACGTGAATACTTGCTCTTGCACACCCAATAAAAGACGAACCTAATTATGGAGCCCCTAAGGGTCTATTTATAATGGTAGGAAAATTAGAGCCAAAGTCTATTACAATTAGAAATCCTTTTTTAACACTTTTAAGCTAGAAAAGTCAGGATCCCACTGGCGTGTCGCGCCTAGCATCTCGCCCGAACTTCACCTCTGAGGTTTCCACCCTGGCGCGTTGAGCCATTTAGAGCGCCTAAGAAAGGCCCCAGAATGTTGGGCCTTGGCGTGTCACGCCTCTCAGAGCGCCTGAGAAAGACTACTGAATGTTGGACCTTAACGCCTCGAGCCTAGCAATGCGCCTGGCCTTGGGGCCTTCATCCATAGCCGCTTTTCATGCTCTCTTGCATCTCTTTTTCTTCAATTTGAATCCAATTTCCTTAAGAGTTCCTGAAATCTCTAATCACATGTATTAGTGCATAATCATGGCAAGTATAACAAAATCAAGCCAATAGACTCAAGATCATTCATTACTTCAATCAATTCATGGGCAAATATTGACAACTTAGGCATATAAATATGCCTAAGATCACCCTCTAAATAAATCAAAGTTACATAATTTAGCAGCTCTCTCTGCCAACGCCCAAATGTGAGTCTAAACCTCCATGTCCTGCAGTTTTATGTTTGGATTGACTTATTTCTTTGTGAGTTCTAACTGTAAATTATTTTTAAGTTTAGGAAATGTTTAGATAACATAAAACCCATTTAAAAGAATTTCTTTAGAGCTGAAAAAAGTATCATAAAACGGGGCCACGATCCGACTTTGTGAAATCAGGATAGGCTGAAAAAAGGCTAAGAGAGAAGCTTAGGATGTTAATGGGGTGTAACTTTATTCTTTTAGGCTCAAAATAGGTGTTTCTTATGTTGAAGCCAATTATACATATGAATCTATTTATGCTTTAGCGAGAGGTACTGTTAGGAGTATTTTACTGTCAAGGAAATTGAAAAAACAAATATCAACTTTGCTGCTTTGGATCTCTCTATTTTACTAACAATACTCAATAGTGAATACCTAATCAGGAAAATACAAAATTGTGGGAACATAAACTAGGAAAGGCGCAATGCTTCAATTGTTACTTTTCCCCAATTTTGTCATACGTTTCTGAAATTTTCATAGCATTATTCTGAGATAGACGTGTGAATTTGTTTTAGAATACTATTTCATCTTCTCTTCTCTTTTTTTACCTTATGGTGTATAAAAAGAACACATTATGCAATTTTTATGTTAATCGGCTTAGTTGGTATTGACAGTATTATGTTTCATGTCAAATTAAAGAAAAAATTCAGTTTATATATTCCTGCCTGTGGGACTTCTACATCGTTGAAGTCCATAACAAAGAGTGTATTCAATAGGTGAGTGAAAGATAATTCAACAGGAAAGAACAATTTCTTAATTTGTAGAACAAACTAAAGTAGTTTAGCTGAAACAGCGACGAGGTCTTCTTTATGACTCTGCAGAATATCTATTAGGCAGCCTATCTATTATTATGAAATGTTAATTGGCCTCTGTTTCTTTCAGTAAAAATAGTCCTTTCGTTTTAACTTATTTTCCTGAATTCAATTTGGCACGAAGATGAGGTTATGTTGGAGGAAGAAAGAACACCGTCTATGTTTCCTTTTCAATTTGAAGTCTTGCCTCATAGATCTGGAAAAAAAAAGAACCCTTACCAGAGGTGCGTCTTTTGCCTTGATTTGTTGGGTTTATGTCTTCTTCAATGTTCTATATGCAAATTAATCTGAATTGTCAGCTTCCCTTTAAACTTAATTTTAATTTGGTTCCTTTGTTGAATCCAAAAAAACCCCAAGAAGAAGCATTGATTTCCTTTAATTTACTGAGTTTGCTTAGCTTGTTCTTCATTGTTCTACTCGGTGATGCCAAATGTTGCTTTTACTTTGAAGCATCTGCCAATTTTCTTTCCTTCTCTGGGGTCGCTTCATTTTGCTTACACTCGGTTAACTCAAATTTTCTCTGATTATTCCTTTTTTCGGGCAACATGTGCTAAAATAGGACTTTGCTTATTGGATGTGTTTGCAACAGTGTGAGTTGCTATTTGTTGAAAATTTTGAGCCACAATAGGAAAAAAATATTTACTAGTTAAAAGAAATTACATATAAGGTGTGATGACATCTTTCACATTATCTCGATAGTATTTTAACATGACTTCTTCATCAGAAACTTCCTATACCTTACAAGGGAAGGGTAAGGTCATTCTACCTTCCACACACCCTCATTTTTGAAATCACACTGAATCTGTTTTTGTACTAGACTAACATCTATTTCTTCCGAAGTTATGAGAATTTTTTAATTCCTTAGGTTATGTCTAAGCCTTAGAGCAAAAGGACCTACTTATTCAAAGAACATGAATACATCTTGAGCTAGGTCTCATTGTGGACATTTATTTCAGGTGTTTTTGCATAAATCGATAGTAGGTAGATAACTTTCTACTTTTATTTCAGGTGTTTTTGCATTTTACGGCTAGCAACGTTATTTGGGGATTCCATTAATCCATCATGTTTTGTAAACACTGTTGAAGAGATAATGGAATTAGTTGTTTCAGTTGAATCTAAACAAGTGTTTCGAGCGTGCATTTAGGAATGTGAACTTTGTTGGTAAAAGTTATGCTGTGGAGGAATCAGGCGCCTCTGCTCTTTTAGAATAAATCATGTAAAGAAGATTTTTGAAGACAAGGAAGCCATCACTTATGCAAATATTACATGCAAAATATGGGGCGGCTTGCTTTTGAAAGTTTTTCTGAAGCTATTAAAGTGGACCCACAAAATGCATGTTCCCTGAAAGTTTGTACAAAGATGAGGGTCGCCTGGTCGAGGCTGCTCAGGTATGTGCATGGAGTTATTTTTACTGGTACTTAACATTAGTCATCTGATTGCATTTAGTGGTATCCAATAATAATTATCACATTGGATATGTTCAGTGGCGGATCCAGAATTTAGAGTCCGTGGGTGCCAAATAGACTTATCGATTAAATTAATTTTATATTTGATTAAATTATTCATCTTTTCGATATATATCATTAATCAATCAATAAAATATAAATAATAAGATATTAAAAATCTACACTCCACACTAAAAGCATGAAGTTAACAAATTTAAAACTTTCAATAATATTACTAATATTATAAATATTCATCATTCATTTACAATTGCCCTCGACGAGTTTTCATATTTTGAAAACAATCGATAATGACATCATTACTAACATTTATAAATACATCACGCTCTATGTAACACACTAGACAATCATTTAAATATTGATTACCAATACTATTCCGCACTTTGTTTTTTATGTGCTTCATTGATGGAAATGCTCTCTCCACAATAGCCGTAGCAACAGGTAAAATCAAAGTCAACTTTACAAGTAAATAAACAAGTGAATAAGTCTCCGCAAGATTTGCTTCAACCAATGCCTTCGCCAAATGACGAATTCCTTGCAAGTTGGAGAACTTGGGATTACCACTTCGCATATGAATAATGAAAGTATCGAGTTGGTAGCTCAAATCTCGAATTTTTCCATCATCAAACTCACTTGGATAACACTTTGCTAAAGTCATGATTTTACCTTTGTCAAAATTAGAGAAAGAATTGATCGGATTCAAGCTACCCATCCCAAGAAGCAAATCACTACTCACTACATCAAAACGGTCATTAAGCTCTTGAAGTTGCACATAAATAACAACAAAAAAGACTTCAACACACAAGTGGTGCGCATAACTAACACCCGAAGACTTACGTTTTGACTTTTCGGGAAAATAAGACTCATCCAACTTGGGAATCAAGATATCATGCACATCACAAAATGAGGAAACATCATCCAACAAAGATTCTCATCCATTTTCCCTCATATCATGCAATCTTTTCTTTGTAATATTAAGAAACTCCACGGCATTAACAATATCTTGATCTTTTTTTTGTAAAATCATACTCAACTCATTTGACATTGCCAACACTTTCAACATCAAGTGAAGCACAAAATTTTTTTTTAATGTTTTAATCTTTGTCAAAAGATACTCCGCTTGATTTCTATCACTTGATGTGGACCCTTCAAGTTCAATCACTTCAAGAACATGAACAATAGATGAGAAAATAACAATAAAGTTATCTAAAGTTTTGAAATGTGATCCCCAACGAGTATCACCTGGTCTTTGAAGCCCACGTTCTTGATGTAATCCTTGGCCTTTTTGAACTTCACCGGATTCAAATAATTGCTCTAACTTTTTGGCTTGGTGATCACGAAGTAAGTCTCTACGCTTGAAAGATCCTCCAACAACATTAAACACATTACTAACATGATCAAAAAAGTCTTCAACATCCAAATGTTTTTTAGCAATAGCCACTAGTGTTAGTTGCAATTGATGAGCAAAACAATGAATGTAATATGCCGATGGACTATCTTTCATAATCAAAGTTTTGAGCCCATTTATCTCTCCTTTCATATTATTAACCCCATCATAACCTTGTCCACGTATTTTGGATGGACTTAGTGAGTGAACGGAAAGCAAAGAATAAATCGCTTTCTTCAATGAACACGCCGATGTATCACTAACATGGACAAGACCGATAAATCGTTCAACTACTTCACCATTCTTATTAACAAAACGCAAAACAAGAGCCATTTGTTCTTTGTGAGAGATGTCTTTTGACTCATCAACTAATATACCAAAGTAATCTCCATTCAAGTCCCCAATTATTGCTTTCAATGTTTCTTTTGCACAAGCATTGGCAATATCTTTTTGAATCATAGGACAAGTCAAAGTATCATTTTGTGGGGCATTTTCTAATATCACTTTTCCCACATCCGGATGTTTGTCCCCATGCCATCGCAATAATCCTAGAAAGAAGCCTTGATTAATTGAAGATTCACTTTCATCGTGACCTCGAAAAGGTAATCCATATTGCAAAAGAAGTCTTGACACATCAATTGAGGCTTCCAAACGCATTCGATTCTCATTTTTTAACTTTTGAGAATGCTTATCAATAACAACTTGAATTGATTGATGATGATTTGACAAATCTAGCATCTTGTTGAAACATTTGTCATGAATACTATTAACATCACCAACATGTTTACTGAATCTTTCAAGTGCCCTATTACAACTCCTAAAACCCGTTTTTGTGTAGAACTCACTTGTACTTCCATGGAAAAAATCATCTTTGAATAAATAACAACATAGACAATACACAGAATCTTTCTCCATGCTATACTCCAACCATTTAGAATATGGACCTTCAAACCAAATTTTACAAAATTGACGCGTTCTTTTTCCAATTTTAGTTGGAGGATATGAATCCATTTTAGGTTGACAAGGCCCTTTTTGAATATAATGTTTCCTCACTTCATCCTTTATCCGAGGGTTATTATAGTGAGCAATTGGTACTCTTTTTCCTGGATTGGCTTCAAGTGAATCTAAATTAAGGTCATCTATAAGACTAGAAGGATTGCCATTCGTACTAGAACTTGCTTGAGAATGATTAAATTTCGCAAGAAACTTCTCCATCTCAATTCACAAAACTAGAACATTGAACACTTTCCTACAAAAATTATAATTTAATTCAACTCACAATTAATTCAAATTTAATAGGGTAAGTCATAGTTAATTCAAATTAACATGGTTCATATCACACAATTTTTAACCAATAATGTCTTACAATGTTCATTAGAAATTTAGAATATCAAAGTAAAATCAAAACTCTTGTCTAATATAAAATCAATCATCATTCATTTAAACTTAAAAGAACTCAAGAAATAGAAATAAGAAAAATCTTACAAAAATAGAAATACAAACTTACAATCTATAGAAGGTTGTGGATGGATGGAGAAAAGTGAAAACAATAGCACCGAAATGAGGTTTAACAGTTGTACGGAATGCTAAGACGGGCGGCGGGCGGCAACAACAACAAATGATTTGGGTTTGGAATGGGGCAATGAAAATTTTGGAAAAGTTGAAACTTGGAGGAAGAAGGGTTTGGAAATAGTTGAAGAGAAAGAGAACATTTTATTTGTATTTAATCAAATAAAAGAAAAGTCAAAGGAGTAATAGTGTAATTAATTTAATTTAAGTAAAAAACAATTATAAAAAAAATAAAAAATAATGTGCCAACTTTTTTCCTTAAAAAAAAGGGTGCTTGGAGCCTTTTTTTTCTTAAAAAATATTTGCAGCAAATTTCTCAAAAAGAATAGGTACAAATGGGATTCGAACCCGCAACATTAGCCATCTAAAGTTGTCCTCCAACCGTGGCACCACAAGCCAATTTTGTTCACTGGGTGCCACGCTTTATATTTATATAAATATTATATATATATATATACCTATGTATATATAGAGTTTCCGTCGAAGTTGGGGGGTGGCGTGGCACCCCCCAAGCCCTTCATAGATCCGCCCATGGATATGTTATTGGGGAGAGGTGATTAGATAGGATACAACATATTATGCTCAAAATATATAGGTGAATGAAAACAACACAACAAATTCGGGGAGATAATTTCTTCCATTCTTTTGTCAATTGGATTTTCCCGAATTTAAATAGCTCATCTCCAAAGTGATGTGTTATTTTTTGTGCAATTTAGTTATCCGTTGAACTGTGTAATTTCACTCCTTTAATTTATTTTCAGGTAATAAAGAAGTTTCAACCCGAAAGAACCTACTTGTGTGCGAGATTCCAGAATTCATAACTTCCCAGATTCAACTTTCTTGCCAAGGCAACATATATGAATTACCTACAAGGTCTCCTTTCATAGAAAGCTCCGTGTACATGTAAATGTGTCACATTGATATTTATTTTAATCATATGTCTACGACTTCCTTTACAACGGCTTTTATTTCCACAGTGTGCCCGTGCCTTCATGCGTCCCCCTTATCTAGTATATATATATATATATATATATATATATATATATATATATTCTAAAAAGATAATATATTTAAATGTGCACCCAAACAAACAAAAATGATTTTGGTGCGTTGGTTAGAGGCTAAACTTTAGAGGTCAATGTCCTGAGTTCGAATCTTGCAAATTGTTTGTGATTTTTTTGCCATTAAAAATCAGCCTTCTCTTAAGTGAGTTGCCTATTTTTTTTTTTAATTTCCATTTTTTTCTGATTTTTTTTCTTTCTCTTTCTTTCTTCTTATTTATCTATACAACTATACGTTTTTCACCATTATCATTGTTGAAGCTCTTTCAATGGATGTTTGATATAAAAATTATCAACAACTAATGCATTTTATGAATAAATAATTTTTCAATAGACTTTAGAACATATCTAACAATTAAATTTATTTTTTTAAAAAAAACATGCCCATTAATTATTTTTTTTTAAAGTCATGGACTCAAGAGTAACAAAATCAAAGTGAAGTAATTGTATATTTAAAAAATATTTTCAAACTTATTAAAAGGAACTAAAACAAAACAATTTCTTCTACACTTTTAAAGAAGGATCCTACATGTTCTCCTAAACCCATGAAGAATCAAATCAAAAACGCAAATCATAAATTAATCATGAAAATTTTAGAGGGAGAAAGGACAAAGAATGGGGAAGAGAGAGAGGTTTCTCAAATTTGGT
The DNA here is from genome assembly GCA_037074985.1 of Solanum bulbocastanum. NCBI lineage: Eukaryota > Viridiplantae > Streptophyta > Magnoliopsida > Solanales > Solanaceae > Solanum > Solanum bulbocastanum. The sequence goes on from CM073605.1 coordinate 7,880,568, forward strand.
GTCACAAATTGTCTCAAATTGGTCTTCTCATCCGCGATGATTTTGAGCTGTTGACGGAATCTTTAGTTGCTGAATCAAATTTGTATATATTTATCATATTTGTATATTCGCAAGCGAAATATACAAACGAGCAGAAATATACAACTGCAGCCCTCATAGCAAACAAAACTACTCCCTCTGTCCACTTTTATTTGTCATGTTGCGCTTTTCGAAAGTCAATTTGACTAATTTTTAAAGTTAAATTAGATTACATTAATTCGATATTTTTTTAAAAAAAATTAGATATTCAAAAATTATACAAAGAGTACTATAAATTATAATTTTTTGCATATCAATATGATGAAAAAATACATCATAAAATGCTAGTCAAAGTTTTTATCAGTTGACTCTAAAAAAAGGAAACAATGACAAATAAAAGTGGATGGAGGTAATATAACTATGAAGAGCAATTATCAAAACTATTACTATAAAGTCTTATTATATCTATTATGTTTGTTGTTTTTGAATTTTTTATTTTTTTTACAAAAGAACATTTCGTAAGCAAATTTGCTGGCTTTCAACAGATTTAGGCCCATGTTTGAAGATCCACCAGATAAAGGGGGAACAAAGAAAAAAGCTGAGCCATAAAGACCTTCGTGTCTAGTTAAATAATCTCACATAAATTAAAATGAAAGAAATACACAATATTGTCCTACAAAGGAAAATTCACATTATTTGTATAATTTAATTGGTTAATTAAATCATATTATTTCATTACTCCTTCTGTCTCAATTTATGTGACACTTTTCGTTTTTTGAGAGTCAAATAATTTAGGTTTGACAGGAAATTCACGCATGGAATGTTCGAATTTTTAAAAATGAAATTTATATATTTGTAAACTACATAAAAAGTATTATATGTAACAATAATTGATAATTCAAAATGTTTAAAAGATCTTAGAAAAATTTATGGTCAAAGATCGGCATGTTTGAATCTCGAAATCTGAAAAGTGACACATAAAATGGAACGGAGAGAGTATTATTTTTAAATATTTTAATTGTATAAATATTATCTTACAAAATTTAATTGTCTTTTTGTTTCCTTTTCTCTGTGCATTAGATAAACTGAACTTCAAGACGGCCCCTTCCACAAAAGTCACTTGATTAATTGATTAGTAGTACTAATCAAAAAACTTACACCATACTTAACATCAACTAACCAACACGCCTACTATTAAGTACTCATAGTAGTGATTTTCACACACACATTAATACTAAGTACATACATTTTCTAATTAATAACTTAGGCAAACATAATAATAAACTTAACTATATAACTATATATATATATATATATCTAATTATAATACATAAAAACATCACCAGAAATATTAGTTTCTTCTTCTCTGAATTCTGAAAACGGAAACTCAACTTGTTGAAACGCATCGTTATCATAAATTGGTACCTGTTGCATTTGTTGATATTCCATCGAATTAATATTGTTCTTGTGTATATTCTGATCATCATCAACGAGAGGGTAATATTCAACCATTTCATGATTAATATCGACTAAATTAGCCATCGCCTGATGAAGGCAAATTTGTGTTTTAAGGAATTTGACATAGTGAATCGCTTCTTCTAACATAGTAACAGTGTCCATTTTAGAACCACCAGGGACTAAACTTTGTAAAATTTTAAAACGATCACTTATTCTGTGCCTTCTTTCTCGAGCAGCTATGCTTTGTGGATCAGTTGATAGCTTCATAATTTTCTTCGTTGCTGATGACATAATTTTATTTTCCTTCTTTTCTTTCGAATTAATTTTGGTTGAAGAAGAAAAACAAGTAGAATAATGTTGTTGATGATGATCCATTGATAGTTATTTTATTTTTCTAAAGATGTGTTTATGATGTTTTTTAGAAAGGAAGATTTTTATTGCATGGTTTATATAGAGGAAAATGATTGCGTTAGGTACGTGGGACATGAATGAAAAGATCTTGATTTCACTGACAACACAATGTAATTTTTTTAGTTTTTTTCTTTTACCACTGGCAGATCAATTAAGTTATATACAAATAAAGTGTTTTTAGGGGTGTGCATAGTCGGATTGATTCGGATTTTTTAAATATTAAATCAAATTATTTGTGCAGAATTTTTAAATTTATAAACCAAACTAATAAAATTCAGATTTTTTTGGGTTTTTCGAGTTATCGGGTTTTTCCAGATTTTTTTAGTAAAGTATTCATACAAACATATAATTAACTTGTGCTTCAAATATTTTTTTAGTTATACCAAAATCAACTATCTAATGTGTTTTTTAATGTCAGATTGATTTGATCTCGAGTTGATTTATTTTTTAGCTAAAATCAAACCAACCCAATTATAGTCGGATTCCTTTTTCCAATACCAAACCAGTATTCGTCATTTTTTTTATTTAACTGAATTTACGACTTGATTCAATTTTCAGTTTGATTTCGTAGGGCTCCTAATTTTTTTATGTCATCAGTTTGATTTTAAGTGGTTATAACTTAATTCCTTTTTAGTTTCAAGTGTCATATTTTGTTACTTTCTCTATTTTATTTTGTTAGTCCAGATTTGATTTGACATGACGTTTTTAAAAAATATATATTTTTTGAATTTTATTGTAATAGTGAAATTAGCAATTTTTCAAAATACTAAGACATAGTACATATTATAATAAACTAAACTATATGATAATACTCCTTGTGCTTTAATTTATATGGTATTGTTTGAATTTTTATAGTTATTTTTTGTTTTGACCTTGAATTCTGTCGTAAAATTTTTTAAGGTTTTCTAAAATTTGCATATTTGAGAACTATTTAAAAAAAATATTACAAACCACATGAATAATTGATACAATTCAAAATATTTAGTATGTCTATGAAAAAATATTGAAACTTGAATATATAGGGTCAATATATCTACAATTTGTAGGGTCAATATTATAGGCCAGCAAAAAAGGTCTTCCATACAAAATTACCTAACATTTCTGATAGTACTTAATAGTATTTCTATATACGCAACGATATGTTGTAATTGGATGTTTATATTCTCTGGGACTAGTTATGAAATATATCGATAATTTTTAGTTAGTTTGTCGCTCAAAAGCTCATAGTTATTTAATTTTTTTTTATAATCCATCATTACTCTATAGCTAAATTAAATTAGTATGAAATTTTCGTTGTTTAGTTATAAAATTTTATCTATCATTATTTTCATATTTTCTATTAGTCTCATCACCGCATTTTCCTTTAATTCTTATATATTGATTTAGAAATTTATTAATGTATAAATATTAATATATTTTTAACTCACTTGTAACTCAAATGATCAAAGAATTTAATGAAATTTTTCAGAACCTATATATTTCAAATATTGACTTCATTTCTGTTGAGAAATTGTCTCATAATTTTAAAAATATTAATAACTGTACTAGAAGTGAAGATCACCAAATGTATCGTTTGGAATTGTTCTTATAGTTGCCTAAAATCTAATCTCCTTCCGTTTTAATTTAAGTGGCATCTTTCAAATTTCAAGATTCAAATAAGTCTATTTCTATCCTTATTTTTTAATATATCATTTAAATATTTTGAATTATCAATTATTGTGACTTATATTACTTTGTACATAGTTTACAATTATATAAATTTCATTTAAAAAAAATTTAAAGATTTCATGAATAATTTTTTGATCAAACTTAAACTGTTTGACTCTTACAAACCGAAAATTATCAAATAAAGATGAAAGAGAGAATATATGATGTGCGTCCTTAATTAAATATTCAAAAAAAAGTTGGGAGTTGGGACTAGACGCAAGAGGAAACCATAAAGGAGATATAACTAAATGGTAACCGACTATTTTTAGGATACACTAATATTTAGTCACAATATAGTACTGTATTAGGAGCATATATAATTGCGCCAATTATGTCACAATAAATAAATAAAGAAATAAATATTACCTCCTAGTTAGACGTAATAGTTTAAAGTAAATTTTTTTTTTTTTTAATTTCTACGTACACAAAAAAAAATTCGATTAGTAATTAGATAATACTCCTATTGTTTATTTCTACTTGTTAAGTATTGTTTTGATAAACTTTTTAAGAAGTAATAAATAAAATGATAATTTTATCATACTATTCTTTGAATTTAATAAATTCAATGCATTGGAAAATAACTATATAGAATTAATAATAAGAATAAATTAGAAATTAAATGATAAATTATCTCTAAATTTTCTAAACGAAATAAGTAAAAATAAAAATTTTATTTTAATAATAATAAACGAATAAAAATACACAAAGTGGAATCCCAGGATAACCTGCAACTGCTACAACCTCTTCCACAATCTCTACCCTTTGAGTGAGCACTCTATGATGAGCACCTTGTTAGCACTGGGTAAACTTCTCACTGTGTAATAGTCTGCAAACCAATCAGAAAATGTAAATCATATTATGTAAACCCTATGCGATTGACTCAACTCAAAAGATATTAAGAAGAATTGATTTTGAGTCATTTGTATGAATGACCACCCTCCAAACCAATCAAGCCGGAAAAAAAAATACACAGGGTGAGTAGCCATATTCCTTAAAGAAAATTGGAGAGGAGACAGATTAAGAGTCTTTTCATACTACTAGTGGAAGAGACATGAGAAAGCACTGAATTCTAAGTTGCTAGATATGAATGTACTGCCTATATATCTACCTAGGGGCCAAATCCAAACTATAGATAACTCCCATTAGAGTTCAAAATTGTACCAAACTGAACGATTTTTATTTTATTTGAAAAAAAAAAAACTTCTTAATATCATAGTAGAGTGTTGTCAAATTTAAGGTCTAAACAAGCTAAGGTGTAACAAAAAATGGAATAAATATCAAATGTAGCCAATTTAAAGAGGCAAGAGGATAAGGAATCATTATTCATATAATAAGCATCTCTTACCTTCGAATCATAGTTGTGAGTTAAGTAGTGCGAGTCACCAATGAAGCAAAATTGATGGTCGAAACAAAACACGGGGATGGGGAGATTTATTTTTAGGACTCATTACAAATATTTATTAAGTTATGTTAGATATGACTCTTTTTATAAGTGATAGGAAAGTATAAAAATCAGTAAATATAATTTATGAATTTTTTTTTAATTATTTATTTAAATTGTAATTGATCATGAGAGATAATTTATGTCGTTGGTTATGTCACTTCTAGAACCAAAATCTTCCTAGGAATATGATTATTCATTTTGCAGAACAAAGTGCTTTCTCTCCTTATTAGCTCTTCTTTTTAAAGTACAATTTGCATGAATAGTGCTCTTAACATTTTAAACTTCTTTGTACCTAAAAGTTATTTTAACATTCAATCTTTTGTTAATCTCTTCATAGTATTGGCATCTTAGACATCCCTTGAAGTTTGGAATTTAACCAAATCCTCTCTTTACTTGTCAATTCATAACCAACACACCATACCTTTAAAATTGAGGATAATTAGTAATTACCACTTTAACCACATCGGTCAACTGGTTTATAAAATATGTACAAAGTATACAGACTGTTTATACTTTATATGTACAAAGCATACATTATCCATATATATATGTTGTGTATATTTTGATCATATTGATAAACCAGTTACATATTATAAAAAGATTAAATGGTGCACTTGATTGGATGTTGCGCTATTTACTTAGAGAGTTAGGAATCAAATCTCACTTAATACAATTTTTCTTTTTTTTTAATAGAGTACCATATTTTAAAAATTGTAGATTCGCCTTAGTGAAGTCCGGTTTATTTCCTTGTAACTCTTATCATTTCATAGAATTCAACAAAAACCTAATTTCTTTCATCCAACTAATTGTACTTATAGTAAGGGCACCTGTCATGTTACCTTACTTATAATTAACTTCACTACTGAATTAACAGTATGAAGTGAAAAAAATTAAAGTTTTATGTTTGTTTTTTTGCAGCTTTTAGCACACCTTAAAGAAACGAAAAAAGTACCTCGTTTAACAAATGTCTGAGATTAGTTTTGATTTAGCTACTGCTATGCAAACAGTAACTAGAGAAAGAAGCAAGTGTGTTGTCATGTCTTTTCTTTTATTGAAGATGTTTTTTTATCTTCTTTTCATAGTAATTTTAGTTAAAGAGTCGAATTATATTGTCTAATAATTCTCAACAACACTAGGTTTTTGCAAGTAATTTTTTTTGGTTTCTCATGTGATGTCCGGAAGCTATATTGAAGCCTGATTAAATTTAAATTCTTTTTTTTTTTATCTTCTTTTCATAGTAGTTTTAGTTAAAGAGTCGAATCACATTGTCTAATAATGTCAACAACACTAGATTTTTGCAATTTGTTTTTAATTTCTCATCTTGTGTCTAGTAGAAATATTGAGTCCGATTAAATTCAAATTCGTTTTTTTATCTTCTTTTCATAGTACTTTTAGTTAAGGAGTCGAATTACATTGTCTAATAATGTCAACAACACTAGGTTTTTGCAATATTTTTTGTTTCTCATCTGGTGTCCAGTAGCTCTATTAAACCCCGATTAAATTCAAATTCGTTTTTTAATCTTCTTTTCATAGTACTTTTAGTTAAAGAGTTGAATTACATTATCTAATAATGTCAACAACATTAGGTTTTTGCAAGTATTTCTTTTTGTTTGATTCTCATTTGGTGTCCAGTAGTTATATTGAAGGCCGATTAAATCCAAATTCATTTTTTTATCTTCTTTTCATAGTACTTTCAGTTAAAAAGTCGAATTACATTGTCTAATAATGTCAACAACACTAGGATTTTGCAATTTTTTTTTGTTTCTCATCTGGTGTCTAGTAGCCATATTGAAGTCTGACAAAATCCAAATTCGCATCGGAAAGTTCCATATTGAGGGTAAAGCATTGTTAACAAAGGCGACTACATACCCAGTATGACTCAACCCCGAGACATCTGATTAAGGATTCCTAACAATGGCAACTTCATACCCAGAATGACTCAAACCCGATACATTTGATTAAGGATGAAAGAGTACTTACCATTCTACATCTCCACCACAACCCTTATATGCAAATACTTAAGGATGAAGGAGTACTTACCATTCCACGTCTCCACCAGTACAACCCTTATATGCAAGTATTTTTATTTTATTTATATTTTATGCTCGGTGTTTAAAGTCCACATTGGACTAAATCTGGATCTCGTACAGCAAGGCCCATTTTGAAGTGGCGCTCCCAACAGAATTTTTTTCACAGACAGACCTCGATCGCATACTTATGTTGATTCAAGGATATATGGTCACTCATACATTCTTTACTAAAAATTAGTATTATGTATATAAATCTTTAGGGATATATTTATACATTAAAATTTTGAACAATCTTAATAAAATTTCTAGATTCATCAACTGTGGTAAAGAAGGAGAAAAAAGAAGAAGATATATAATGATTGATGTGAGAAGATAGTTTATAAAAAGCAGGTAATTTGAGCGGTACAAGAAACAATAATAAGATTTACCCACCCTCTTCGTGAAAACCGGAACTTCATGTGCACATGTCCCTTCAACCATTGGAATTTTAATTGTTGCAAGAATTATTTTACATTCACCAAAATAATAGAGAATTCTTTAAACTTGAGTGGTGGATGACATTGTTTTTAAGAATATTTTATCCATAAAAGTTTCAATATTTACTATCAAAAATAAAGATTTTTTCTATTGCGATTTGCGAATTAATGAGAGATTTGAAATATAAAAAATGAATTATCCACCTTATTTCCACCAAATTAACTCACTAGAAAAAGATCAGGTGAGACCAAGATTCTCACTGAAATAAGCTAGTACATTTTTTACTTTTTCACTGATTTAATCATAATATCTATAAAACTAGCCATCAAACATTTTTCAGTGAAATTTTTTAATAAAAAATAGTGTTTTTTAAAAGTGTTTCAACAAACTCTTCTAAAGTAAATTAAGATAAGAAATAACAAAATAATATTATAAAATCTAGCAAAACAAAATTTAAAAAGGAAGAAATTGACTCCCTGTTTCGCTATATCTTTTTGTGGGTCAATTTACATAAATAGTGCTGTATATAGCCTTATTTATAAATTATAGCAAACATATTACTTTTGGTAAGAAAAAAATAAATAAATAAAAAATGAAAATAAATATAATATATATATATATATATACACATTGGGCTTGTAGAATGAATTTTAGGAACTCGAAATTTCATCAGAATTCTACGGATGAAATCTATGATCCGTAGATCAAACAACGGATCATAGATGACCCTCGTGAATTATTTTGAGTTTTTCAGTAAGGATTGTTTTGTTTTTTTTTTTTTTTTTAATTCTTCCTAAGCTCAATCCTCGACTTTTTAACTTCAATTAGGGGAGTATATCTTATCAAGCATTTAGTTCTCTTTATTATATGCTCTCAACTCCCCAAATTTAGAACAAACAATAAGAAAGGCTAAGAACTAATATTTCAAGACTACCAATCAATATTCTCTTTTGAACTATCATTTTCTCAGGTATGTAAGGGTTCAATGAGGGAATCGATCTTTTCACTCTCATACCTAAATTGTGTCTAATTTCAAGATTTCTACAAAATTGTTAGAAGCCAAGTTAGGATTTTTACATTATTCACGATTTTCCTCATAAGCTTGTGTTCTTGATTAGTTCACTTCAGTTTTTAAACCTTATTGAACTAGTTTAGCATGTTTCCTAGGCTCCTTTGACTTTGATCGATTCTGTCATATTTATGAGCATTAACATATGTATATTATTTTGGAAGGGAAATTTAGTGTCGAGAGGATACAAATTTAGAAAAATCTCAATTCATAACTATGTGCCACCGTAGGATTATGTTTCACTGCTTTGTCGACAGATTATTTGTTAGGATCCAAATTACACCCTAGGCGTGACATGACGTATAAGACCCCGAGAGGCCCTACACAAGCCACTTGACATACATACAACACACAGTGGCGGAGGCAGGAATTCTATCAAGAGGGGTCAAAAAAAAATTAAACACCCTAATGTTACCCATAAATAAACGGGTAGGGTCGGGTCATATATGAACGGATTGATTAACAAAAGGATTGACAAAAAAAAAATCCTTAATCAAATAATTTCTTACAATCACAACTTATCTTAAGAAACAAATTTAAAGTACATATCTATAAAATGATAATAAAGTAGCACAACTCATTCAAAAAGTTCTACATTTCTTCAATTCCTTTAGAATTCTCTTCGGCTCCTAAAAGTGCAAATGGAGAGCAAACACAAATTTAAGCGAAGAAAGACTAACAAAAAACACAAAATTGCTAAAAATTACACTTAAAACTGAAGCCTGCAAAATCGCTAAAAATTACAACAAAAAAAATATGTTGTTGCCTAGAATCGATCCCGCGATCCAAAGCTCACTTGAGCGAAATCTTGAACCCCCTCAACCGTTGGACTACTCCTTTGATATATATTTAGGTGGTTTAATTTTAAATATATACATGTACAGAAAAAAATCGATCTTATATATATAGTGTAATTTTTTTACCGAGGGTCGATGGATTGTACATCCGCCCCTGACAACACAATATAATAGAAAATATGAGAATTTAAGTAGGAAATCTCATATCATAAAAGAGTTAGACATAAAAGTGGAAATCTACACTTAGTCTTGACAAGCCAATCTAATATATCAAAAGAGTGGTTGGAACGTAATCCGTACACAACATACAACGTTTGAAAACTAAATACATAAGAAAAACATAGTAAAGGTGTCATGGTCTTCGGAACAAGAGGACTCACCAAGTCTTCACGGTCAAGCGATCAACTTGCCACGAGCGGGAGAAAGAGAAGCGTCGGACCCTACATTATAAGAAAATGTAGGCACAAAATATGCATTAGTACATAAAATGTACTAAGTATGAGAGATATGCATAAGAATGTAAAACATGATCATAAGAGGACATAAAGGAAAACATAATATGCATGACCAAGCTAAATCATAGTCAAACCTTTAAAGAAGAAACATAAATCATGAACATGGTCAATGCATCTTAGTATCATATTGAAAGCTTTATAAACCTTTGAGAACAACTTAGTTCGTTTTGTGAGATATTTACCATTAACCGACATAGACCATGTGAGTTTTAACGTGGAATTTGGTGTCTTGCTCCTTTTATACCACATTTTAACTGGGTCAAATAGTGTACAAATTTTTGGTGATTCCTAAAGTAATTACTAAATCAAGGAGTCGCCACCTAATTATTTACGGTGAATCAGGGCGACTAAAATTGATTAAAGTCAAGTCTAAAGTTAAGTCCATTTTAAGGTCTCCTAAACATATGATTCTAGGTAAGGGTTCAACTAATCTAAAGGGAAGGAATTAGGTATCCTTTAAGATCCATTCAAAATGATTAACTGATCGAATTTAATTAATTAATTAGGCTAAGTGTAAGAGAGGTCAAACATAAAAATGTATAAATACTACATGTAAAGTAACTTAAATAACGGTGCTTGAAATACTATTTTGTTTTAAAATCCTTGTTGAAAACAAACTACAATTAAAAGGATTTTGAAAACATAAGTTTTTATTGTTGGTTGAAAAGGGGAGCAGATGTGATAAAAACCCATTTATATTCAAAGCAAGATTCATGGAATTTGTGGTTGGTCTTTCAAAAACATTCGGCAAGTTTGATTCGATATGAGTAATTATTGACAAGTTAACTAAGTATATGCACTTCATTTCAGTCATGGTAACTTATACTGCAGAGAAGTTAGCCAAACTCTACATCCGCGAGATTGTTCAAATGTATGGAGTTCTGATTTTCATCATATCAGATAGAGGTACATAGTTTACTTCTAACGTTTGGAGGACCTTGCAGGCTGAGTTAGGTACTAGGTTAAATCTTAGTACCACATTTCACCCTCAGACAGATGATCAGTTTAAGCGGACTGTTCAAGTTCTAAAAGATATGCTTCATATGTGCGTGATAGATTCTGGTGTTCATTGAAATCAATTCTTATCGTTGGCGAAGTTTCATACAACAATAGCTATCACTCAAGTATTAATATGGCTCTATTTGAGGCATTGTATGAAAGGAAATATAGGTCTCCCATTGATTGATTTGATTCATTTGAGGTGAGACCTTGGGCACTGATCTTTTGAGGAAATCATTAGAGAAGGTGAAATTTATTCAGGAGAAGTTTTTAGCAGCTCAAAGCAGGCAGAAGGAGTATGCAGACTGGAAGGTCAGGGACTTGGAGTTTATGGAGGGAGAGCAAGTGTTGCTGAAAGTTTAATCCATGAAGGGCGTGATTAGGTTTGGTAAGCGAGGTAAGCTCGTTCCGGGGTATATTGGGTCGTTTGAAGTACTTAAGCATGTGGGAAAGGTGACATATGAATTGTCTTTGCCTTAAGATTTATCCCGGGTACACTTGATGTTTCATGTGTATATGTTGAAGAAATATCATGGTAATGAGAACTACATTATTCACTGGGATTCGATCCTTCTTGATGAGAACATAGCTCATGAGGAAGAGCTTGTAGCTATTCTAGATAGGGAGGTTGACAAGTTAAGGTCAAAGGAGACTGTATTTGTGAAAATCCAGTATGGAAGAATTCTCCAATTGAGGAGTCCACTTGGGAGACTTAGGCTGATATGCACATAAGATGTCCACACTTTTTTGTCGATTCAGGTACCCTTTCTTATCCTCGCTTTCTTTTGACCGTTCGAAATGGTAGGTAAATTGGTATCTGATGTAACGACCCATTAGGTCATTTTATGTACTAAAATTATTTCGACTCTTTTCGTAAATTTTAAATGGTGATTTTGAACTATTTACTTAACTACGATATTTTAGTTGGTGGGTATTTATTAAATAATTAATTTTTAGTTGATTATAATTAGGTCACGTTTGAAATTTATTTAATACTCTATGTTATTTGACCCATATATAGAAATAAAATTAGTGAAATTCAGCAAATTTGGTTGATAATTATTTTAGAGGAAATAAATTAGCCGAGAAGAGAAGACATACATGTACCAATAACCGAAACAACCACAAATCTTCAGGTAAAGCTACATTTGAAGTTTAATGTTGGATTTGGATTTGGAATGTTAATTGCTAAGATAAAGGACAACCTATTATTACTATATGTTGGTGTATACTGGAAAGTATTAAATTTTCGTATAAATTGGTAGATGCACGGGTGGTTTCTATTGGTTAATTATTGATAAGGTTTAGTTTCTCATTATTTACTAATGATTACTACATGTGGATAGGGGTGTACATGATGAGGTTAGTTCAAATTTTTCAAATATCAAACCAAATTATTTGTGTAAAATTTTTAAATTTATAAATCAAATCAAACTAAAAAAATTTGGATTTTTTTGGGTTTTTAAACTTCAGGTTAATTCGGGTTTTTCAAATACCAAACCAAATCATTGTGTCAAATTTTTAAAATTATAAATCAAACCAAACTAATAAACCTCGGATTTTTTCAGATTTTGGATTTTTTCGGCAAAGTTTCAATACAAACATATAATTAACTTATGCTCCAAATATTTCTTTAGTCCAACCAAAATACAATTATCTAAGGTGTTTCTTAAGAAAATAACACAAAATATGAGATTAGGAAATGACACAAAAATATTCAATAAAAAATAATAATGAAAAATCATCCTATAAAATAAATATTGCAAAGTCATAATGAAAATAATCATAATTTAAAAGTAATAAATCATGCTAAAATAAGTTTAATAAGTATTAGTTACATTACTAAATATTTAAAATTAAAATTAGATTATGTATTTTAAATGTTTAAACCAATGTAAAACTAAAGAACAAATATTCAATATTATTGTCATTCTTAGTGTTGAATTGATTTTCTTTTTGCATTAGTATTAATTTAATTTTGATTTAAGTTTTATTATAATTATCAACATCTATGGACTATAATCTTTATTAGACCATTCCGAACTCTAAGTTTTAAACTTGAAATAATATATTAAAAGATAAAAATTATGAAATAGTATAAGAAATATTTTAAAATTATATCAAAGTAAATATTTTTATGTATAAAATAAAATTTTAAAATTACATATATAATGTCGGGTTGGTTTGGTCTCGGGTTGGTTTTTTTTTTAGTTAAAACCAAATCAACCCAAATATAATCGGATTTTTTTTCCAATACCAAACCAAGTCAAACCAAACCACTAGTCGGGTTTTTTTTTTGGGTTGACTCGGTTTGCGGTTTGGTTCGATTTTCGGTTCGAATTTGTACACCCCTAGTTCATATGATTTTGAGGTTTTGAGATTTTGGTTTTTCTTTAATAGTTCGTAATTGGCTATTATTAGCTCATCATAATTCAAGTTTTACTATAGTGAGATATGCAATTAAATCTTAGGTGTACTGTATTATATGAATACCATTAAATTTATGATATTGGAGGCATTGTGACTTAACCATAGGTTTGAAAATTTAGGAACATGTGAGATTTGACAACTTGATTGGCATCAAGATTATGAACTTTATTATAGAATTGAGCGCGTGTACGTGCAAATTATGGCATACTTGATAGATTGAAATATTTTGAGGCATTGAAGAAAGGAAAAACATTGGTGAATTAGCTTGCTTGACTTCAGTTCTTTAGTGGAGGTAGATTATGACTTGCTTTATGTAATAGAGAGACTCTTAATAGTGATTGATAGTCATTGGTTAATGTTATGAAATTTTCTATGTACTTAATGGTTGTGGTTTGAATGATGTATATGTTGTTGTGATTGGTTTGTAATCCCAAGACCACGAAATCCATAATCTTCAACTTGCTCTATCAAAATAATGTCTTGAATAAAGAAGGTTTGATGTAATGTTGTTGATGAGGTGTAAAATGATGATAAACAATGATGAATTAACTATATTATTGGATCGGGTACCACGAGCAGAGACAATCTATTTGGATCGGGTGCCACAAGCCGACACAATATAATTGGATCATGTGTACGTTCTGACACGGTAACATTAAAGGAAAACATAGTAAATTAAATAATTTAATGTACTTAATCTCAAAGAACTCATTTCTCAAAAGAGTGTGGTGTGGAGGCCTGATTTCTCATGTGTGTTCTTGATATTGTTGACTAATTATGTACTTGATTCATTGTTGTCGTCACTTATTCATGTTGCTTGTTCCTTGTTGTTAACTCCTTAGAGTTAGTTAATTTTGAAAATAGACATTTAACACATTGATCCCAATTCTCGCAAGCCACAAAATCAAAAAGGAAATAATTTGTGCAGAAGACATCAAGATGGAAAGAAATAATTGATTGATCATCACAGAAATTGAAAGAAAGGAAAGCCTCAATCTAAGGAATTAGAATATCCTTACAGATGGCCTAAATCCAGCAACCAATTCAATCAAGGCACACCTTGATTGACCAGACGAAACCAAGCAGATTATCGAATCAAATCCTCAAATAGAATCGAGTTATCAAGAAAGGGAAGAGTCATGAGTCAAGCCAAGGATTAGAAGTCTGTTGATCATACAAGAAAAGAATTGAACCAGCCAAGAAGAGTAGAGATTGACTCTCTTAAGAGTGGAGTCAGCTCGTCTAATAATGATCTTGCAGTTACCGTCCAGACCTCGTACTCCAGTCTCTCTCGTAATGTGGAACGATCTTACAACGCATTTTGTGGAAAAGTAATCAACACCCTCAAGTACTTTTTGGGTGATCGTTGATTCATACGTTTCGAACTTGCTGTCTTTTAACTACTATGTTTGGACTAACTTTCAATAGGGGTCTGTCTGTCTCTCTTTTTTGGACTATTGATATAGGTCTCTCTGACCTCTAAACTACTCTGATATCTGTTTTTTTTTGCTCGTTTATATCTATTGTGCATTTTTGTGTTCTTTTTTATTATGACAAATGGGGAGAAAGCTTGTCTTCTATATTATTCTCTAAGACAAGGGGAGCTACAATGTACATTGGCGTCTCAGAAACAGGGGGAGCTACAGAGTTCATATATAGTCTTTATTAGGGAAGTATA
The DNA here is from genome assembly GCA_037074985.1 of Solanum bulbocastanum. NCBI lineage: Eukaryota > Viridiplantae > Streptophyta > Magnoliopsida > Solanales > Solanaceae > Solanum > Solanum bulbocastanum. The sequence continues at coordinate 7,895,601 of CM073605.1, forward strand.
CTTGACTCTACATACTGCTTATTAAATTGTGATCAAGTTGTCATTATCAAAAAGGGGGAGATTGTGAACTCCTTAGAGTTAGTTGATTTTGAAAATAGATATTTAACACATTGATCCCAATTCTCGTAGGCCATGAAATCAAAAAGGAAATGATATGCGCAGAAGACATCAAGATGGAAAGAAATAATTGCTTGATCATCACAGAAACTGATAAAAAGGAAAGCCTCAATCTAAGGAATTAGAATATCCTTACATATGGCCTAAATCCAGCAACCAACTCAATTAAGGCACACCTTGATTGACAAGACGAAATCAAGCAGATTATCGAATCAAATCCTTAAACAAAATCGAGTTATCAAGAAAGGGAAGAGTTATGAGTTAAGCCAAGGATTAGAAGTTTGCTGATCATACAAGGAAAGAATCGAGCCAGCCAAGAAGAGTAGAGAAAATGATTTACCATGCACATATCTAATATGGACATGGATCAGCAAAATCGCCTCAATCAAGGAATCTCTCAATCATCCTTGATTGAAATAAATCCCTTGGGTTTTTCCTTACAAGAGCACGGGTCGATGGCTATATAATCTACCCCAAACTTTAGTGTAAAGTGCGCAACTTCACTTGAGCTTATCAAACAGGTTTCTTTTATCTTTCATAAAGCTTTGTAAACATGTGAGTGATACAATTATAAAGAAAAGAAAAAGAAAGAATATGAGTGTAGGTTTACAAGTAGAGGCAGTGTCAATATAGAAATCTGATTTGCATATTAGGCATGACCAAGTCACAAGAAAAGCTGTAACACCAGGCTCATTTCAAAGCACTTAAGGAAACCCTTGAAACCCAAGGGGACTGGACTAGGCACCACATTGGTGATTTAAACCAGTATAAAACTCTCAGTGTCATTTACTTACTGCAAATTATTATTACTGTTTATCTCTGTTGCAGGTGAGTCAACTGGCTATCAGAGGAAGCCGACTAAAGGAAGTTTAATTCACCCCCCCCCCCCCCCCCCCCATTTTACTTTTACTTGCCACCTGCTAAGTGCTATAGTTGATTTTGTGTTATTACTTTATGCATATTAGTTTCTATTTTGAGTCGACCAATGACACCTACTCCGTATATGTAGCCCTATACTTACCTATACATTCGTGTTCCTTTTGTGGAGTGCAACAAGTGTACCACAGACTTCGACTCGCTCTCAGCTCTAGTCAGTCTCCAACACATCAGATTCTAGGGTGAGCTATTTCTTGTAGCTCGTGTTGGATTCTCTCGGTCATGGCATGATGTCCTTAATTTTCAGACACAAACTATTATATTTATCTATATATTACGGTATTTTTGATACTCTCAGACTTGATATTTGGGGATTAGATGTCGTTGATGTGATAGCTTTCAGATTTTGAGAAACGATATGTAGTAAACTCTAGAGAATTTTTATTTCTTACTTTGATAAGATTTGAGTTTTCCACATCATTGTCATATTGCATAAGTTTAACTAAAATAAGTTGGAATTTGCATTCATTGGTTCCTCTATCTAGAAGGTTAAGTGTGAGTGTCACTCATGACCTATTTTGGATCGTGACAAGAAGGATCTTCAATTTATAGATTTCCAAACTTTTTTCTCCGAGAAAAGGCTTACTTGTCCTTTCTGAAATAAAACAGACTTATTATAAAATTCAAATAAGATAAAAAAAATTCAGAACAAGTCTTGACACATGTGAGCATTTATATTTCGTATGTACATCTTATTAGCAAATGACTAAAAACTCAGATTTTAATTTTACAAAGAAATCACAGATTTACATGGCCTAATTTTAACCTATAAATTCGCCCTATTGATATCAATATCAACTAATTAGAGTCGGCAAATTTTGATATTATCTATTCCATAGAAAATAGGATTATAGTCTTACAGTATCCTTGTTCTAAACAAAACTATCCTTAATAATATAATCTTTTTTTAAAAATAAAAAAATCTAAAGAGAAGTGTTACTCTTTCTCTCTTTCAAATATTTTCAATGAAACAAGTATAAAATTTTAAAACTTGTGTTGGTGTGTTTACAAGATTATTGAAACATATTACCTTAAATATGTCGATATATTTGTGTGACTATACAAAGATCTCATTAAAAGGTATAGAAATAAGTCATTATTTTCGAAATATTTATATATATATATATATATATATATATATATATATAGTAGTAGATTATATATATATATATATATATTATAAAATATTGTGAATCAAAGTGGAAAGGAGGAACCAATGAAAAATGTTGTTTTGGATGGGACACTGAATTGAAATATTGACAGCCCAACGCATGTGATAACTCACACACATGTCCAACAAATTCATCTCAGTGTTTTCAACATTTTTTCCTTTAGTTACGGTGGCATTTGAATCTTGTTTTGGTCCACTTTTGTGAAACTAATCTTTGAAAATTAATTTCATTGTGTATGGGGACAATGCTATGAGAACATATTTTGTGTAAGTTTAAATATATGATTAATAAATAAATGTAAAGGCAAGAGATCAATGAGGGATTCAAAATTGGGAGGTTAGGGGTATTATATCGTTTTAAAGGTAGATATGTTGTTTTTAACAAATATCCAAATAGAAAATATTTGGTCCATCTGATCAATTTTGACTTTGATTCATGAATTAGTTATAACTAACAAAGATGAAATAGTTGTAACAATTTGATGCTAATAAAAAATGACTTAATGATGACATCATTATTTATCTTTATAAACACTTAAATATAATTTCATATGTATAATTCAGTAATAAAGATAAAGTTATATGTGAAACTCTCAATTTACAATAACATAACGTCTCAAGTGGCCAAAAGAATCAAATGAGATTTCAATCTAGTATCATGTCGTCCTTATTTGCAACCTGATCTATTTTGAGTTAAAATAATTATCAAAATTTAAATATTTTAGTTTAAACTATTTTTTTCTTATTTATCCAAATCATCTAGACAATTGACGAAAAGAGAAAAGAAAAAAAAATGTTGGAAGAAGAAAAGAGGTCAACGAAGCCTACATTTTGAAGTAAAAAAATAGCCCTTTAAATTCCAAATTTTCTTTATTTGTTTTGTTTACTGAATTGTTATCTTTAAAATTAATTAATGTTTTCAAATTCCCTGTTAGGTGCTCTTTGTATGTTGAGAAGAAAAAGACTTTCAATTTCTTTTGGACAATTTATGTTTTCTTTCCGGGAGGAGCTAGAAGTTTGGATATGAATTTAATTAAATTCAGTAATAATTTTTATTTAAATAATGTATATGTATTAAATATTTATTGAATATATAAATATTTAAAAAATTAAAATTTATTTATTAACACTTAAACCATTATTATAAAATTTAAAATCCATAAAAATAAAATTTTAACTTTGCCTTGATATTCCAGCAAGATTAGTATTTTGGGTAATTACAATTTAAACAAGAGAAAATGGAGTAAATTATAAAGAGCAACTTTCACATATAACAAACATAAAAATCATATTTGTATGTTATAGCTATAGTTTGTATAATTGTGTTTCATAGCAAATTTTATGTTTGCTATGGAGCTTTTGATTTGTATAATTCACTGGATACATCCATTTTATAAAAATTGCTCAGTTTTGTATAAATTCATTTATACATGTAATTTGTTTAATAAGATCTATATTTGTATAATTATAAGTGTATAGGAAAAAAAATATATGTATTTGTATTTGTATATACTTTTCTCTCGCTTTATACAAACACAAACGCAGTTTATACATTTTATACATGTGTATACCGAATGGGTAATTGTATACGAAAATAGCTAATTGTATATCGAACCAGATGACAAAAAATGGAATGTTTGTTGCGAATTACAAATAAAATAAACTATGGCTATAGCATTTAATTTGAATTAATAATTTGTTATTTCATACAATTTTTCAATTATAAAATACAATTTTATAAAATTATAACTACAAATAATAAATATATCGTACATATGAGTAAAATTTCCAATTCTTATTTCGTAACAATCTTTGTTGAGAATAAGGGCGGATCTAGGGGGTGGAGGGGATTCACTCAAATTCTTCTATAAACGACTATATTATATGTAGGTAAATTTTTTGTATACATATATTAGTTTTGAACCTCTAATAAACAACAAAGTGTAGCGCAATAATAATTGGCTTTCAAATTGTCCCTTGCGTTCAAAATTCGAACCTCGTTGTAAACATTATATTTATAGCTTCGGTTATTTTTTCCTCTTAATTAGGAAATTATCACTAACCTGTTTAATCTATCACTATTAATAAATTATTAATAAATTCTGAATCCGTCACCAATAAAAAAATAAAAATCTCTTCTTTTTTTTTCCCACTTTTTTCCCTACCTCTTCGAGAAGAAGGTATAAATAAATAGAATAATTGAGAAACTCTAGTGATGGCTCGAGAAGTGTCAACTAAATATAAATAAGTTAAAAACACGTATGACACTACGTGTAACATCTCATGCCAGCACAAACTTTCTAATTAGGACAAATGTCATCAAATCCCTTATTTATATTTTCCCCTCATCCATACAGATTCAAAATCAAACAACTTCATACAAAAAAATGGCAAATGCAAGTGATGAGTTTAGACTAGTATCACCAAACATAAATCATGAAGGTAAATTACCTAGAAAATACACAGATGAAGGTCAAGGTGCACAAAGAAATATGTCACCACCATTAGAATGGTACAATTTACCACAAGGCACTAAAAGTTTGTCACTAGTAGTACAAGATATTGATGCACCTATTGTACCATGGGTTATTTGGGTTGTGACTAATATTCCACCAAGTTTAAAGGGTTTGCCAGAAGGATTTTCTGGTAAATGTGAGGATTTAGGTGGAGATTATGTTCATGTTAAAGAAGGAATTAATGATGAGAAAGTCCCAGGATGGCGTGGACCTAAGTTGCCAAATCATGGTCATAGATTTGAGTTTAAGCTTTTTGCTTTGGATGATAAGCTCCATCTTGGAAACAAGGTATATTCTGAAATTTGTTACTCCCTCCCTCCCTCCCATAAAATGGGAGAGGTAGTTTGACTCGTCACGAACTTTAACTTTAAGAAAGAAAGAAAACTTTTAAAATTTATGGTCCAAAATGAATGATAGAAATTTGTGTGACTTAAATCATTTCATTAAGGATAAAATAGATATTTTATAGTTAAATATTACTTAAAAGGAAAGTAAGTCACATAAATTTGAGACTGAGGGAGTAATTATTAAGATTTATTGTATTTTTATATAATTTTCGGCGAAAAACTAAAAAAGAAGAAAGATGCACAAATGAATAAGTGCGTGTTTGGATTGATTTTTCGGGAGTAATTATATTAAGTGTATGTTTGTATTGATTTTTTGGTTTTGATTAATAGTAATTATATTAATAAGTGCGTGTTTGGATTGACTTCTTAAAATTAAAACATGCTCTGCAGGTTAATAAGACATGATTGAACTTTGATATTTCATGATAAGGTTCCACAATTCGACACAAATGTATATGATATGATGATGTCTAGAATTTTCAAAAAACATATCAAAGTTCGACTCCATAATTTGAGAAGTTCAAATTTCTAAGAACTTAAGTGGTTGGATTCATACCCCTACACACATACCGCTGCATAGCTAAACGGTATTTATAGGTTCAACAGAATTCACTGAACTTCATAGGTATTTCGAGAAATAATGTACTCCCTCCGTCTCATTTTATATGTCATCCCTTTTTCTAAATAGTTAGTTCATAATATTTGTCATTTCAAAAAATCAATGCATAAATTACCATATTGTTTCTTTTTTACCTTGTGAGTTATTACCATTGAAAATATACATTTGACCAACTTATTTTTAAATGATTCATGTTCATTGGTTAAATTAATTAATTAAAATAAATTAATTTATATTCATTGATTGAAAATTTGAGTTTTAAAAAAATTAAATAAGGGTAAAACGGTAAAGTTACATCATTTCTTAATGCAAATCCATATAAAATGAAATGGAGGGAGTAATAAATGAAATGGAGGGAGTAATGTGGTTTGTTGGATAATTGGCAGGTGACAAAGGATAAACTACTAGAAGCTGTGGAGGGTCATGTTCTTGGAGAGGCTGTTTTGACTGCCATATTTTAAATCTATGATTTTCCAAATATTTTCATGCAACTTTATGACAAGAAAATTTGAAGTAACCAGTGTAATAAACAATTACATGTGACATACATGAGATCACCATCGTAGTTTAATTTGTTCAACTTCTTATTGTGTTTGGAAAATGTTGTATCCTCATTCCGACCTGCTACAATTTGTATTATGCGGCTTAGTATATGGTAAATATAGTCATAATTTTTTATAGGCTTAACCAATCGGTGGCTTCCTAAAAATTGACAAGCAATTTTCACTTAAACATTTTAACTAGATTTTGTTCATTTTAGACACCTCATGTCATGCTCCGTTGTTCATTTTGACACTTTTCATTGATATGGCAAAGTGAGTGTTATACACTCGTGAGGGCTTATTTAGCCTATTTTTTTTTAATTTTTTCCCATTTTATCAGTATCTCTCCCATTATTTCTCAAAGCTTAAAGTACTTCAATGGAGGTTAAATCTTTTGTTATAATAATTTCAATTTAAATTTTTCACTTCAAGCTCATGTAGATTCAAAAAGACAAAAAATCGAATCCATATCAACACTCAAATCAAGTAAAATTCCCCTACAATAATTCTAAAAAAAAAAAGTGAAAACAATTCTTCAAATCAAACGTATCCATAGTCTCAATTGCCCACATATTGCCAACAACTCAAATTTCCGGTTAACAAAAATAGGAGTCAAAAAGATTTCAATATTCATTATGTAATTGTTAATCTCACTAACCTTAAGTCCTAATTAAATTATAAATATTTCAAAATTAAAGAAAAGGAAACTCAATCTTAAAAATACGAACCATTATTGTTATACATTTGTACTTCTTAACCCAAAATTAAATGAAGAAATGTGAAGGAAGGTGCAGGGAAGAAAACGGTTAAAATTCAGGTAAGTATAACAAAAAAAAATCATGAAAAAAGAAGAATAAAACAGAGAAGATGACTATGTGGACGTGGGTTTGACGGAAAAGACAATGAAAATGGAGGAATATGATAGAGTAGATTGTGTGGGTGTGGGTTTATGACAGAAAAAATAAGGCTCAAAAATAATAAAAATGGAGTAATACAATGAAGAAGATGGCTTTGGGAAGCTGTGGGGGTGTTACATTTTTCTTTAAATTTGTCAAACTATTTTATTTAATTTTTTTGATAAAAAGACCACATGTCATTTATTCATTGGTTACTTTGCCATATATTTTGATTCTTATTTTTTCTCTTTAATATGATAGACTTTTAATGAGTTGACATGATATAATTGGGCATTTAATCCATATGGAAGCACTTGGTTAACACGCACTTGGAGTCAACATGTACTAGTGAAAAAAGTGTCAAAATGACACAATAGGGTCTGATGTGAGGTGTTTAAAATGAACAAAGTCTAGTTAAAATGTCTAAGTGAAAATTATTGTCAACATTAAGGGGCTGTCGATGAATTAGGTCTTTTTTATATAAAAAAGAATCGAAAAGCAAAAAAAAAAAGTGAGGTTTGGCCAAGGAAGAATTGTGGCTAAGACAAAAATCATGGGTAAGCGGCATTTTTTTTTTTTGTTGTTGTATTTCAACGTATGTGTCACATTAAAAAATAAAAATAATGTGATGGAAAAATGAAAATAATGTGATGGAGTGGATTATTAACTTTGTCATACATGAAATCAACTTCAAAATGTTACTATACTATATATATATATATGGGTAAATTATTTTTTATATTAGAAGCATGTCTTAATAAACATTTTATACAATTATCTATATCTATTAACTTTTGTGGTTCATTAAAAAATTCTATTTAAAGATTACAATTTTGATAATATTCTCTTTGAAGGAGAATGAGGAACAGGAACAACTCGCAACTTACTTATTTTTATTGAGATCTCTTAAATTGTTTTTTTGAGAGATCTGGTTTCCCTTTATTTTTCCTTAATTCTCGTTTTTCTGAAATTTATTGATTTTCTTTTTTCTGAAACTCAGCTTGTTTAGGTTCTTGAGCGACTTATTGTTCTTCAATTAATTATTGATCAAAAAGTCCCTCTTCAATGGACTGATTAGGAAATCTATTTCATCACATAAATAACCCAATGTATTGTGAAATATTATACAAGTTTTTACAATTTATTGTATGAGTTTTCACAATTTAAATATATTTTTCATAAATAAGAGAGATGTAGAAATTTATATTGCATTCATATATGAGATCATAACTTAAGTCACAACTTTAATATTCCTAACCAAAAATGTTCCAAGACACAGAAACAAAATTGTAGCCCAATTGTTTATTAGGCAAAGTGAGACATTTAAACAAAAAGAAAAGATTGCTTATTAGGCAAAGTGAGCTCTTTAAACAAAAAGAAGATGAGGGGTTTTAAAAGAAGATGAGGGGACGTACAAAAAAATAAGGTTACGATCATTGAAGAAAGGAAAATCATTAGTGAATTAGCTTGCTTGACTTCAGTTCTTCAGTGGAGGTAGATTATGACTTGCTTTACGTAATAGAGAGACTCTTAATAATGATTGATAGTCATTGATTAATGTTATGAAATTTTCTATGTACTTAATGGTTGTGGTTTGAATGATATATATTTTGTTGTGATTGGTTTGTAATCCAAGACCACGAAATCCATAATCTTCAACTTGCTCTATCAAAATGATGTCTTGAATATAGAAGGTTTGATGAAATGTTGTTGATGAAGTGTAAAGTGATGATAAACAATGATGAATTAACTATATTATTGGATCGGGTACCATGAGCAGACACAATATATTTGAATCGGGTGCCACGAGCCGACACAATATAATTGGATCATGTGTATGTTCTGACACGTTAACATTAAAGGAAAACATAGCAAATTAAATAACTTAATGTACTCAATCTCAAAGGAGTGTGGTGTGGGGGCTTGATTCCTCATGTGTGTTCTTGATATTATTGACTAATTACGTACTTGATTCATTGTTGTCGTCACTCATTCATGTTGCTTGTTCCTTGCTGGCCAAAATATTCAAGGTACAAGAAAGATGGAAGAACTGCAAGACCAATTGTTCTAATAACATACCTTGATTTTTGTTTTTAAAAATCTTATTGGTAGATAATAAGTTATAAATAATTTAATTTAAAGTTTTAAACTATTAAACAAAGTTATATTATATTTTTTAATTTATCTTATCAACAGTCTATCTTCTATCTTATATTATATTAAAATTATGAAGATTCTTAATAATGTTGATTGAACTTTTTGACCTTTATTACAAAATTTCTCTTTAGACAAAATCGTGTTTTCACTATTTCTCTTCAATTATTATATCATTATTTTAATGATATTAGATATTGACTATATCTATAAGAAACTTGAGAATCTTTATTCAACTAAAATAGACTTGATTCAAGAAAATAGTAAGAAAAAATAATTCAAAATAATAGACAATTTTTTTTTTAAAAAAAACATCTTAATAGGCATAGAAACCAATTCAATATTCTGTATTAATTATTTACTTATTTGTATGGAAAAATAATAGAATCGCGGCAAGAGAATCCTAATTTGCCATGGATCCTAAGAGATAGAATCTATGTATATTGGCTTTATATAGAAAAAAATAATTGTATAGGATTTACTATTATTCGGGAAAAGGGCCAAGAATATCCCTAACCTATCGGAGATGGCTCAAAAATATTCTTTCCTCCTTTTGGTCTAAAAATACCCCTTGCCTTTGTTTATGGTTCAAAGATACCCCTCCTTCCATTTTGTGGTCTAAGACTACTCGTAACCCCTATTTAATTAAATTGATTTCTTTACTAATTAGTTGATTCTTTTATTTGTTCTAAAATACAATTTTATTTATTTAAAATCTTAATATTGGGTCATCCATGTATTTAAAATATTTAAATCTAAAAAATAAAATAATAAATTTTGATCTAAAATAGGTTAGGGATATTCTCGGCCCTTTAAATATTAAGCCTAAAGATCAGACTAACGTAAAATAAAATTAAAAAAAAATTATTGTGTGAAAATGAAGGATAAAATTCTTAGTTCTTCATTTTTACCCAATGAATTCTTTATTTTATTTCATATTTATATTCTATTAGTTTATGTTTTAATTTGTGAAATAAGTTTTTAAGTTATTTAGATTGATTTTTTAAATTATATTAAAATCATCATGTAAATATAATTATATCATATTTAATGTTTTCTTTACTTTTTAATTAATAACATAAAATAATAATAATAATAATAATAATAATAATAATAATAATAACAACAACAATAATAATAATAATAATAAAAAAATTATTTTGATGTAATTAAATTTGCGCTAAATGGAAGGCTGTGCAAATTTTGACGAAACTTTGGTACATTGAATTTGAGGTTAGTGTTACCAATTTGAATATTTGAGTTTTATTTTCACTAGTTGTCACAACCCAGACCGTTGTGATTGACACCCATATTAATCACCTGGTGGAAGAATCACTACTATAGCCAAACTAAGCAACTAAAACAATACTAAGGCAATTAAGTTATGGAAGCAAGTTAATTAACTAAACAAATGCGAAAATTTATACCTAGAACCTAAAAGTTAGTGTACCAAAACTACTAACGAAATAACAAAGTCTAAACAAGAAGGTACCCCAACTAATGAACTAATCAACTAACTAGTTAACAAATGTCTAAGTCCGAAAATGGTGGACTTATCGAAAGAGAATTCCATGGCAGCTCGGAAGAAGCGGCTCACTCTTGAATTCGATGCGACGATCTCTAATCTCCTAAGCAAGGTCTATCAATAGCCGCTTGAAGATGCCCTATACTCAATAAAAACAAGAGCAAGTACAGAATCAATACACAATCACCGTGTACTGATAGGATCACGCGGCTATCCCACTAGTGCAACATAAACAAGTTAATAACAACAATATAATCATGCAATATATCGAACATATACAATATTGGATATCACATGCTTCAATAATTACACATTTATCACAAGCAGTTGGTCCTCTCATGGAACCCAAATTCAAACTGTTAGTGCACCGGAACGTGGTACCCAATCCCATAGTTATGCCAGAACGTGGCAATTCGATCCCATTTTATGCTGGAACGTGGCAATCCGATCCAAGTTAGTTATGCCGGAACGTGGCAATCTGATCCATCACACCACAATCACAAACACAAGTATACTTTCAAGTCATACATTCAACAGTGATTCATGGCATACAATCATTCATCTTTCTCATTTACAACAGGTGTGATTCAATAATGCAACATTCGCATGCATACATGCATCATAATGAAGCCATAACAAGAATACATCACACAATCATAGAACTACAACCATCACCTACCTCGAAACAAGCTTGAAACCCTAAGAAATTAGATCCTTCCCTTTCCGGATTCATTCTACTTGTTCATGGTGTACAAACAATCAATATAATACGGAAATTAATAAACAATCATTAATTACTCGGATTACTAACAATTCTAAGAACCCTAGATCAAATCCATGATCCCAACTAACCAATTTAGGGTTGTTTCCACCATAGATTCAAGATTAAAACCCTCCCCCTCAACATTCACCCATTCTATTGCGTTCTGTGGATCGAAAAACGGATTCGGAGAGTGAAAAGCTTACTTTTAGCCTCAAGAATGGTGAAAGACGTGTAGAAATCGCTTGGGATAGTTTATTAGTTCTAAAAGTCGAAAAGTGCCAAATAAGGTCGTTTAGGGGTTTATTAATGACATTATGTTGCGTCTGAACCGCCATAGCGGCCCTCATCCCGCTGTAGCGGCTGCGCTAGAGCGACATAGAGCCCCGCCAGAGCGGCACTTTTGAAACAGTAAGCTCTTATCTTGCATCTACGCTTAATATGATACCAATTGAAATGAATAATATTTCGCACATACAAAGATCACGTACATTCCTTCCAAATAAAACATAGGATTAGAATTAGGGGCGTGTCGCACCTCTTTTTTCTCAAAAACGGGTTTCATGCACGACTTAACAACTCTTTTGGTTTTGAAGTGATTGAAGAGTCGCCACCTAACGAGTTAAGGTGTGTTAGGGCACCTATCTAACCTAACTAAGTCTAGCTAAGGTCAACAAATCAGAGATTAGGTAAGGGTTCAAATTACCTTGAAGGTAAGGTGTTAGGCATCCCTCGAGGTCCACAAATGTGGGTCCCGAACGTATCTCATGCAATTTATGTGGGAGTTATAAATAGCACTTAAGGTCACTTTATTTATTGGTTATTATTTAATTAAAACATGCGAACTAGGTGATAACTAATATTAAACAATTAAGATCATTTTATTTATTTATTTAATTAATTAAGCATGCAAAACTAGGTGATGAATAATAATAAATAATTAACACAAACAAAATTTAAAATAAAATAGCAAGAAGATAGAAAGTAGACAATTAAATAGGCGAATCAATTTTTATTTAAATTTATTCAAGCTACCCCAAATAGTTATAACTATAAACAAATAAAGGGACAAAGGGAAGGGAGACTCTGAAGGACTTTATGAATCAGCAGTCGACTTTTATTTATTTTTTCATAGGCTTCCGTGTAGGGATAGACAAAACCAAGATTTGTCATTTTAAGCCCAAGTCGATGTCGTCATATCCGTAGGGCCTAAACTACCCCTACCCCACCTTCTACATGCATTTTATCCTAAAAGGCGTCTAGCGTCCCCGCTTAATGTCCAAGAGGCAATACACTACTATTGGGATGGTTTTAGACAAAATAAATATTCCTAATAAGCCCACTTAGACACCAAGTCAAACAAATAAGACATTGATTTAGCACATGAAGTCTCATATTGGCCTTTAGGTTTGGTTAACATGCTTGCAAACAGACATAATGGTGAAGGGTCTCATGCTTGAGTGTGTGACATACAAACATAACAGTTTATTGAATTTAAAGGGAAAAAATTATCATGAATGCAGGAAAGTATTAACTAATTTTAAAGAGTGGCATAACAATAATCAGGATGCAGGCGAAGTTTTAAAGCAGTAGTAGATTTTATTTAATTATTAGCATATATTGGTTGAGAACTAGTGCAGAAAATATTTAAACAGAGGCAGATTTAATTTTAAACATGCTAAAAATTATTTAACTGAATTTAACAGTCGCAAAAAATCATTACATGAAGTGATTTTAGATTTCGATTGATTTCAAAAAGGGCAGAAAATATTTTTTACAAAGCAGAATAATTATTAGCTTACTTTTAAAAGGAAGACGAACAGAATTCGCGATACAGGAAAGATAATATTTTAGACAGCTTTAATCGAGATAGGTTATTTAAAATAGTGTCATGTTGGAGCAGATCAGATTATGCATAATTTATTTTATTCGGTTACTACATGCTGAAAACAGTTAGATTATTTTAAGTGGTAGAGGATATGAATGCAGAAATATCAACAATGAGTAGAAAATATTTCTAGCAGGTCTATTTCAGTTATTTAACATGATGAAAGTATGATTTTAACGAGTTGTTTTAATGATGTTGTTAGTTAAGGCCTATAGACATGATATCTAAATAAACATGCTGAAATTCTTATCAAACCTATAGACATACTTACTAAATAAAGATATAATAATATTCAGACCTATAGGCATGATTTTCTAAATCCCAAATAATATGCAAAGTAAAAAGAATAATCATTATGATCATGATTTCTAAGTAGAACATGCTGAAAATTTAATAAGATTCAAAAAAAAAAAAAATAGGCATGGTTTTCTAAGTAGAACATGCTGAAAATTTAATAAGATTCAAAAAAAACTATAGACATGATTTTTACACCCGAATGACATAAATTCTATAGGCATGCTTTCTACTTTATTTCCCTCTATACAAATAGATAATTTAAACAAAGCTCTGTTCTATTAATTTTCCAATATGACGCGGGTGATCAAAACAAGTAGAGCAAGGAGTCACGTAAAAGTTTTATTTTATTATGTTATTATTATATGCTAAAATGTCAAGACCTATTCATTAATATAGATAGTAGAGGTTTAAACCAAAATTCAAGCAACCAATTAAGCTAAATGGGAAATTATTAAATAATAGGCAAATAGGCGATCACAATGTATAGGTATGCTTCCTCACACGAGTAACTTGCAATAGAGTAAACACGTAGCATATAGACCCCTCCCCCCTTAGACGATCCCTCAAGGATATCTCATATATAGAGTTAGAGTTAGGAGTTTATACAAATTATTACAAAACCAAATCGGATTTAAATGACAAAAGAATTTAAATTTAGCTAAACAGAAACTAAATCCACAAACTCCCTCCCCGGACGACTCTTCATGTCTTGAACTTTATGTTCAACCCTGCTAAACAGAATATGCCAAAGACAATATCATAAAATAGTAATAACTACATAGATAGAATCGTACAAATTATGAACAACAAACACACAAATTTCAAACAGGTCTCAGAATAAATGAGATCACACATTGAGAAAATGGATAAGGGAACTAACTCAGATGCTTCCTTTTGATTTATTTCAAACAATACAACAACATTTTTTTAAAAAAAATATGCGAAACAGAAATTAAACTAGTGGAAAGCAACTGACCAACTGGCAGAATATTTTATCAGCAATGAAGTATTAGCAGCAATCCAATCGAAATAGCAACACAGCAAAGAAAGCACCTTAAATGTTGCAAGAGACTATTTCTTTTTATGAACAGAAAATATATATTTTTTTATATGAATTTTCTGATTGTTCAGTGTTGAAATCGTTCTTCTGATAGTTAAAGCTCATCTCCAAATACTAAAAAAAGGGTCTCTTTATATAATGAAGGGGAGGGCATATAATAAGGAAAAGAATAAATTAAACGGATTATTTTGGGGATTCTTTCCTTAAACTAACAGCTAAATCAGCATAAAAATTTCTTTTACCTATTCGATATTTTTCAAAATAAAATCAAGTAACAATATGCTTACACATAAATAAAGTACATAAAATCAATTTACACCGCCAATTAATATTGCACATCATCAAAAGGAATAATGTTATTTTAAGAAAGACTAGATCACAGCTCAAATCAATACTACAAATCATCATCCCTGCATATTTTATTCAAGAAATAAATATGGCAATAGCATTAATTTGAATGAATAAATTATGGGGAAGGAGAAAGAAACAGCCAATAATGGGATCAAAATAAAGCCAAAGCTTAAAGCAATCCACAAATCAAGGTTTAGACAACAAAGAGCTATTGAGCATTCTAAATAATTCATTAATAAATTAGCATAATCGGAAGAAATCAAGGTACCACATTATTAATCGAAATCGGCCAACTCTTTACTAATATTATCGCATATAATAGTAGGTCATATTCAACCAAAAAGAGCAATATTAACATTTGAACTTGTTGGGATAAAATTCAGCATAACTCATAAAGGAATTTATCTAGAACAAATGGCAAACTTCATATCTCAAAGAAATTCGTAGAGATAACAAGAACAAACACATAAAGGACCACATGTTCCCGCATGTATCTCTTCAATTAATCTGCTAGCTTCTCTAGCTTCGACGCACCTTAGCAACTCCAGGTCGGGAGTCCTCCTATAAAGGGTTTCTCCACTTAGAAAGAATTGATTTGCTAACCTCCGAATTGTACTCTTTTGTACACTTGTTGCATCTTCTGTATACTCACCGTTCTTCAAATATTCTCATATGTCATTGTACAAGGGTTTTCCATCAGGCTCTCCCTCAATATGAAAACAGTATGTTGGTTGCTCATATATGTGGATACGAATAGGATCAATGTAATTATGATCAGGATGTTGAATCATGGAAGACAAAGTGGCTACTGCATCTGCGAATTCATTTTGGATCCTTGACACATGTTTGAATTCTACCTTGATGAACCTTTTGCACAACCTATGCACGCATTTCAAGTATGGTAACAACTTCCAATTCTTGGTAGCCCATTCACCTCGAACCTGATGAAACAATAGGTCTGAATCTCCTATTATTAGTATTTCCTGGACATCCAAATCGATAGCACGTCGGAGCCCTAACATGCAAGCTTCGTATTCAACCATATTATTTGAACAAAGAAACCTAAGTTTTGCCAATATCAGATAATGTTGCCCAGCTGGTGAAATCAGAACAACTCTGATGCCAGATCTACTCAAATTCTTAACTCCATCAAAGAATATCCTCCAACCATCATATTCTTCAGAAATATCATCTCCTACGAAAGCTATTTCTTCATTCGAGAAATAAGTCTTCTGTGGTCTATAATCATCCTCTACGGGGTTTTTTGCCATATGATTTGCTAATGCCTGGGCCTTCACTGCTTTTTGTGTGACATATACTATGTCAAACTCGCTCAGTAGTATCTGTCATTTTGGCTGGTTTACCTGTAGGCATGGGCTTTTGAAAGATATACTTCAGAGGATTCATCCTTGAAATCAGATAAGTAAAGTGCGATGAAAGGTAGTGTTGCAGCTTCTGGGCGATCTAAGTTAAAGCACAACAGGTACGCTCCAATAGAGAGTATCGAGCTTCATATGAAGTAAATTTCTTGCACATGTAATATATCGACTACTCCTTCTTTCATGTTTCGCCATGCTGCCCAGAATGCAGCTGAAAGCATTATCCAACACTGATATGTATAACAATAGTGGTCTACCAGATTCTGGTGGAACTAACACAAGATGATTAGATAAATAATCTTTGATCTTGTGAAATGATTGTTGAGATTCGTCTGTCCATTTTACCGCAACATCCTTCTTCAACAGCTTGAAAATAGGCTCGCAAATAACAGTAGATTGGACTATGAAACGACTGATGTAATTGAGTCATCCCAGAAAACTCATTACCTCCTTCTTACTCTTCGGCGAAGGTAGATCACGAATGGCTTTGATTTTAGTTGAATCCAATTCAATTCCCCGGCGGCTAACAATGAAACCCAGAAGCTTTCCAGCAGGAACCCAAAGACACACTTTGCAGGATTCAACTTCAAGTTATACTTGCGTAGTCCGGCAAAGAACTTTCACAGATCATCCAGATGATTTAAACCCTTCTTTGATTTGATGATGACGTCATCCACATAAACTTCAATTTCCTTATGGATCATGTTGTGAAACAAGGTAGTCATTGCCCTCATGTATGTAGCCCCAACATTCTTCAACCCAAAAGGCATTACCTTGTAGTGATAGACACCCCACGGTGTGATGAAAACAGTCTTCTCAACATCGTCCTTGTGCATCTCAATTTGATAATAACCGGTGAAGCAATCCACGAATGATTGTGTTTCATGCTTGGCACAATTGTTAATCAGGATATGTATGTTGCACAATGAAAATTATCCTTATGACTATCTTTGTTGAGATCCCGATAATCAACACAAACTTTAACCTTTCCGTCTTTCTTGGGCACTGGAACGACAATTGCAAGCCAAGTTGGGTACTTCGCCACTTGAATGATTCCAGCATCTAATTGCTTTGATATTTCTTCTTTGATTTTCAAACTTAACTCAGGCTTGTATTTTCGGAGCTTCTGCTTCACAAGAGGGTAGGCTGGATTAATGGGTAACTGATGAGCCACTATTGAGGTACTTAGCCCTGTCATATCTGCATAGGACCAAGCGAAAATATCCTTATTCTCCATGAGGTGCTCGATGTACTCTTTCTTGTCATCTTCCGTCATATGGATGCTTACTGGGTCTTTTGTGTTACCTCCGAATTACCCAGATTTACCACATCTGTTTCCACTAAATTTGGATTGGGCTTTTCCTCGAATTCCCCAATCTTTCTGATTAACTCTTCAGGGACCTCATTTTTCTCTACTTTTTCTAAATCATTAATGTCAAGTTGTGCAGTCTCATTATATGTCATAGTCTCAGATTTAACATTTTTATAATAACTTTTGGTGGAAGAAAGAATAACGCACAAATAAATATACGATATTAAATATATCTAGAAAAAATGACTTTATTGATTAAAACTCAAGAGTTTTATAATACTAGCATTTGAAAGCAATAACAAAGAATTGGAATTTAAAACTGTTTATTGAAAACTTTTTTAAATTTGATAGAAAACTCTTCTAAAGCTACCCAGATGCTCGATGAAGTCTGGATGGATTTGAGGCCCAAATGCTGATGCTGATTTTCGCTTCATTGCTTCCTCTAGGGTTCCCTTTCTCCTCCTCGTTGATCACAACATTGCAACCCTCTCATTCCTCTATGGTCAGAGACAAACCCCTCATGTCTTCCAAAAGCTCATCAATGATACCACCCATAAAACCTGCTGATCGGAATGATTGGTGCAACGGTGGTATCGGTTGCTTCAATGGATAGTAGTACCCCTCTCTGGATGGCTGTCGATCAAGCCACTCTTCCCCACTCTTCCGTAGTATATTTGTATCCCAAGCCGAAAGTAGTTAAATGATGAACATGTTATATAGATTCAACTATTCCTTGTAGATTAGCTCCCAAACCTTTCCCGAGATCGAAATCAAATCAGGTCATCATATTTATGATCTTCTGGCTAAACCAAGGTTGCACTTCAATGTTGTCAACAAGTTCAACGGTATGATACATCTCACCATCTAGATAACCCCTTCCTTATATCACATATATAGGATGTCCTTTTTCCCCATTGACTACGACCTCTTCATGATCCCATTCAAACTGGGAGGTCTGGGTCTAGCAGCCTCAGATCTCCATCTTATGGCATAATCCATGAAGGATTCATTGGGATTTTTTCTCAGGTTTTTGATGTAGAACCAGTCAGACGCATTTTCTACATTAAATCCAAACATGTTCATGAAGTTTGTTGCCATGTCCACCCACTCAACCCACTTTCAAGAATCTTATTCAATATACCATAATAGAGCCTCCCCAGTGAGACTCCTCATAAACAACTTCATGAGTACCTCTCATCTCTTCTTATCCCCATAAGCTTGTCACAGTACATTCGCAGGTGGGCTTTGGGATCTCCAATGTCATTAAACATTTCAAACTTTGGAAGTTTGTATCCTTCAGGCAGTTCTACATTGGGGTGCATACACAAATCCTCGTAGCTCAGTCCTCCAAACCTCTTGTTTCCTTCTACATGTTGCGCCCTGTTGGTTAGGCTATATAATATCTCAGTCAGGGTTTTTATCAGAATGTCCTTTTGGGAGAACTCTGATTCATGATAGTTATGGGTCACAGGAGCAGTGTCCACATATATGGGATTGAGGTTGTTATTTCCAGGATTGTATGAAGGGTTTGCATTTGGAATTGGTTCTGGAATAGTTGTCTTAGTTTGTTGGTGATAATGGTAAAAAGGGATTTGGGCATTTTGGGTGTGAAGTGGTGGAATTATATTTGGATGACTGGGTTCAGGTCGTGATACATTAATTGGAGGATTTTTTGGTAAGGTTATTTGGTTAGAGTGAAGAATATTATCTATATTTTCACCAAATTGGGTTCCGAGAGAAATAGACAGCTTGGCCAAATCACGCATATGCACTACCTTTTCTTCCAACATAGTAATTTTGCGCTAAAGTCTAAGGATAAGGTCATTTGGAAATTTCCCTCTCTTCGAATTTTCTCTTCTTTCATTGCTGTTATTATTGTCAACTATTTTACCCTTGTCTCTGTAGTCTGTTCTTTGAAGAAGAGGAGAAGGGGGGGGGGGGTTCCCTTTTGATCGTGTATGTGCCAGAGTGAAGAACAAATCAACTTTAGGAATGGAAAAAACAAAGGAATCAATAGAAACAGTGATAGGAGATTAGAGCAAGTAAGAATAAAAATAGCACATTGTTTGAAATAAACGCCCTAGATGCAAAGGACCTCGTAGGCCTAAGACGACATATAAGTGATGCACAATGATTAATTCAAGCCTTATTTACCAATTGTAGTTTAGAGTTAGAGGATAAATCTTCATATATATTGAATAGTTTCAATTTATTACATCGAATTGAAGAAAACTGGAAATAAACTAAAGGGCTAGGGATAACATGGGGGAAAAATAAAATCCTAAAAAAAACAAATCATCGCTGGTCTCTAATGTTAGGCACAATCTGCTACGTTATTTCTGGAGTAATCTCATAGTTGTTGTGGAGGAGGTTGCAAATCCATCTTCTTTTTCTTTCATCACCAAAACTTGGAAGGCCTTCCTCGCTCAAATCTGCATGCTCTGCATCTTCCAAAAGCCATACATAATATTCAGGTGTGCAGAAAGGTCGATGCTCTTGAACATCAATAGTTATTACTATTTCCCACCTTCGCAGTATGGTGCCCACTTGTGGTATTTCTGGCCTAAAATCATACCCATAGTGGCTCATATGGGATCGCAGAGGTATTATTTGTATTTGTCCAAACTATCGGAGGACTTGGAGTGGTGCGTATGATTGTACGCCATTTAAACCAATAAGCTCGATAAAGTAGAGCTCGTTACCCCTTCTGATGACACAACGAGGCTTCAACCAATAATACTTCCATTGAATATTTGTAGTTGAACGCTCTCTCAAATACCCAAACCAGTCTTCTATTCCTACAAGGGAAACAAAATATTTCATTCTCGAGGTATGATTGATGATTTTATTCCCCATATCTAATGATGTCTACCATATTAGCCCTTTGGTAGAAGTGCTCAACAGCCCAGAGTTGCAATAGAAAATTACACCCCTCGAAATACCTTTTACCTTTGGTACATCTAGTCAGTGCCCTTATAATTTCTACCAGTATCATGGAAACTATGGTATTCCCGCCTCGAGACAACATATGGACCACATAACTTAGGCTAGTGTGGATTTTTCCCCTTTCGATAGGAAAAACTAATGAGCCTAAGAGTGCGACAGCGAATGCATTAAGACGATATCTTTCCCATTTTGTCGGAGAAAAAGCAAATTTTCTATGGAAGTTTTCATGGCCTTCTTCATCTCCAAAACGTGAGTATAGAAATTATAAAGAAATCCATCCCTCTTTCAAACAAAGTAAACTCGGATTATGACGTATGCCCATTTGCTTCAAAAAGTACCTCAGTGTTGGCTTGTATGGCACAATCATTTCACGCTCTTTATAAGGGAGACCAAGAAACCCACCAATCTCTTTAATCGTCGGGGTTAGTTTAAAGTCCTTAAATTTGAAAACTAGCTTCTTAGAGTCCCAAAATTTCAACAATGCTTTGATCAAGTGACGATCTGACTCAACGGAGACTAGAGCAGTAAGGCCACCTAGTAGTTCGTTTGCCTCTAACCCTCGATTGTTTTCAATATCCCTCCACCAGACCTTCAGGGTAGGATTCACTTTGACCACCATTTGTGTGTTGGGGAAATGAGGATAGGCCATGACTCTGCAAACAAACAACGAATAAATTCTAAACTCCATTTTGGCAAAGTTTGGCTTAATTTAAATAATCGTGATCACATTGACACATAATTATGCAATTTGTCTAAAGGGCGTTGGGGTCCTTTAGACGATAGGATGGCTCCTAAATATGCGGACTGACAGCAAAGGTCAAATCACCTAGGGCTTATGCAGCATGTATGACATAATTAAGACTTCTAAGACTTGGCTTGACATATACTTGAAAGGAGATTCTACGCAAGAAGGCTCGTAGTTTTCTGATAGTAAAACTATTCGTTCCATCCATGCATATGTCAACTCTCTATAATTAGGTGTTTGAAGAGAATTGGAGTAGTTGTGAGAGGTGCAAACGCACAACATCACGGTAAAGAAAATAAAAGAAAGAGGGTCCCAATTGGGGAAAGTATGAGCAGATCGTCAGTTTATCAAAGCAGTAAATATTTAGCATGTAGTTGAAAAACGATAACACATAAACAGTTTTAAGGAAAGCAATAAATAAATTCATGCATAAAGTGGTATGCATATAAATAAATTAGAGGATCTAGCAAATAAGGGAATAGGGTATGGGATTAAGCATGTAAGTAAATAAATAAGGGGAAAGGGAAAGGGTGAAACATGGTAAATGCACAATAAATAAGGAAACAAATAGACAAGAAAAGCCAATAACAGCTTAACATGCTAAACCAAACAAACATTGAAATAACCAAATAAAGTAAAAACCCATATAAGCACGAAACACGTAATGGTTAGAACCTAAAATCTCTAGCAGAGTCGTCATTTTGTCGCGCCCTTTTTTTCCAAAAATCGGTTTTGTGCACGACCTAAGACTCTTTTGGTTTTTGAAGTGATTGAAGAGTCGCCACCTAATGAATTAAGGTGCATTAGGGCACCTATCTAACCTAACTAAGTCTAGATAAGGTCAACGAACCAGAGATCGGGTAAGGGTTCAAAGTACCTCGAGGGGAAGGTATTAGGCATCCCTCGAGGTCCAAAAATATGGGTCCTGGCGTATCTCATGCAATTTATGTGGGAGTTACAAGTAGAACTTAAGGTCACTTCATTTATTGGTTATTGTTTAATTAAAACCTGCGAACTAGGTGATAACTAATATTAAACAATTAAGATAATTTTAATTATTTATTTAATTAATTAAGCATGCAAAACTAGGTGATGGATAATAATAAATAATTAACACAGACAAAATTTAAAATAAAATAGCAAGAAGATAGAAAGTAGACAATTAAATAGACGAATCAATTTTTATTTAAATTTATTCAATCTACCCCAAATAGTTATAATTACAAACAAATAAAGGGACAACGGGAAGGGAGACTCTGAAGGACTTTATGGATCAACACTTGACTTTTATTTATTTTTTGATAGGGTTTCGTGTAGGACAGACAAAACCAAGGTTTGTCGTTTTAAGCCTGAGTCGATGTCATCATATCCGTAGGGCCTAAACTACCCCTACCCCACCTTCCGCATACATTTCGTCCTAAAAAGTGCCTAACGTCCCCACTTAATGTCCAAGAGGCATTGAACTACTATTGGGATGGTTTTAGACAAAATAAATATTCCTAATAAGCCCACTTAGACACCAAGTCAAACAAATAAGACATTGATTTAGCACATGAAGTCTCATATTGGCCTTTAGGTTTGGTTAACATGCTTGCAAACACACATAATGGTGAAGGGTCTCATGCTTGAGTGTGTGACATACAAACATAACAGTTTATTGAATTTAAAGGGAAAAAATTATCATGAATGCAGGAAAGTATTAACAAATTTTAAAGAGTGGCATAACAATAATCAGGATGCAGGTGAAGTTTTAAAGCAGTAGTAGATTTTATTTAATTATTAGCATAGATTGGTTGAGAACTAGGGCAGAAAATATTTAAACAGAGGCAGATTTAATTTTAAACATGCTAAAAATTATTTAACTGAATTTAACAGTCGCAAAAAATCATTACATGAAGTGATTTTAGATTTCGATTGATTTCAAAAGGAGCAGAAAATATTTTTTGCAAAGCAGAATAATTATTAGCTTAATTTTAAAAAGAAGACGAACAAAATTCGCGATACAGGAAAGATAATATTTTAGACAACTTTAATAAAGACAGGTTATTTAAAACAGTGATATGCTGGAGTAGATCAGATTATGCATAATTTATTTTATTCGGTTATAACATGCTGAAAACAGTTAGATTATTTTAAGTGGTAGAGGATATGAATGCAGAAATATCAACAATGAGTAGAAAATATTACTAGCAGGTTCATTTCAGTTATTTAACATGCTGAAAGTATGATTTTAACGAGTTGTTTTAATGATGTTATTAGTTAAGGCCTATAGAAATTATATCTAAATAAACATGCTGAAATTCTTATCAAACCTATAGACATACTTACTATATAAAGATATAATAATATTCAGAAACCTATAGGCATGATTTTCTAAACCCCAAATAATATACAAAGTAAAAAGAATAATCATTATGATCATGATTTCTAAGTAGAACATGCTGAAAATTTAATAAGAATCAAAAAAAAAAAAAACAGGCATGGTTTTCTAAGTCGAACATACTGAAAATTTAATAAGATTCAAAAAAAAAAAATCTATCGACATGATTTCTACACCTGAATGGCATATTGAACGATATTTAAATTCTATAGGCATGCTGTCTACTTTATTTCCCTTTACACAAATAGATAATTTAAACAAAGCTCTGTTCTATTAATTTTCCAATATGACGTGGGTGATCAAAACAAGTAGAGCAAGGAGTCACGTAAAAGTTTTATTTTATTATGTTATTATTATATGCTAAAATGTCAAGACCTATTCATTAATATAGATAGTAGAGGTTTAAACCAAAATTTGAGCAACCAATTAAGCTAAAGGGGAAATTATTAAACAATAGGCAAATAGGCGATCACAACGTATAGGCATGCTTCCTAACACGAGTAAATTGCAATAGAGTAAACATGTAGCATGTAGACCCCTCCCCCCTTAGACGATCCCTCAAGGATATTTCATATATAGAGTTAGAGTTAGGAGTTCATACACATTATTACAAACCCAAATCGAATTTAAATGACACAAAAATTTAGAATTAGCTAAACAGAAACTAAATCCACGAACTCCCTCCCCAGACGACTCTTCATGTCTTGACCTTTATGTTCAACCCTGCTAAACAGAATATGCCAAAGACAAAATCATAAAATAGTGATAACTGTAGTGACACCTTTCCATTTACCGTATGCACATAAATTACAAGATATATATATATATATTTCTATTTTTTTCCTCTGCAAGTAATTAATGATAATAAAAATTATCCACTTTCGAGTATCCAAACTAGTTGGGTTCATGCTTTATACGATCATTACAAACAAGTAGGACATGTAACATATTACAAAACTTGGGCTTACACACCCCAAATAAACCAAACACATAGCCATACTTAGATTACAACACATGAACATGGTATGGTTAGCCTTCAAAATCAAATGCAAATATACGTCGCATAGACCGTGTATAAGTACCAAGATTTATACAAAATATAGATGCCTATATGCAAATGTGATCTTCTTTAAGGTTCTCAAAATTTCCATCGCCCATGGCCATCTTCATCACTCCTCTCGATCAGACCCTATGATAGAAACAACTATCGCTAAGCATAAAGCTTAGTGGTGTAAAAACTATAGGGTCGAAATCCTCAAAATTCACCAAGCTACCTTTTTCAAGTCAATGAGCATCATACTTGAAACATAATAAATAAATCAAGTAACAATAGATAACAAGTATCAAGTTCTATATTCAAAGATACAAATGTCAAGAAGCTCATAACACCATTTTCCAAGAATTTCAATAGCAAGGCTCGCCCCATATATACTTTATGTCGTCACACCCGGCACAAGCAAGTGTCAAGAAAGGTCGCTGCCCTGTATCAAGAAGGACCGAAGCCCTGTATCAAGAGAACCAAGAACCATATTAAAAATGGCTTTCTAGTTCGTACTTAAAATGGATAACTTCCATTCATAAGACGAACTACAAATCCAGAGTCAAGATGACAATTGATCCGAAACAAGAGGCCTTCCAATAGTGACAAAGCCGCAGCCACAAGAAGGACATAGTCCCAACAAGAGTGCCAAGTGATCAAACAATCTGTACAAGTGGGCGAGTTACACAAGCATCATACCAACACGACAATGCAAAGTGACAAGAGGTTGCTGAGGTATCAAGATCAAATTTCATATATGCCAGCCATTACAAGAGTGCAAGTACAAGTTTATACACAAACCTCAATACTTTAGCGTAGCAATAGTCCAATGAACTTCGCAAGCTCAAACCGGAGTCCAACCAACGTATCAAGTTCCTCAACTTGTTCACAAGTCTATACAACCTTAAAAATGCAATTAAATTACTTCTTTAATTCCTATTATCTCAATAATATCGAAATAAAATAGGATTATCACCATAAGTAAGCTCAGCCCACACAGATACAATTCTGTTCTCAAAACAGCTAAATCAGACTTTCACATAAACATAAGAGTTGTAGGTACATGAATCAAGTTTCCAAAACATATTTATTCACCTAAAACGGATTTCCAAATCACAAGATATACATAATTTACCAAACACTACCAGCTCAGAGACAGATTTCAGCCACTTACCAACAAGGCAGTTTGTCTCTTTGATTCCAGCCAAAAGACCAAGGTTTTTTTCTTGTGATTTTGATGAAGAAATGATAAGCTAAGTTTCTAAGGGTTTTAATCTTCCATTCCACGAAATTATTCAAAGATGAGTGAACTATATAGTCAACAAGTGATGTTTATCACTTGGACACTTGGCTTGCCAAGGTGCTGCCAACCATACTTTATATTTTTATCCTTTTGTGCTGCCCAAAAGTGCATATTTACATATTTATATGTATATGCCTCAACACCATTTAATTACCTATAATAAGGATAGAATATTATGTATATACCCCAACACAAATCTCAATTACGATACACTTTATGTTAAGCAAGTTAGAAATTTTTCACAACTTTAAAGTTTCCAAAATGTGAATAAACCATATTGAAGTAGTTTAGCGAAGGTAAATCAATATACAAATTCTTATTAGCATTTAGGGGTGTTACAACTCTCTCCCCCTTAAAGAAATTTTGTCTCAAAATTTACCTTACCTTAGTCCCGAAACAAGTGCGGATATTGGGTCCTCATGTCTTCTTCTCTCTCCCAAGTAGCTTCTTCTCCCGAGTGGTTCCTCTAAAGTACCTTTACTAAGGGGATTTTCTTGTTTCTAAGTTGCTTCACTTCCCGGGCTTGAATTAACATAGGTTCTTCATCATACGTCAAGTCAGGATTAACCTCAATAGATTCAATTGGAAGAACATGAGATGGATCAGAACGGTATCTTCTGAGCATAGAAACATGGAAGACATTGTGTATCTTGTCTAACTCTGGTGGCAAAGCCAATTTATATGCAACCGGTCCAACCCTTTCAAATATATCATACGGTCCAATAAATCGGGAACTAAGCTTTCCTTTTCTGCCAAATCTCATAATCTTTTTCTATGGAGACAACTTTAAAAATACTTTATCTCCCACTTGATATTCAATGTCACGTCTTTTAAGATCGGCATACGGCTTTTGTCTATCTGAAGAAATCTTTAGACGATCTTTGATAATTTTTATCTTGTCTTCTGTTTGTTGCACCAAGTCAGGACCAATAAGTTTTCTGTCACCAACTTTACTCCAACAAAGAGGGGTCCGACATTTTCTTCCATACAAAGCTTCATAGGGAGGCATTCCAATATTCGATTGGTAACTATTATTATAAGCAACTTCTATCAAAGCCAAATGTTTGTCCCAACTACCCTCAAACTCTATAATGCAAGCCCGAAGAATATCCACCAAAACTTGTATCACCCTTTCTGACTGACCGTCTGTCTGAGGATAGAACGAAGTGCTAAATTTCAGCTTAGTACCCAGAGTTTCCTGCAAGCTGCCCCAAAATCTAGATGTAAATCGTGGGTCTCGGTCAGATACAATAGACATCGGAATCCCATGTAATCTTACGATCTCATTAATGTACAATTCAGCTAATCGCTCAAGTGAGTAATCCATTCTGATTGCTAAGAAGTGCGGACTCTTGGTCAGCCTATCCACAATCACCCATATTGCATCATGATTTCTTTGGGTGCGAGGAAGTCCAGAAACAAAGTCCATAGTTATTCTTTCCCATTTCCATTCCGGTATCGACAAGGGTTGTAGTAACCCAACTGGGACTTGATGTTCTGCCTTTACCTGTTGACAAACCAAACATTTAGAAATGAACTCCGCAATGTTTCTTCATACCATTCCACCAATAATTTGCTTTGATGGTTTGGTACATCTTTGTACCCCTAGGATGCATTGCATATGATGAAGTATGTGCTTCATTTAGTATTTCTTTCTTCAAATTGTCATCATTAGGGACACAAAGTCTATCTTGATAAAATAAGACACCATCCTCTGATAATGTAAAATCAAGGTTTTCCCCGTTTTGAACTTCTCGGCCCACCTTGACAAGTTTCTCATCCAACTTTTGTGCTTCTTTCACCTGTTCAATTAATATTGGCTTTACTTGCAAATTAGCGACAACTGAACCCTTTGAATCAAGTGTCAAACAAACATTCATGGCTCTCAACTCAAGAAGCAAGGGCAAAGGCCTCAGAGAAATACTTGCGAAGGATTTTCTACTTAAGGCATATGCAACCGCATTAGCTTTGCCTGGATGATAATCAATTGTGTAGTCATAATCCTTAATGAGTTCAAGCCATCTAAGGTGTCCAAGGTTCAGCTCCTTCTGAGTACTCAAGTACTTCAAGTACTTTAAGCTCTTGTGATCAGTGAATATATGACATTTCTCTCCATACAAATAATGCCGCCATATTTTTAAAGCAAACACTACTGCAGAAAGCTCAAGATCATGAGTAGGATAATTCAATTCATGCGGTTTTAATTTTCGAGAAGCATAAGAAATAACCTTCTCGACTTGCATCAAAACACATTCGAGACCATTGTGAGAAGCATCACTATATACTACATACTCCTTCCCTTCAGTAGGTAAAGTAAGTATAGATGCCTGAGTTAGTAAGGATTTGAGAGTTTCAAAGCTTTCTTGGCATTTGTCATTCCAAGTAAACTTCACTTCCTTCTGCAATAGCTTAGTCAATGGAGAGGCAATAATAGAAAAGCCTTTCACAAATCTTCTGTAATATCCTGCTAAGCCCAAGAAACTTCTTACTTTGGTTTGATTTTTGGGAAGTCTCCACTCAACGACTGCTTGTATCTTACTAGGATCCACCTTGACGCCTTCGGCCGATACAACATGTCCCAAAAACTTCAATTCATCAAGCCAAAATTCACACTTGGAAAGTTTAGCATAAAGTTCTTTCTCTTTCAAAATTTGCAAAATAATTCGAATGTGTTTATCATGATCTTCACTACTTCTGAAAAATATTAAAATATCATCTATAAAAACAACCACAAACTGATTAAGATAAGGCTTGAATACTCAATTCATTAGATCCATGAATACCGCAGGAGCATTTGTCAAGCCAAATAGCATCACCAAAAATTCATAATGACCATACCGAGTTCTAAAAGCAGTTTTAGGAATATCCTTCTCTCTAACACGTGGTTGGTGATATCCAGACCTTAAATCAATCTTCGAAAATACTTTAGCACCCTTCAGTTGGTCAAATAAATCATCGATCCTTGGTAGTGGATATTTATTCTTGATTGTGATTCTATTCAATTGTCTATAGTCAATACAAAGCCTGAGAGTGCCATCTTTCTTCTTTACGAATAACACCGGGGCTCCCCAAGGAGAAACACTAGGTCGAATAAAACCCTTCTCAAGAAGTTCTTGCAATTGAGATTTCAATTCTCTTAATTCTGTCGGAGCCATTCTATAAGGACTAATAGAAATAGGGGCAGATCCAGGAATAAGCTCGATAGGAAATGCAACCTCTCTTTTCGGGGGCAATACCGAAAGATTTTTTGGGAAGACTTCTGGAAAATCACGCATAGCAGGGATGTCCTTGATACCAGGACTCTCTACTTGTGAATCAACTATGTGAGCAAGGTATGCCTCACAACCTTGACGCATCAACTTTCTTGCCAAGGCCGCCGAGATAATACTAGCTGTCAATGATCTTTCACCCTGTACAATGATGTGTGAAAATGTAGGATCTTTAAAAGTCACCTACTTAGATATACAATCTACAACTGCATGATATTTATAAAGCCAATCCATCCCGATAATAACATCAAAATCCTTGAAGGGCATTTCAATCAAATCAGCAGGGAAGACTAGATTTTGAATCATGAAAGGACAATCTTGATAAACTCGATTACACACAACCTGATAACCCAGAGGACTTTCAACCAACACATCAAAATCAAGTCTCACAGACTTCACATTTTCAGGAAGAGCAAGTGATGAACAAAGATAAGAATGTGTAGAACCGAGATCAAATAATGTAAACACACATAAGCCAAATAAGTGAAATTTACCGACAACCACGTCTTGTTCATCTTGATCCTCCCTCTGCCTCATAGCATAAGTGTGCGCCATAGCCTGTGGTCCACTAGCTTTATTCGCTCCACTTGTACCAGTTGCTTGTGTATTTTTAGGTCTTGAACCTTCATTAGTTCGAGGAGGATTAATAGAAGGCTTATGAACTGTGCCTTCAGTTCTCAAGGAAAGAGCATTATTAGGATTAGTACAATCCTTCACTTTGTGATCAAAACTCCCACAATTGAAACATGCACCAGAAGCTCTCCTGCAAGTACCATAATGATTTTTTCCACATTGTGGACAAGTGGGGACCCGAGACCTACCTTGGCTATAATTTGGAGTGCTAGCTGTAGAAAATTCAGATCTGCTTTGCTTTTGTTGAGGTGGCCTGTTAATATTACTAGCTTTAGAATCATCAAACTTTCCCCTTTTGGATGGACCTCCAAAATCTGATCTCGCCTTTCGAAATTTGTTTTCATTTCTACTAGCTTCTTCTTTATCAAGTCGTTCCCAAGTAAAAGCAGCAGACACCAACTTACAAAAGTTCTCATGTTGCAAGATCGCCACATTCTTCCTAATGGAATCATTTAAACCATCTTCAAATTTTCTACACTTGTCTTTTTCTTCTGTAATAATACCTCCAGCATAACGAGAGAGCCGTAGAAACTTCTGTTGATACTCAGCAACAGACATGCCTCGTTGCCTTAAATTCAAAAACTCTTTTCTCTTTGCATCACAATAAGCATGTGGGACATACTTCATACGAAATTCCCTAAGAAAATCATCCCAAGTAAGAACAGGAGGTTTTACCTTGGCATTCGAAACACTTACCCACCAATCATAAGCATCCTTCTGTAGGAATGAAATAGCATACTTGAATTTGGCAATATCAGAACACTCTAACTGCTCAAATACCCTTTCCTTGCGTTCCAGCCATTGTTCAGCATCCGTGGGATCAACGGTGCCTTCAAATTCCACTCCACCCATTTTCCTTATTTTCTCAAAGTTAAGCACATTAGGATCAAGGATCGCTTCCGCCATGTGGTGGAAGAATTCAGTCATTTGTTGAAAAGGAGGATTTATAGCTTGAGTACCACGACTCATGTGAGGATGTGAACCATCTCTGGCACCCCGCTGGTTTCCCACTTCAGACCCACTAGTGTGGGGAATATAATGATCTGATAATGGTTCTCCAACCTCTTGCAGTGCATTAGGTTGGGAAACAGAGGCACCAGAACCTTCACGAGCAGCTTCCATAGGACGGTCAGCAGAAGAGGCCATAATTTAATTCTTTCACAAGGGAAGATCACATTGCATTATGGACATGTATATGATGCACGTGCACTTTACATGCGATAAAAATATTATGAACCATGCAAGTGAACAAATAATCCACATAACTTTTGTCTACGAAATGAACAAGTATACAAGTACTTTACAGCTAAAGTCCTAGAACCACAAACCTAGGCTCTGATACTAAACTTGTAGTGACCCCTTTCTATTTACCGTATGCACATAAATTACAAAATATATATATATATATATTTCTATTTTTTTCTCATGCAAATAATTAATGATAATAAAAATTATCCACTTTCGAGTATCCAAACTAGTTGGGTTCATGCTTTATACGATCATTACAAATAAGTAGGACATGTAACATATTACAAAACTTGGGCTTACACACCCCAAATAAACCAAACACATAGCCATACTTAGATTACAACCCATGAACATGATACGGTTAGCTTTCAAAATCTAATGCAAATATACGTCGCATAGACCGTGTATAAGTACCAAGATTTATACAAAATATAGATGCCTATATGCAAATGTGATCTTCTTTAAGGTTCTCAAAATTTCCATCGCCCATGGCCATCTTCATCACTCCTCTCGATCAGCCCCTATGATAGAAACAACTATCGCTAAGCATAAAGCTTAGTGGTGTAAAAACTATAGGGTCGAAATCCTCAAAATTCACCAAGCTACCTTTTTCAAGTCAATGAGCATCATACTTGAAACATAATAAATAAATCAAGTAACAATAGATAACAAGTATCAAGTTCTATATTCAAAGATACAAATGTCAAGAAGCTCATAGCACCATTTTCCAAGAATTTCAATAGCAAGGCTCGCCCCATATATACTTTATGTCGTCACACCCGGCACAAGCAAGTATCAAGAAAGGTCGATGCCCTGTATCAAGAAGGACCGAAGCCCTGTATCAAGAGAACCAAGAACCATATTAAAAATGGCTTTCTAGTTCGTACTTAAAATGGATAACTTCCATTCATAAGACGAACTACAAATCCAGAGTCAAGATGACAATTGATCCGAAACAAGAGGCCTTCCAATAGTGACAAAGCCACAGCCACAAGAAGGACATAGTCCTAACAAGAGTGCCAAGTGATCAAACAATCCGTACAAGTGGGCGAGTTACACAAACATCATACCAACACGACAATGCAAAGTGACAAGAGGTAGCTGAGGTATCAAGATCAAATTTCATATATACCAACCATTACAAGAGTGCAAGTACAAGTTTATACACAAACCTCAATACTTTAGCGTAGCAATAGTCCAATAAACTTCGCAAGCTCAAACCGGAGACCAACCAACGTATCAAGTTCCTCAACTTGTTCACAAGTCTATACAACCTTAAAAATGCAATTAAATAACTTCTTTAATTCCTAATATCTCAATAATATCGAAATAAAATAGGATTATCATCATAAGTAAGCTCAGCCCACACAGATACAATTTTGTTCTCAAAATAGTGATTCTGGCCAGTTTAGTACCCCATGTTGCAACTTAAATTTGAACAGGAAAACAGAAAAAATAGATTTTGTAACCTTCATGAAAGTTGTAGATACATATCTTAAGATTGGAACGCAACAAGAATCACTGAAAAATACATTTTTTTCAACAAGATATCATCGATACACTAACAGTGGTTCCTACCGGATTTCTGAATCCGAAATCTGGACAACACTTGTCCTGTGTTGCGTCCCATTTTTCACATCCATAACAGCTAATTTAGACTTTCACATAAACATAATAGTTGTAGATATATGAATTAGCTTTCCAAATCATATTTATGCACCCAAAACGGAGTTCTATCGAACGAGATATTCTAAACTTAACACAACCTACTCAGCTACAACAACAGAGAAATCTGGACAGAACTTGTCCTGTGTTGCGTCCCAGTTTTCACATCCATAACAGCTAAATCAGACTTTTACATAAACATAAGAGTTGTAGGTACTTGAATCAGCTTTCGAAAACATATTTATTCACCCAAAACGGATTTCCAAATCACAAGATATACATAATTTACCAAACACTACCAGCTCAGAGACAGATTTCAGCCACTTACCAACAAGGGAGTTTGTCTCTTTGATTCCAGCCAAAAGACCAAGGTTTTTTTCTTGTGATTTTGATGAAGAAATGATAAGCTAAGTTTCTAAGGGTTTTAATCTTCCATTCCACGAAATTATTCAAAGATGAGTAAACTATATAGTCAACAAGTGATGTTTATCACTTGGACACTTGGCTTGCCAAGGTGCTGCCAACCATACTTTATATTTTTATCCTTTTGTGCTGCCCAAAAATGTATATTTACATATTTATATGTATATGCCTCAACACCATTTAATTACCTATAATAAGGATAGAATATTATGTATATACCCTAACACAAATCCATCCATTACGATACACTTTATGTTGAGCAAGTTAGAAATTTTTCACAACTTTAAAGTTCCCAAAATGTGAATAAACCATATTGAAGTAGTTTAGCGAAGGTAAATCAATATACAAATTCTTATTAGCATTTAGGGGTGTTACAATAACTACATAGATAGAATCGTACAAATTATGCACAATAAACACACGAATTTCAAACAGGTCTCAGAATAAATGAGATCACACATTGAGAAAAGGGATAAGGGAACTAACTCAAATGCTTCCTTTTGATTTATTTCAAACAATACAACAACATTTTTTTAAAAAAATATGCGAAACAGAAATTAAACTAATGGAAAGCAATTGACCAATTGGCAGAATATTTTATCAGCAATGAAGTATTAGCAACAATCCAATCGAAATAGCAACACAACAAAGAAAGCACCTTAAATGTTGCAAGAGACTATTTCTTTTTATGAACAGAAAATATGTATTTTTTTTATATGAATCTTCTGATTGTTCAGTGTTAAAATCGCTCTTCTGATGGTTAAAGCTCATCTCCAAATACTAAGAAAAGGGTCTCTTTATATAATGAAGGAGAGGTCATATAATAAGGAAAAAAATAAATTAAACGGAGTATTTTGGGGATTCTTTCCTTAAATTAACAGCTAAATCAGCATAAAAATTTCTTTTACCTATTCGATATTTTTCAAAATAAAATCAAGTAACAATCTGCTTACACATAAATAAAGTACATAAAATTAGTTTACACCGCCTATCAATGTTGCACATCATAAAAAAGAATAATGTTATTTTAAGAAAGACAAGATCACAGCTCAAATCAATACTACAAATCATCATCCCTGCATATTTTATTCAAGAAATAAATATGGCAATAGCATCAATTTGAATGAATAAATTATGGGGAGGGAGAAAGAAACAACCAATAATCGGATCAAAATAAAGCCAAAGCTTAAAGCAACCCACAAATTTAGACAGCAAAGAGCTATTGAGCTTTCTAAATAATTCATTAATAAATTAGCATAATCGGAAGAAATCAAGGTACCATATTATTAACCAAAATCGGCCAACTCTTTACTAATATTATCTCATATAATAGTAGGTCATATTCAACCGAAAGAAGCAATATTAACATTTGAACTTGTTGGGACAAAATTTAGCATAACTCATAAAGGAATTTACCCAGAACAAATGGCAAACTTCATATCTCAAAGAAATTTGTGGAGATAACAAGAACAAACACATAAAGTGCATAACAAAATGTTTAGAAAATCATACATGGACAGATCTAAACAGATCTGTCAACATCTTAAAATTGACAGAAATTAAAAAAAAAGTGTTAATCCTAGAGCTTTTGTCAAAAATGACGCTTGTTGAATTCTTCGAGTTTTGCCGAAAAAGATGGGAGAGGAGGATCCAGTCACTGGCCGTAGTTTGTCGATGTTCATGCTGTCTCCGAAGAAGAGGAGAGTGGGGCGACGCGGGGGGGTCTCTCCAGCTCTCGCTGCTGCTACTCATTTCAACGACCTGCTGGCCGGAGCTATTGTTGACGTCCGTCGCTGCTTGCCGGAGCAGCTGTTGCTGTCAGTTTCTCGCCGCTTCGCCTTCGCTGACTGGAGAGACGAGAGGGAGTCAACTACTTGCCTCGCCATTCTTGCCGGAGAGAAGAGAGGGAAGGGAGCAAGAAGAGGCGGGCGGCGGCTAGAGAGAGGAGAGAAAAGGGAAAAAAATGGAGAATGACCTAAGGTTGGTCCTTTAGGTTTAAAAAAAAAAAAAAAGGAAAGAGGAGAATTCTATCTCAGCTGTCGAAATATTCTAAGATGAGCAGTCAGAATTGAATAGAACGAGATGAATGGTTAGGATTAAAAGATAGAGCTTTAGGAATTGAATTGCAAAATGACTGTGATTGAAAGTAACAAGTGGCTAAAAAATGAAAATGTAAATTTGAATTGGAGTGGTTAGGATTGAAACGAATCAGAATAAAAATAGGCTAAGAGTTAAAATTTAAAGGAAGAAAAATTAATGTTATCCGATTGATAAAATACTACATATTCAAATATTTTCACATAATTAAGCATATCTAATATTTTAAAATATTGAACTAAAGTAATTATTTCGAGTTTAACCATCGATAAATATAATAATTTTGACAATAATTACAATAATTTTGAAAATCATGCATACTGAACATTAATTTAGACAAAAATTAATTAAAATTTTAAACTTTATAATATGTTTTAAAATACGTATCTAATCGAATAACACTCCCGAAGTGTTAAAAGGTCGGTCAAAATTGGGTGTCAACAGGGCGTACAAAATCGAACCGAAAACTGAATCAAATCGCAAATTGAGTCAAATCGGAAAAAAAATCTGACTAGTGGTTTGGTTTGACTTGGCTTGGTATTGAATAAAAATCCAATTACATTTGAGTTGGTTTGGTTATAACTAAAACAAAAATAACCCGAGACCAAACCAACCCGATATTATATATTTTAAAATTTTATTTTATACATAAAATATTTACTTTGATATAATTTTTAAATATTTCTTATACTTTTTCATGATTTTTATCTTTTTATATGTTATTTCAAGTTTGAAACTTAGAATTCTAAATGGTTCAATATAGATTATAGTCTACAGACGTTGGTAATTATAATAAAGCTTAAGTCAAAATCAAATTAATAGTAATGCAAAAAGAAAATCAATTCAATACTAAGAATGACAAAAATATTGAATATTTGTTCTTTAGTTTTACATTGGTTTATACAATTAAAATACATAATCGAATTTTAATTTCCTTTAATATTTAATCATGTAACTAATACTTATTAAACTTATTTTAGCATGATTTAGTACTTTTAAATTATGATCGTTTTCATTATGACTTCTTAATTTGCAATATTTGTTTTACGCGATTTCATTATTATTTTTTTGTTGGATATTTTAGTGTCATTAATCATATCATATTTTGTGTATTTTTTTAAAAAAACACCTTAGATAGTTGTATTTTTGTAGGACTAAAAAAATATTTGAAATACAAGTAAATTATTTGTTTGTATGAATACTTTATCAGAAAAACCCGAAAATTCAAAAACCCCAAAAAAATCCGAAAAAACCCGAGGTTGAAAAACCCTAGTTTTATTGATTTGGTTTGGTTTGGTTTATAAATTTAAAAATCCGATACAAATAAATTGATTTGATATTTGAAAAATCCGAACCAACCCGATCATGTACACCCCTAATTAGAATTCATCATATATCCTCCAAGCATTCCAATTTCTATAAATTACTGACATTTATAATTTATAACCGCATATCATAATTACAAAATAACAAAAAATATAATAACAATTAGAATGCTCGGAGGATATAACAATTGCTAAGAGAAAAAATAGATGGAAATATGTGATTACCTTGATTGAAGTTGGAGTCCCAAAAGAGTGAACAACAATAGCTATGAAATTAAAAAGAATGAGTTATTTCTTATTTAGCTTTTGATTTAAGTTGTCTTCTTAATTTCTATTCATTATTCTTTTTTAAAAAACATCTTTTTAATCTTTTAACAGTTAATAGCTTTGAAGATTATATATGAAATTATGAATTATATGATCAACAATTAATAAGGAATTCTCCACTTAAGATAATTTTACTCGTGCTTCATTGCTTCTCTTTCAGTTCTGAATTTGTGAATTATTTGTGTTGTGTTTGACTTCATGACACAAGAGAGAGTACGCTAAACGAGTACTATATTAAAAGTGGGGGCATACATAAGTTAATTTAATTTGATTTTTCATTAAAAAAAAAATATCTAAACCAATTATATCAGTTTATTAAATCTAAAAATCAAATCAAATCACACAAAGTCGGTTTTTTCAGTTTTGGTTTTAGTCGGTTATTTCGGGTTTTTTCGGTTTTTTACGATGTTTGAAAATGTGATCAAATATATTTTCACTTACCTGTGTGATAAGCTAAACTTAAGAAATGTTAAATCAATAGAATTTTTCGTAAAAAAGGTAAAATTCACATGAGTACAATTTTTTTTAAATATCAACATTCATTATGTTAAATTAATAAGATTAAAGGATACAATCAAACTGAATACAAAACGAAATATTTACAAAGTAAATTGTTAACTTCGAATTTGAAAAACTATAACAATATAATTGTAACTTCGAATTTGAAAAACTATAACAAAAATCGGTTTATTTTTCGGTTTGATTTGGTTCGTCGGTTCAGTTTGACTTGTACACCCCTAATTAAAAGCGTGAAAATTCTTTAAAATGCTCTTCATTACAAGATTTCATTTTAGAAAAAAATAATATTTTTTTACTATTTAATAAAAAATTATTATTATACTATTATTTTAATGATATTAAATATTGACGATCATTAATATTTTTATGGCAAGTTGTTGTGTAGTCACGCAAATAAGCTTGTGTTGTATACGTGGAGTTTATATACGGAAAATATTGCATCGGTATGAAAAAACAATTTATTTAGAGCAAGTGTTTTTTAGTCACGCAATAAGCTTGTCATTTACTATTTATTCCTAATATTTTATTTTTTTTTCTTATTTAGATTATATAGAAATTTAATAGTTAAAACTGGATTTAAACAATAAATATATTAAATTTCCACCATTAGTAATATGAAACCGTAATTCCCTACACAGGCATGGATTTGAGAAGGGGTATAAAGTGTCACGTGATACTGCTTCCTCGAAAAAAATTTACTAAACATATAGTATATGATTAAAAGGGAAAAGTAGAAAAAGAAATATATCATACAAGGTGAGAAATTTGTCAAAGTTTTGTGTAGTTTAGTTGGTAAGAATTTGAATTTTTAATGTTGAGGTTGCCGGTGCAAACCTGCATAACCTAATTTTTTATTCAATTTTCTTCTTTTTTTTTCCCCCCTTCTTCATCACTTTAGCTCGGAATACTTATTATTTATGTTTTGATTCCTTTCTTTCCCACCTTTGTACTACTTATTATATTTTGACTACATTTTTTTTAAAAAAAAACTCAATCAAAATAAGTTATAAGTATTTTTCTTTCATTTTTTTAAAGGATATATATATAAATATATATATTATTTCTCATTTTAATAGGTGACACTGTTGACGAAAAATCGAG
The DNA here is from genome assembly GCA_037074985.1 of Solanum bulbocastanum. Taxonomy (NCBI): domain Eukaryota; kingdom Viridiplantae; phylum Streptophyta; class Magnoliopsida; order Solanales; family Solanaceae; genus Solanum; species Solanum bulbocastanum. Next base: position 7,934,491 of record CM073605.1, read on the forward strand.
AGTACGCTACTGGCCCTACATTAACTAAAGTTGAGTCTAAGTTGGAAAAGCATCTCTCTTAAATAGACTTCTTTGCTTGAGTTTTTGCGTTAGATTTATATACTTTTTAAATTATTTTTAGGTATTTACATGATTAGATTTTTTCTTTAATTTGCCATTTCTTTTATGGAGTTGATTTTGATTTGTTTTCCTCTTTAAATCATATTTTCTTTGGAATCATGGACATGTTATTATGAAATGATCTGTTAAACATCATCATGATTATTTTTGGGGTTCATCATAAAAGAGATTAACAATAGTTTATTGAAAGATAAAAGGAGGCAAACAAAAGACCATTATATAGTTTTAATCAATTTTTTACATTACTAATTTGTTTTTAAATAAGTAGTGATAGGATATGTAATATATAAGAAGAAATTAGAAATTATCTTCTCGTTTAAATTATAAGAAGAAATTAGAAATAAAAGGGTGTGCACTTCCATTGATTAATATTATTTATAATCATATATTGATTGTTATGTAATTCTCTTATATATCTTTCAATAGACGTGATTCATTTAACTGTCAATGTTATCAATAGGATTAGAATTTTTAATATTTAGTGCTTTAAAATTAACTAAAATTTTACTTCTTAAATCTTTTCTTATTTAAATTATGTCAAAAATGCTATAATTACACCTAAGCAAAAGAAAATAAAAGATCATACAAGTCGAAAGTATATATATAAGAGGAGGAGATTGTTGACGAAATTATCGGAAGAAAATATTTTCAAATTAAGTTAATACTAAAGAATTATGATGTCAATGATATTGAATTTTTTTACTGTATTCCTTGACTTGTAATGCAATCAAAAAGCCTATCACACAAGTTTCCAAGGATGCACAATCAAAGCATCGGTTTATTTTTTTTAATTTTAGCGCGACATCATACATGTAGAACATCATTTATACATATATAATACAAAATAGAAATAAACAAGTTGTAATGACCCGAAAGGTCATATTTATAAAATTACCATTTTACCCCTCCCAATAGTTGCCCCGAGTCATTCCTGATAGTCAGTGAAGTTAACTATAGTTAATTAATAAGTGAGCAAATTTTAAATAATTACTTTTAATAGGTGGTTAATGGACCTAGTCCATAATCTATTTAATACCCATACTACTTTGTACATATATAAGAATAAATTAGAGTTAAATAAAGTTGATATTATTTATTAATTACATCACAAAAGAGCAGAACCCTACTACGGACACAAAGTGCGAAAAGAATCGCAGGTGCTTCAGGTAATATGCTAAACTTAACTCTAAATCTCTTCGTACATGCATTAATTGTTAGGAGATTATATATAAATCTATTATATCTATTGATGGCTGGGTAAGAGAAGGTGAATTGTTGAGTTTTAATTTGTTTTCCATTAACTGCTAAGGATGACAAAGCTTCTAAAGTGGGTGGACAAAATTAGTAGGAAATTAATAAGTAATGATGGAGAAATAAGGGAATAATCATGAATTGGCTATGGAGAAGAAACGATAACGATGAAATAAGGTACTGCATGGTCCTTGTTCGAAGATTAAGTACTGTTTTCGTATAATTTGACTGGATTCAGATTGTTTTCTTATAGTATCACATTATAGTACAAGGTTTAATATATTGAGATAAGTAATTAAATATTATGTGTATTAGATTATAAGTGATAATGCAATAATTAGTTGACCATTATAGAATGCGGATTGTAATCCGAGAATGCCAAAGCATATGGGCATTAGCTGATATATTATTATGTGTGATTGTGTTCTTTATTGAACCTGTATACTGGTGATAGCTGAGGTGATTACATATCATATTGATATTTGATTGAGATGTATCATCCCTTTTATTGAAATCATATTGTGCACATGCATTGACATGAGATTGAGTATAAGTTGGGCACGTGGAGATCGTCCGTGCTGGGGATGGTGAGATGTTAAAATTTTAATTTGGGCATGTGGAGATTGTCCGTGTGAAATTTGTTTGATTTATGATAGTACGTTGAGATCGTCCGCACAGACACGTGGAGATCGTCCGTGTTGGTATATGGACCTCGCGAGTCCCTCATGGGTCATGAACTCTCGATGTATTTTCGAGAAGTATCATGTATATACGGTTGAGAGAGTACTTGGTATTCTAAGGCATATCATTTCATGGTGTCATATTGCATTGCATCCCATGACATCCTTCATTCTTGATGATTATGTCTTTTATTGGTGGTTGGAAAGTACTTGATATTTGATTACCTCTATTTGATGAACTTGATCTTGTGTGTTGTTGATATTTGTGAGTGACTTTTTGTAAAAGTTGTGATTGATGAATATTGAGTTTGTTGTTGACGATATGTAATTTGTTAAAGTGATTGTTTTTGAGCTAGGTGCTATGTAAAATGTGAACTGTTATATTGGGCTGGTTTTATACAGGTTGTAGTTGCGGAGGTTCGGTTGGGGTGTAAGAAGTACCCATATTCTATTCCCTTAGATTGTGTTTAGAGGTGTACTTACTGAGTACCGTGTGGTTTGGTACTCACCCCATGCTTTTACAATTTTTTGTAGGTTACGAGTCTGGATTTTGTGATACTTTCCATTCTCTTATTTTTCGAGGCTTCTTGGAGATTTGTGAGGTAGTTGTTTGTCATCTCAGCGGACCTTCTTATTCTTATTTATGATACTGTTCTATTTTAGAGACAACATCATTTGATACTTGCGTTTTCTTTCAAATCTATTGTAATACTTTAGAGGCTTGTACACGTGACAACCAAATTTTGGAGTATTTTTGAGTTAATTATGAAATTTCCGCATTTTATTGTAATGGATGAGTGTTAGGCTGACTTGTCTTGGTGGGATAAGGCAAGTGCCATCACGTCCATTTTTTGGTCATGACACAAGTAGTATGGATTTTGCTCTTTTATTGGTAGATGTGATGGTAAGTTATCATGTTTCTCTTTTAAGTACAATTTTTATCTTAAACATAATGTACACACAACAATTTATTCTCTTTATATATATATATATATATATTTATTATTAATTAACGCGATACACACGTGTAACACACATATACTTAACTAGTACATTAAATAAAGGGTTATACAATAAAATTATTATTTTGCAATAAATATAGTCATGTTTTATTTACATAAAAAAATTAGGGAAAACTACACAAATAACTCATAAAAGCAAAATAATTACAAACATATACCTCTTTATATTTATACCCCACTAAATAATTACACTATATAGCCCCCCCCCCCCCCCTCCGGCTCCGCTAATTAATTTCACTTAACTGATACTAAATCAATATCATTGTTGCGCCGTAATTTTTCTATTCTGTAGAAAAAATTACTTTTTGAAATGTTCTAAGTATAAAACATTTTAAGAAAAATACTTAGAAAAGAGTCGTCACTTAAATTTTTATAGAAATTAAGAAAACTTATAATTTACAAAGATTTAAATAGAAAAAATCGTTTGAAAATATCAAAGAGGGTTCGGGGTTCAATTTACACTTCGAGAAGGGTTTAGGCATTCGAAGTGTCCGCTAACATGCGGTTGACCTGCGACTTGACTAAAATAATTTTTGAATAATTATAATTTATAAAGAAATGACAATTTACAATGTGATTAACTTTTTTAGAAAATAATTAAATAACACATTTATTTCATTTTATTTATTTATTTATTTTTAAGAGAAAGGGGACTAAAAATGAAACATTCGAATTAAATTGCAAGTGATTAAAATTTAACAAAACTAGATTAGTTAGCATCCATTTGAATTGTTTTAAAAATAATTTACACCAATTTAGCTTATAAACCAAGATATCATTTCAAATTAATTAAAAGTAAACGAAAGTTTTGAATAGAAAACATTTGAATAAGAAAATAAAGATGCAAGAGTTGATAAAAAAAAATGAAATTTATCAAAGTAAACCAACACAAAATAAATAGTTCATCCTTTGGGGATTTAATTAAGTTAATTAACAATTAAAAGTTAGAGTTATACGACAATAATAAATAATCACAATTAAATAATCAAAGAGTAAGGGAGAAATTTGAATTTGGGCCAAATTCGCTAGAAATTTTTGGACTTTTGCCCAATCCCATTTTTGTATACACTGGTTGTATATTAGTGTATATTGGCGCACATATCAGCCCTTTTTGCGTATTATCTGCTTCCGAACACCTGTACACTGCCCCAGCCCTGTATTTTTACGTTTTGACCTGTATATCAGCGTATAATGCTGTATACAGCATGTATACAGCCCATTTTCGACTTTTCGGGACCTGTAATTTTAGTTTCCAGCCTTTTTTAGCAGGTTTCAATCTATCCTCCGACTTATCTATGAACGGACCGACTCAAGATGAGAATTGGGTTTTGAACCAACTCAAGATGCAAGGAAAGGAATAGGAGGGAGTCAAATAGACTCAAACCGAGAGAGTTCATGCAAGAAAAATGATAAGGATTAGAATAAATACTATGGACAACTGATTAACTGTTGGCTTGTACAAATAAAATGGAACAAAGAGAAGCAGCATAATCGAATTCTAGAGTCATCCTTTAAGGGGAGACAAACATGCATTAATTGAAAGAGAACAATTGCACAACAACCAACTAGATGTAAACTAATCAAGGGGACTATTTTTCTTAGGATGACAGCACAATTTTAACATATGCTAATTTAAAACAAACAAACAAATTAAACACCTATGCAAAAATTTGAAAATTTAAGTAAAACACACACAATTCAAGAAACTTGTCAAGAAGAACAAAACCATTCCAAATAACGCTACAGATTTCTGGCATGTGTGATCAGATCATTTCATAGACACAATGATCCTAACCATTTTTCTACAATAATAGGAAAAGATATTCACACAATGATACTCGATCATACTGCCAAATAGACTCATTTCATTTACAAGCAATATTACCACAATAGGAAAAACATATGCAGTATTTGTAAGGAATTGTAACCTTGAACATTTAGTAACGATATCAATTGACGATAGAGGAATCATCTAAACAACGTACTACAACATGACAGCATAATGAAAAGTAGAAACTCAAAAAGGGAGCCCATGAGCTTAAACAAATAGCCAATAGAAAATCGCATACAATAACCCGGAATGAGATTTAATTTAAGCTAAACATTAACAAGATGGATTCGGAATCAAAAGTTAATACCATAAGTGAAGACGAGATCATAATCGGTTCCATGAAACTAAATCAAGCTTAAAATGTTTCCTTCTTTGTTCATAGAAAACATTGATCAGAACAGGATGAAAACAAACCAATCAAGATAACATTCCATCAACAAACATTTCAGAAATCCAACAAAAACAAGTTATAACATAACACAGAGACAATCATTATGCTGATTAGAATGTTGAAAATAGAAACACCATGAAGAATATTAAAATAAAGACTCGGAACAACAAGAGAATTTACCTCTTTCCGGGCAACGACTGAAACAGAACGAGCAAGAATGAATTTTTCCACCACACTAATCCGAACTCGAACAGTAAACTAGAAAATTTGAAACAACTTTTAGCGCAACCTTTCTCGAAACTTAGAATTAGAAAATTGGCTTAGAATTCCTTAAGTGTAAACCACTATCCTCATAACTAAAAAAAAATCCCCCTTTCGGCGACTAACAAGGGTCTATTTATAGAATGGAAATTGGGGTTCGGAATTGGAGAAAAGGGTAGAATGGGAATTCGAATTCAACCTCCAATTTGAAAATTTTTCCGTTTGCATAAGATTTCCATGGAAATCCCATGAAATCCGAATGAAAAGACAAGGGTGGATGGCTTTTGCAGAGAAAGGCTGTGGGAGTTGCTGGTTTTGACGTTGGGAACGTCTGGAGACGTAGCTGCGTCTTGTCCTTCACCGGCTGCTGTCTAGTTCACATGGAGAAGAAGAGAAAACTCAGGGGTGGGGTCGGGTTAGGAATTGGACTGCGATTTTCACTGAGGAACAGCTTGCATAAAGGAAAGAAGGGACCGGTATGGGCAGTAGGGTCGTCTACCTGCTGCTGTTCACGTTTTGCTGTTGACTTCGAGTTTTTGAATTTGCTTGGTTTGGTTAGCAGCTGAAGGAAGAAGAAGAACGTGAAAAAGGTCGGGCACATGGGTTTGCTGTTTGGGATTGTTGTTGTTTTATCTCTTTGTGTTAAATAAAAAGGTTGGGCCGGGTTATTGGGTCATTTGGTGTGGGAATTATTTGTTGTTTGAATTGGTGGTGGGTTGTAAAAGGGTTGGGCTGGAATTGGAGAAATGAGAATTTGATGTGGGCCATTTGGCAAAATGGCCCAAATAGGAAAGGGGTTGAATCCTTTTAAAATATCGGATTTCATCTAGATGAATTAACATTAATTAATTACCGAGCTTCTTAATCTTAACAAAATAACATAACTAACTTAATTGTAAACTAATGATTCAAAATCATAATTTAAAACAAACTAGTTTAATAAAATACTTACTAAAATTAAAATCTTTTTTAGAGATGATTTTCGAAATGTTTATAAAATATACTAATTAATATATACATAGTTTATTCAAAAATTATAAAATGGCAAAATTACTTTAAACTAACTTGATTTTTTTTTTATAAAGTCAATTATTTCAACTCGTTTGGAATTTAAGAAGCTCGATGATTGATTTATATTGTGGAGATCAAAATTGGGTGTCAGCAGCTGTCCCTCATTTGACTTGGATTGATGAAAGAAATTCGAGAAAAATGAAATTGACGAATCCAATTTTGACCGACCACATCTTCATCTTTTGGAAAAAGGATTTGAGTATGGATTTTAGGAGTCATGGCCGAACCCGGGAAGTGGGTTTCCTACATATCTCAGGCAATATGAGAATTCAGGCCACTTGTAGTTCGACACGCTTGATTTAGCGCACGATTTGAAAGAATTCAAAAGTCATCTCGATACCGAATTATGAAGGGAATGAAATACTCGAGAATAAGATTTAAGTGCGAATGTTTGAATACAACCGAGTTTTAATATTGATTCTGCCTACATATCCCTCAACTTGGGGAATCAGGCTATATGTAGTTCGACTCAATCGGTTGAAAAGGAAATCTATTGTGTAATATAACCTTTGGTTCTAGAGGAGTGACAAATAAGTCGAGTATGGAAAGTAGGCTTGCAACCTCTTAACCATGAATGCGGAGCTCTTCACATCCATAAGTAAGAACTTACACGGACATAATTTCTGAAGCTCTTGGTATATTCTCACTCAGATTGGAATGTTGCTTTCGGTAGAGATGAAAAATTTTCGGATGCGGAACAGAAATCGACAAACCCAAAGATAAACCAACATGCCTTCTGATAGGGGTATGGTTTAATGATGGTGGAAACCTCTCCTTTGCTCGCATCCTAAGAGTTTGGCACTCCTCTTTGGATTATGTCCCAGTTCGCTGCTAAGAAAAAGTTTCACGTTGTGCTGCATTCTTATTGATGTTGTCCACACCTGTGGTTTGATTTGAGAATTCATTATCTTGGATGCTCTCGACAAAGACTGAGATAAAAACTCATTAGCGTAAAAATGTAATCTTAAATGAGGAGATAGTGTCTTTTACAGTGTCGACACTTAATTGCTCCACTTGGACATTTGACGTCAACTTCATTTATTCTGACGTAAAGCAAATAAAGCTCGTATTTTGTAGTTGTAATACTCTCTTCAATGTACTCTTCTTTTGATATGAAGTAATAAGAAATAGACTGATGTAATATGTTTGATAGTTCTCTTGATATCGTTCTTGCTAATTAAAATAACAATGATGATTCTTCATTAGTAAGATGGCGATAATCCATTAGTAGGATGATGTTGATCCATTGATAGGATAATGCTGCTACATTTGTAAGACAATGATAATGAAGATCCATCCGTAGGATGATGTTGATCCATTAATAGGTAATGTTAATCCATCGATAGAATAATGATAATGACGATCCGTTGATAAGATAATGTTGATCCATTTGTAGGAAAATTATAATGAAGATCCGTCGGTAGGATAATATTGATCCATTGGTAGGATAATATTGATCCATTGGTAGGATAATTATAATGAAGATCCATCGATAGGATAATATAATGAAGATCCATCGGTAGGATAATATTGATCCATTCATAGGATATGTTAATCCATCTATAGGATAATGATAATGAAGATCCGTCGATAGGATAATGTTGATCCATCGATAGGATAATTATAATGAAGATCCATCGGTAGGATAATATTGATCCATTGGTAGGATATGTTAATGATCCATTGGTAGGATAATTATAATGAAGATCAATCGGTAGGATAATATTGATCTATTGGTAGGATATGTTAATGATCTATTGGTAGGATAATTATAATGAAGATCTATCGGTAGGATAATATTGATTCATTGGTAGGATATGTTAATGATCCATTGGTAGGATATAAATGCATGTCCATCGATAGGACGAAAGATGATGATCCATTGAAAGGATTTGAATGCATGTCCATCGATAGGACAAAGGATAATGATCCATCGAAAGGATTTGAATGTATGTCCATCGGTAGGACGAATGAAAATGATGATCCGTTGGTAGGATATGAATGCATGTCCATCGATAGGATGAATGAAAATGATGATCCATCGGTAGGACGAATGAAAAAAGACGATCCATCGGTAGGATTTAAATGTATGTCCATCAGTAGGACAAATGAAAATGATGATCCATCGGTAGGATTTAAATGTATGTCCATCGGTAGGACGAATGAAAAAAGATGATCCATTAGTAGGATTTAAATGTATGTCCATCGGTAGGACAAAAATAAAAAAAATGATCTATTAATAGGATTTTGAACATATGTATTCTTCTTTTTACTTTCGAACATTTGTATGTTCACCTGCCTTGTTGGGGTTTTGAACGAAGACAGTGTTACTCATATCCCTGATTACTTCTTTTGGAATAAAAAACATTGAACCATTTTCTGCATCCAAAGAAAATTTGTTAGTTTTAAGTAAACTAAAATGTGTTGATTTCTTTGATTGTTTGCTCCTTGTCTTATTATCTCCAATTGATTGCTCTTTGTCTTGCTATGTATGATTCTTTCTCTTGCAATGCATGAATTCTTTCTGCAATGCACGAATCTTCTCCCCGTGATGCATGAATCTATTGATGATGCTCTCCTAATATCGAACGAAGATAATGCATCACCGAGCAATATAGGTGATCTTCTAGGTATCGTTGGATGGCAGTAACGTTTCAATAAATAAAAGATAACCCTCAGAGTAGTTGTATCATCTCATTTGACAATACAATATAAATGACTCTCCAAGTAGTGGTATCGTCTCATTCTACGATACAATGAAAAATCATGGAATTTTAGGATTTTCTCAAAAAATTCCCAGTTACAAATATCACAATAACTTCAGTTTTTATTTTTTGGGGAGCTCTTCTTCTTGAGAATTTTTGAGTCCCTTTCAAAAATTCTGTCCCAGTTTCTATCGCAAAGAAATATAGAAATCTTACGGGAGATAGACCGAACCATTGTGGCGCCTACGTATCCCGTTGAGACAGAAATCAGGTCAAACGTAGTTCCCCTTCTCGAGGATTAATAAAAGTAAGAAAATTACGAGGCAACCGACCGAGGCCGACATAGGCCGCCTACATATCTCATTCTTGAGAATTCAGGTCGAACGTAGTTCAAATACAAAGAAAGTATTAAAAAGGGATAAAGGGGTGACCGAGGCCGACATAGGCCACCTACGTATCTCATTCTCGAGAATTCAGGTCAGACGTAGTTCATTACAAGAGGGATAAAATTTTAAACAAAGTGATTACAAGCAAATAGCACGATTAAATGGAAATGACAGAAATCGAGTCTTCAAATATGATATCCTTTTGACACATTTAAGTAGATTAATGACTTATGAGCTCCAATTTTCATGCTCGACCTTGTAATGTCATCAAACAAATGTATCGATATATTTTTTAAGCGAATTGATGAGTTTTCTCTCCTATGCTTTTGTCACATAGGCACTAATTTTGATTTCTTTGACGCATTCATCATGTTCTTGATTCACTATTTTGGTCTCTTCTGAATTTGGCTTATCGTGACTTTTGAATTGTCTTAATTCCTCAACCAGGTGTTTAGGCACCATGATCATTTCATTTTAGTCCTCAAATTCGTCTGCATCTACCTCATTTTGTTCATTCAGCTTGTGACATGACATACTATTGGCAGATTTGAAAATATTTTTACTGAAATCATAGACAAATACTATTAGATAGCAAATATAAGGCAAGTAAGGCAAATTTCCACATTAAATGAGGTTTTCTTTTTAAAACAAGAAAATTAGAAATTTGGTCATGACGATAAATCATTTTGTCTTTTTTTCAAAATATGAGAAGGGAGATTAAAACATAGTGAGACAAAAATAGAGTAAAGGATGGGTCTCAAGCCTCATTCGGAACACCACCAATTTTAGCAATAACATAAAAAATGTTTGTGTCTACCAAGACGAGCAAGGAATCAAGAGCGAACTGGATGTCCAATTACACATTTTCTCGATCATCTCTTCAAGCACAATATCACCTTCTTTGAACCAATTTTTGATTCCTTCCCCTAGACCATTTTGCATTGGGAAAGACTGATATAAGTGAGGTAATGATTTTAGAAAGCTTGATTGAACTTCTGCTTATTCTGACCCTCATTCGTCCCTAAAGCAAAAACTTGATGAGGTGCCTTGATCACAATTTTAGATTTTTCTCTTTTGGTTGGAGAGGCTATAACTTTCTCAAGTTTTTCAAGGTTGGTTGAGATTATAATTTCTACATATTCAAATCTTCTTTCACTTCAACCATGTTAATAGTTATCCCTCCATTATGGGGTTACTATTAACATTAGGAGTGTCGGTCTGAAGAGTGACGACCTTTTGATCTATCAAGTCTTGAATTTTATGCTTCAAGTTGATACAATCCTCAGTAATATGCCCAGCACCACCTGAATGGTAAGCACAGTGAAGATTAGGTCTATAAAGCTTGGAATTGACATTGATATTTTTTGGATCAATTGTCTGCATCAGGCCAGCTGATTTCAATCTCTCAAAAAGTTGTGTTCGACTCTCAACCAAAGGAGTAAAAACTCTAAAAGGTTTCTTCTCAAGATTTGGGCGAGGAGGATAGTAATTATTTCCCAGATGCGAAGGTACTTGACGATAGTTTGGAGGATTTTGGTGATTTGGCACTTGCGTTTGAAAGATTGGGTATTGTGGAGCTCGGTAGCTAAGAGGGGTATTTTGGTAGTGCGGGGGTGGAATTTGGTAACTTGATTGGATATTTGAACAATTAACTGATGGAGCTTGGTAATATGGGTGGGTATTTTGGTATTATGGAGGTGGAGTTTGGTAAATAAAAGGTGGAGTTTGACAGATAGGAGTGGGAATTTGGTAACTCGGTGATGGAGTTTGGTAATCTGATTGGGTATAATAAGACGGATATGAATTTTGTGGAGCTCGGGGGTAACCTTTGTAAGGTAAAGATTTTCTAAATCGTCTTTTCCCATCGTATGCGTAGGAAATGGAAGACACATCCTCCCTTTTCCTCTTCAACAATCCGAAAGATTCAGTTAGGGCGGCAAAGCGAGAAATCATTCCAATTTTAATCCCCTCTTCGATAGCCTCACCTACCTTGACTATCTCTGCAAATTTTGCTCCAATGAGCAACATTATCTTGTCATAATACTCTGGCTCTTGAATGCGTATGAACACTTCAACGATCTCCTTCTCAGTCATCGAAGGTCGAACTCGGGCGGCCTCTTTCCTCCACCTATATGCATATTCACGATAGCTTTCAATGGATTTTCGCTTAATTCTCTCCAAAGAAAAACGATCAGGAACGACCTCCACATTGTAGGTAAACCGTTCGACAAAATCCTTAACTAGTGTATTCCAGCTAGACCATTGTTTTACGTCATGAGAGGTAAACCATTCCAGCGCTTCTCCGCTTAAACTTCGGCTAAAGAGCCGCATTAACAAGGCTTCATTCCTGCCAACTCCTACGAGTCGGTCACAATAAGCTCTTAGATGAGCCAATGGATTTTCGGTTCCTTCAAAAGTGTCGAATTCGGCACTTTAAACCCTTCCGGGAGGTCCAGATTCGAGTGGATGCACAGATCTTCATAATTCAACCCATTGACCTTAGGAGTACAGTGCAACTCCTTTATGGCTTTCCTGATCTCTTCTTTCATGTTCAACTTGGTTGCCTGTTCCTTTAACGTCCACTTTCTCTCATGTTCCTCATTGTGATCAAGCTCGGAACAATTGACATAGGGCTCATTTGGAATTGGAATTTGAAAAGTAGTCCTTTGAGGTAGAGGTGGATCAATGGAGAGATTCTGGGTATTTTGAGGGGCTTGGTAATTTTGGGGAAAAGTCTGGGGGTTGGTATTTTGATTTTATGGGGGAGGGCAAACTTGTGGGTTGGCATTTAGATTAGGATAGAAGGTTTGAGGGTTGGTACCTTGAGGAGGAGGTGACACTTGGTAAGAGACGGAGGGATGATGGGGATTTGGGACAGTTATATCGATGATTGTGGAATTTTGAGCAGGGTTGGAAGATGGATGCTGAACTTGTTCCGCGCTTGGAGGAGGAAAGTGGAGTGGAGGTCTTCCATCTCCTGGAGGGTTGATAGCGAAAATTGGATTAGGCAAATCTTGTCTTCTTTGCATTTCAGCCCTCATTTCGACAATTTGTTGCATTAATTGCATAATTAATTCATTTTGATCAGCAATAGTGGATTGAGCCACAACATCATTCAGACCAATCTCTTCATTGTTATCACCCATTACTGCCTTTCCTTTTTGCGAATTTTGATCAAGGAAGGAACCTTTGTGAGCCTTAGATATTGTAAAATAAGGGTGTTCAGTCAGCTTAGCAATACAAATCAGTTCTAACTACCTGTAGATGAAAACAACTTAAAGGCAAATTTATTAGTTTTGATTCATGACAAATAATACAAAATATCACACAGAGGGCATATAAACACATAAGAGTTGCTTTGTTTAAGAACATGTTAACCCACGAATACAGCGAACTGATCTTTTTTTTTTTTTTAAATGGGTTAAAATGTCCTCATTCAAAGCAACAAATCACATAAACAGTTAAAGCACACAATATATATCGCGTCCTAAATAGATATGTGACTCTTTTGTGCCAAGAGTAGGCCTAGCGATTTGGAGGATGTATACGTCATTTGAAACAGTCCATTGCTCTCAAAACCCAAATTTATACAAATTTTACGAATAAACTAAATAGGGATACAAAATTGGGGAAATGGGATACAAAATATCAGTCCCGCACAGGGGCACAATCCTAATCTATGCTTCCAATGAAATATCCTTTGTTCTTGCTTCTGGTCATCTTCGAATGTCCACACCTTTTGTATGTTATGATAACTTGATCCTTCTTCGACTCGAACATACGATTAAAACTCTACTCCAAGAGACAATGGTTTGCTTAATGACGCATGCATCCTTCAAATTTAAACACATAAGCATGATCGTCCCTTTAGGCCGTGGGCCGTTGTGGTCTCAAGGTGGTCTTTCTAATGGGCCCAACACGCCTTGGGTGTTGGGTCATCTTAGGCCAATGCGCTAAATTTTAGGGATTTAGTTTTGCTCTACTCTAGGTTGACTAGAATTGGTTTAGAAATGACGGTTACCCGAGTCGGACAAACAATGGGTTGAAGTTAATAGACGACGTTGGATGACCACAAGCCAATTATTCATTCATTACTTCCAAAGAATTTGATTTGTGTTTTTCTGAAGGACAGTCGATGTAAGCCACGTAACTGCCTTTTTTCCTAATGCAATCTATTTGCCGTTTGGTGGAATCGGATACCATGAAATGCAACAAATTATAGCAAATTAAACACATTAAGCATAAATAAACAATTCAGCAATTAATAACAATTAGTCAAATAGTCAAATCTTATGGTTAGAACATAATTAATTTCCCAGCAGAGTCGCCATTTCTATTGCGCCATAATTTTTCTATTCTGTAGAAAAAATTACTTTTTGAAATGCTCTAAGTATAAAACATTTTAAGAAAAATACTTAGAAAAGAGTCGCCACTTAATTTTTTAAAGAAATTAAGAAAACTTATAATTTACAAAGATTTAAACAGAAAAAATCGTTTAAAAAAACCAAAGAGGGTTCGGGGTTCAATTTACACTTCGAGAAGGGTTTAGGCATTCGAAGTGTCCGCTTACATGCGGTTGACCTGCGACTTGACTAAAATAATTTTTGACTAATTATAATTTATAAAGAAATGACAATTTACAATGTGATTAACTTTTTTAGAAAATAATTAAATAACACATTTATTTCATTTTATTTCTTTATTTATTTTTAAGATAAAGGGGACTAAAAATGAAACATTCGAATTAAATTGCAAGTGATTAAAATTTAACAAAACTAGATTAGTTAGCATCCGTTTGAATTGTTTTAAAAATAAGTTACACTAATTTAGCTTATAAACCAAGATATCATTTCAAATTAATTAAAAGTAAACGAAAGTTTTAAATAGAAAACATTTGAATAAGAAAATAAAGATGCAAGAGTTGATAAAAAAAATGAAATTTATCAAAGTAAACCAACACAAAATAAATAGTTCATCCTTTGGGGATTTAATTAAGTTAATTAACAATTAAAAGTTAGAGTTAGACGATAATAATAAATAATCACAATTAAATAATCAAAGAGTAAGGGAGAAATTTGAATTTGGGCCAAATTCGCTAGAAATTTTTGGACTTTTGCCCAATCCCATTTTTGTATACACTGGTTGTATATTAGTGTATATTGGCGCACATATCAGCCCTTTTTGCGTATTTTCTACTTTCGAACACCTGTACACTGCCCCAGCCCTGTATTTTTACGTTTTGACTTGTATATCAGCGTATAATGCTGTATACAACATGATTACAGCCCATTTTCGACTTTTCGGGACCTGTAATTTCAGATTCCAACATTTTTTTGTAGGTTTCAATCTGTCCTCCGACTTCTCTATGAACGGACCGACTCAAGATGAAAATTGGGTTTTGAACCAACTCAAGATGCAAGGAAAAGAATAGGAGGGAGTCAAATAGACTCAAACCGAGAGAGTTCATGCAAGAAAAATGATAAGGATTAGAATAAATACTATGGACAACTGATTAACTGTTGGCTTGTACAAATAAAATGGAACAAAGAGAAGCAACATAATCGGATGCTAGAGTGATCCTTTAAGGGGAGACAAACATGCATTAATTGAAAGAGAACAATTGCACAACAACCAACTAGATGTAAACTAATCAAGGGGACTATTTTTTTTAGGATGACAACACAATTTTAACATATGCTAATTTAAAACAAACAAACAAATATAACACCTATGCAAAAATTTGAAAATTTAAGTAAAACACACACAACTCAAGAAACTTGTCAAGAAGAACAAAACCATTCCAAATAACGCTACAGATTTCTGGCATGTGTGATCAGATCATTTCATAGACACAATGATCCTAACCATTTTTCTACAATAATAGGAAAAGATATTCACACAATGATACTCGATCATACTGCTAAATAGACTCATTTCATTTACAAGCAATATTACCACAGTAGGAAAAACATATGCAGTATTTGTAAGGAATTGTAACCTTGAACATTTAGTAACGATATCAATTGACGATAGAGGAATCATCTAAACAACGTACTACAACATGACAGCATAATGAAAAGCAGAAACTCAAAAGGGGAGCCCATGAGCTTAAACAAATAGCCAACAGAAAATCGCATACAATAACCCGGAATGAGATTTAATTTAAGCTAAACATTAACAAGATGGATTCGGAATCAAAAGTTAATACCATAAGTGAAGACGAGATCATAATCGGTTCCATGAAACTAAATCAAGCTTAAAATGTTTACTTCTTTGTTCATAGAAAACATTGATCAGAACAGGATGAAAACAAACCAATCAAGATAACATTCCATCAACAAACATTTCAGAAATCCAACAAAAACAAGTTATAACATAACACAGAGACAATCATTATGCTGATTAGAATGTTGAAAATCGAAACACCATTAAGAATATTTAAATAAAGACTCGGAACAACAAAAGAATTTACCTCTTTTCGGGCAGCGACTGAAACAGAACGAGCAAGAATGAACTCTTCCACCACACTAATCCGAACTCGAACAGTAAACTAGAAAATTTGAAACAACTTTTAGCGCAACCTTTCTCGAAACTTAGAATTAGAAAATTGGCATAGAATTCCTTAAATGTAAACCATTATCCTCAGAACTAAAAAAAAAATCCCCCTTTCGGCGACAAACAAGGGTTTATTTATAAAATGGAAATTGGGGTTCGAAATTGGGGAAAAGGGTAGAATGGGAATTCGAATTCAACCTCCAATTTAAAAAATTTTCCGTTTGCACAAGATTTCCATGGAAATCCCATGAAATCCGAATGAAAAGACAAGGGTGGATGGCTTTTGCAAAGGAAGGCTGTGGGAGTTGCTGGTTTTGACGTTGGGAACGTCTGGAGACATAGCTGCGTCTTGTCCTTCACCGGCTGCTGTCTGGTTCACGTGGAGAAGAAGAGAAAACTCAGGGGTGGGGTCGGGTTAGGAATTGGACTGCGATTTTCGCTGAGGAACAACTTGCGTGAAGGAAAGAAGGGACCGGTATGAGCAGTAGGGTCGTCTACCTGCTGTTGTTCACGTTTTGCTGTTGACTTCGAGTTTTGGAATTTGCTTGGTTTGGTTAGCAGCTGAAGGAAGAAGAAGAACGTGAAAAGGATCGGGCATATGGGTTTGCTGTTTGGGATTGTTGTTGTTTGATCTCTTTTATGTTAAATAAAAAGGTTGGGCCGGGTTATTGGGTCATTTGGTGTGGGAATTGTTTGTTGTTTGAATTGGAGGTGGTGGACTGTAAAAGGGTTGGGCTGGAATTGGAGAAATGGGAATTTGATGTGGGCCATTTGGCAAAATGGCCCAAATAGGAAAGGGGTTGAATCCTTTTAAAATATCGGATTTCATCTAGATGAATTAACATTAATTAATTACCGAGCTTCTTAATCTTAACAAAATAAAATAACTAACTTAATTGTAAACTAATGATTCAAAATTATAATTTAAAACAAACTAGTTTAATAAAATACTTACTAAAATTAAAATCTTTTTTAGAGATGATTTTCGAAATGTTTATAAAATATACTAATTAATATATACATAGTTTATTCAAAAATTATAAAATGGCAAAATTAACTTTAAACTAACTTGATTTTTTTTTTTTTATAAAGTCAATTATTTCAACTTGTTTGGAATTTAAGAAGCTCGATGATTGATTTATATTGTGGAGATCAAAATTGGGTGTCAACAATCATATATGGTATTAGTATCATTAAGACTGATAATTACGCTTAATTGATACACACACACACTCTTATAGTATCGTTGACTAATGAGTAATTTTTGAATAAAAAACCTTAATGATACCACAACAATATACATATACTCTTATAGTATCATTGACTAATAAATAATTTCTAAACAATAAACCTTAATGATACCACAACAATATACATATACTCTTATATTATCATTGACTAATGAGTAATTTTTGAACAAGAAACCTTAATGACACTACAATAATATGCATATACTCTTATAGTATCATTGACTAATGAGTATTTTCTGAACAAGAAACCTTAATGTACCAATACATTTGTTGCACTTTAATCACCCTCATGAAGAGGTGCACTCCGATACCATTGATGTCCAATAACTTTTATAGTAATGGTTGGATCTACAACTACTACCTCACTTAGTATCAGTTAAGCGAAATTATCAACCTTAATAATACCAATACAATATATGATACTGATTTAATATCAGTTAAGTGAAAATTAGCAGCCTTAATGAATGGAGGTATGAACTGTAAGTTTCTTTGGAGAGAATAGGTATTTCTTGAATCACTTTGGATTGGGGGTATGATCATGTAATTGTTTTGAGTTTTATGATCCATTTACGTAGTTTTTCCAAAATAACTAATCAAAAGTCGTAGGAAGTATACATTGATTATACACTATAACTTGTCATAAGTCATATAAAGTATACACTAACTATACAATATAGCTTACATATACATGAGCTATACACTAACTAAACATTATGATGCACTCAAAAAATTGAATATAGCTTAACTATACATGAAGTATAGATTGAAAATTCAATTTCGATCAACTCAAAGTCACTTCTATACAATCTCAAATTTTAGTTATGAAATCCTCAATGATTCAAGTATTTTGATATATAATTCACTCAAAAAGATTCACATTTACGGTACGTCAAATTTTTGAAGTAAAGCAATCAAGAGAAGAAAAAAAAACGCAAAGAGATCGAACATAAAATTTGTCAACAAAGCATTGTTGATTTTTTTGAGAACATAAAATTTCTCGACTTGGAGCTTTTGTACTACTATGATACTGTTCGATGCTCTTGGATGTAGAATTTGTTTTTTTCTTACGAAATCCTAATTGCATTTATTTAACTAAAGTTAATTCATTTTGGGCAACACTGAACAAACATGGAGAGAATACCACTAAAGAGGAGAAACTAGAAAGATTATCATAAATAGATTTAATTACGTAGGGAGAATATGTTCAATTTAGGAAAAATTACTTGAATTGGTATCTTTTAATAAATAATTACTGATTTTAACGATACATTTCATTTATTATCATTTATAGCAATATTATGATAAATCTGCAATATGTATTAAAAGTGAATTATGTATGTAATATATATGTATTATAACTGTTTTAAAATATATTTTGTGCTTGTTTGGTAAGAAATTGACACATTGTATTAAAATGTGTGATAAATGTATTATTCATTAATAAAACTTGAATTATATGTGTTTTATAAATTGTTCTCTATAATATGTATTAAAATTGTATTATAAGTGTATTAAAAGTGAAAAAAAATGGTATTGCTATAAATGGTAAATATTTTCTTAATATAGTATATTTATGTAAGTTTCCCAATTTAATTTATCTGATTTGGGCTATTTTGAGTAATTTTTATAAGGGCAAAGGACAGAAATCATATACTTTTAAGGCAAAATTATCATTTGTTCCTTATAAGTTTATAATTACAGAAATCCCTCAAAAATTTAAAAAACGGATACAATAATATAAGCACTGCTACATTAATCTGATGCGCAAGATACATTAATCGTTAAGTAATATACATTACATTTTATACAAGATACACTAATTTGATGTACATTTTATACATGATATACTAATCTGATGCACAAGATACACTAATCTGATACGCGAGATACACTGATCTGATGCGCGAGGTACATTTTATACATGATACACTAATCTGATGCGCGAAAATGAGGAATTTTGGAGATTTGTAAAACTTATAGGAGATAATGGTAATAAGTAAACTAAAAGGTGGGATTTCTGAAATTTTTTCTTTTTATAAATTGAGCTAAAAGGTAATTATAATTGATGAGCGGACATTTTACATAATTTTCACTTTTTAACAAATTAGTAAGCCTATTATGTGGGCCGGACATAATCAATCAGGTTCAGTAGAATTTTTTTAAATTAGAATATTGACACTTTTTTCACAATTATCTGTTGATCCTACGCGTGTGTTGACCAAATATATCCACATGGATTAAATGACCAACTATGTCATGCCATCTCATTTTAAAGCCATGTCATTAAACACACAAAAATAAATTAAAGAAAAAAAAATAGGTTTTTGACCAATTAAAAACAAATTATTTTGAAGATTTCCCCTCGCACCCCGATCATCTTCTTCATCAAAAATTTCTCACCACAACACAGTCATCTTCTTCAGATTTCTCCTTTTTCATTTTCTTTTCGCCCATTCCATATATAGTTATCTTCTCTGCCATATTTCCCTATTTTCATGGTCTTTTTTGTAATACCCACTTGATTTCATCGTCTTCTTCACCATACCTTTCTCCTATTTCTTCATTTAATTTGGTGTTCAAAATTGTAAATATGAAATTTGAAAAGTTATAATGGCGATGTGAATATGTTAAAATCATGATTGTAGATTTTTTTTTATACTTAATTTTATCCTCCATTCTTTTAAGAAAAAGGGGTTAAATTCTTAAAGTTGTTTTGCTGAACAATCGATACTGTTTCAATGTTTTAAGTCTTTTTATATGCAAAATTTATCTTGCCGTCAACTGGTGAGTGTGTTCAATAATATTAACACTATGTTTTTCCAACACAAATAATATAAGGTTTGAAAGAAGTCTTTGATGGATTTTTCGGAAATTTTTGAGAGAGAAAATGTAAGAATGTATTAGCTGAAAATGAGGAAGAAGAAGAGAAAAAATAAAAATAAAATAGGCTAAATATGCCTCACACGCGCCATCAATGAGGGTATCACACTCACTTTACCACATCAGCAAAACGTGTCAAAATGACATAATAGGGAGTGACATAAGGTGTCTAAAATGAACAAAGTTTGGTTAAGATAAGATGTTTAAGTGAAAATTGGTGCCAACTTTAGGGGGCCACCGATGGGTTAAGCTATAACTTTTTTAATGTTTAGGTCTTTTTTCAACTCATGATATTTAAAATTTGAAAGTTAAATTTTAATCAGTTAGTCTATTATTATTAATTCAATTGTTACTGTTCAATAGATTGATTGTACAAATGAGGTACAAAATTATTATATGTTTAAGAACTCGTTTTTGAGTGATTAGTTTAATTGAAAAAATCAACATAAAGATTCCATATCCTTGGAATACTCCCATCTTGAATAAAGAATTTATTTCGGGTTGAATATATTGTAGAAGACAATAACAAATTCCTATGGTACGAGCAGGGCGGAGCTATCTTGATTGAGGGACGTAAAGCAATATCTTTTTGTTAGAAAATTATATTGTATAAATATGTTAATTTTGATTTTATATCTATCTATATATTACTATTGAAACCTCTTGACACAACAAGATTGAAAAAGTTAAATGAAAAAGTTAGAGCAATGATTGAGGTGTTGCAAAAGCTCTCAACAGTTAGTAGGTCATAACACATAAAGAAAAAATACCAAAGATCTGGGCCATAATGATAAACAAAACTTATATTACTACATGGTCCAAAATTAACTAGCCCATGAAATATACACAAATAATTTTCACAATAAATTCCTTGGACCATGTGATCCTTTCTTCTTTTAGTATTATAAGTACTTTCTTCGTCTCATTTTATGTGACAATATTTGATCGAGCACGGAGTTTAAGAAATAAATAAAGACTTTGAAATATTTACTAATTTTGCAGGTCTACAAATGGAGAGCATGCATTTCCAACAACTAATAATAAATTGGTGGAAGCATAGTGATAATTCCAAACTCAAGGTGGTGATGAGAGCAATGCCAACAATTATAATGTGGACACTATGGAAAAGGAGGAATAACTTGAAGCATGGAGGAACCACCACATACAATGAAATGGTGATGCAAGTGCAAGAAGAGGTGAGGAAACTCATAAAGTTGAAATATCCGTGGATACATATCAGAAAGGAAACATGGCCTCAAATCATCACAAAGCTGAAGGAGTATAAACCTAAAATACATCACCATTATGTTCAATAGAAGAAACCTGGAAGAAACAAAGTTAAATGCAACACAGATGGGGCAGCAAGAGGAAATCCAGGTGCTAGTTCTGTAAGTTTTGTAGTGAGGGACGAGGAAGGAGACCTTGTATATGCAAGGGCAAAAGGAATAGGAATAGCAACAAATATGGAAGCAGAGGCCATTGCTCTGCTAGAAGCAGTTTGGTACTGTCAAGAGAAGGATCTAAAAGAGCCTATAATCGAAACTGACTCTTTAGTTCTCAAAAAAATGGTGGATAATCAGTGGAAGATACCGTGGCAATTGGTAGAAAGAATAGAGGAGATTAGAAGGGTGATACGAAGTATAAATGCATCAATCACTCATATTTTCAGAGAAGGGAACTGCGTGGCAGATTCATTGGTCAATGAAGTAGTGGAGTCTCAAGAAACTAAGTGTTATTATCTATTTCAGGAGCTACCAAGCATAACAAGGAAGCATCTAAACATGGATAAATCGCAGATACCAAACATAAGGATAAAAACTCACAAAATCAACACACAGTGATATAGTAGAGAAGGAACAACTAAGCAATCACATCAACAATAGTCATAACAACAATTCAACATTTATGCGAGGAATCAGAAGGTACAATAATTTTATAGCAGAATAATTCACACAGGTACAAAGTCAAAGTAGAATTAGATGCGTTTGGGTCATCAGAGAAGCTGGTCGGAGGTAATACCGGTAAAATCGTCAAGCAAGCGGAGTCATATCCGGACAGAAATGAAAAATATCTGCAGTCCCTTGGATTTCCAACAGCCACCTGAAAAGAAAAATGAATCAGCAGCTCAAAGATGGAAGAAGACAGAGGAGACAGTGAAGAGGCATACCAAATATTGAAGAGGCGAGGAATCTTGTCTCATTATTTTAGTTGGATCGGTCCATTTATGGATGAGGGAAAGAAGCAAAATGGAAAATAACATAACCAGCAAGCTTCAACTTGGAGAACATTGGAGGAAGATTCTGAAGGGAAGCATCAAAGTAGGAAATTGGTCTTGTGGAGACTTTCCAAAAAGAGATATTTGCCCTCTATGTAAGGGATTAGATAGGTGTTGGATCACGTCTTTTAGCCCCATCCAATTTTTTGCTTTGTTTAGGCTTTGCTTTGTTTGGGCCTTGGGCCTTGTACATACCCGGTTTTGGTTTATTAAATAAAAGGTAGAATAGGCCATTAAAAAAAAAAGATTAAGTGGAACCAACAAGGATAAAAGAGGAATTGTATCTTTAAATACTTACCATATAAGAAAATGTCATATTTTTTTTGGGACTGATTATAAAGAAAATTGTGCCACATAAAATGAAACGGAAAGAGTAGTAAAGTTCGAAATTTTTTATTCTGGGCGAGGCACACATACAGTCAGTTGTGTGAGGCCTCTTTTGGCTGCCACATGTATACTGTGGGACCCATAATGTACTTATTTCCTTACTTTTTCTTTTTCAATTCTAATCTTTTCTTTTACTTTTTCTTTCTTACCAGCATTTTCTTTTTTTGCTTGTTAATTCTTAGTGTAAATTTTATTTTTTATTTTAATAAAGAAACTTTGAAACTCACCTACGGTATCAATTATATATTTTATAAATCTATTACTATTTATTTGAGGGGAAATTAAAGTAATATGTCGAAAAAAGTTAAATTTATTTATTTTTGGATGAATTCAAGAAAATTGAGGATAGTGAAATTAAAAAAAAAATTGAAATTTCTTTAATAAAGTAAAATTAATGTAATCAATCAATTGAACTATTAAAATTCAATCGGCATTATTTATTACACTTAAATATATGATTTAATTTTAATTATTTAAATTTTAGTCATTAATTTTTTATTTTTTTTTGAGATTTCAATTTTAATCACTCAATTCTTAGTTTTCAAATATGTTCTTTTTAATTTTTGTTTATGCTTAATATTAATAATAATGTATTAATGACATCAAACATTCAATTATCTTTTTTTTTGCCAGATTTGTTAAATTTTCCACTTCTATGGCATGTATCCAATAAATATTACCAATATTGATTTTGTGTTTCTTGTTAAAGATTTTCTTTATGTTTAGTATTTTAAAATGTGAAACGAAACTTTTATAGATTCATTTTTTTCTTGTGTATTACGAAAATTAATAGAAAAAAAGAGTCAGCCAAATGAATTTGTGAAAGCATAAAATAAATAATTGCATGAATATTATTTTTTTTTCACTAAAGGTAGGACTACAAAAAAAAATAGAAAAAAGAAGCGGTAAAAATATTGGTAAAGAAAAGGATATAATTTGAGAAAATGGAAGTGAGAGAGAGAAAGTGTGGCAATAAGAGGCACCCACACAAAATACTTGTCAAAAGGAAATGATGTCATCACACAATTACTGTTGATTGTGCCTTAACCACCATAAAAATTTTCCTATAAGTTCATAACATCATCAACTTTGCTATTTATGACTACTTTTGAAACTTACCGTCTATAGATCATAATCTCTTAGACTTGTTCATAATCTATTAAGTAATTTATTTTTCATAAGAAATCTAAAAATAAAATATGTCACCCAAGTGCTTAATTCATGTTTAGATTAAATTGCAATTGACTAAAATCAGGAAGATATTCAGAAAAAGAAGGAGATGTTTGATAAATGATTGATGCAGCATGAATCAAAATGCTTGCTGTCAATCCCCCAATTTGAAAAACTCCTTTCTTTGATGACTCATATTCAAATATGTGGCATACATATTTCCATCTTCCCCATTCCTTTTCCACACGTCTATGATTCTCTTCCTGTAACAATAATACTTACGTTTCAGTCTCTAATTAAGTTGTGATCAACTAAATGAAATCACATTGATGTTGTTTCGTTGTTTGAATTCATTTCATGCCGATATATACTTTCTTTGTTTCAATTTATGTGACACATTTCAGATTTCGAGATTCGAACAACTCTATCTTTGATCGTAAATTTTCATATATCTTTTAAATATTTTGAATAATAAATAGTATTTTTATGTAATTTACAAATATTTAAATTTCATTTAAAAAAATTGAAGATTTCATGAGCAATAATTCTCGGTCAAAATTGATTGACTCTCAAAAAACGAAATGTGTCACATAAATTGGGACAAAGAGATCGGGATAATACATAGTAAAAAAGGCATAATACATAAATATGACCTTTAACTTGACTTTAGCTGACATTTATGCCTTCCAACTTTGAGTGTGCACAAGTAGACACTTAAACTTATATAAAATTGAACAAATAAACACACTCATCCTACATGGAACCCTACATGACAAATTTGTGTCCTATGTAGCATCCTACATGTATTATGTCGCACATGATGTGTATGTCTACTTGCTCAATTTTATATAAGTTTAAGTATCTACTTGTGCACACCCAAAGTAGGAGGACATAAATGTCAGCTGAAACCAAGTTAAATGACATATTTATGTATTATGCCCCTACTAAAACAAAAACTACTAAAAGTTTTATATTCTTCAGGTGGCAATTACCATATAAGTGATTAAAATAAAACAAATCTATATTGTTAGGACATAAAACCTAAAATAAAAGAGCATATAATAAAGTGAATGAATACCTTGAGAAATATATCCAAGGGTACATCAAATATAGCATCAACTTCGTCGGCATTAAGTAGAGGCTTAAATTCTTCTATTCTAGACAATAGCCCCACTACTGGTACAACCGTAAGTAGGTGCTGCAATAATAAACATAGTACGTACTTATGGTGAATACTTTTCTACTACCAATTGTATTAGCTTTAATATCGTGTCTTTTAATTTAGCCACATGCTCTTTAACTTGGGTACATGTACACACTAAAATTTGTATATAGTTGAACAACTAGACACACATATCTTACATGACATAATACATGTAGGATGTAAATTATCACGTAAGACACATGTTTCTACTAGTTTGACTTTATATAAATTTAAGTGTCTACAGACTCAAACTTGGAGGACATAGATGACAGTTGAGACCAAATTAATTAAAGAGCACATTTATGCATTATGTTTTTATTTTATGTATTTAAATAGGAATTAATTTCAAATGAAATTGTTGAACTATAAAGAAGTGAAACTAAATTATATATACCAATGATATGAATGGTTCGAGATTAGTAATGACTTGAACAAGACTGGATTTCAAACCAATCTCCTCCTTTGCTTCTCTTAGAGCAGTGGCAGAATCATCTAAATCTTCTTCATCCATCTTTCCACCAGGCAATGCTACCTCTCCTTCATCATCACAAAATCATATATTTATAAAGTGTTCATTCTCTACTTAGTTAATAGTGTCATTAAAAGGGTCCATATGTATTTTTTTGGCCAAAAATTGGATATGTAATGTATAGTTTTTCTTTTAACATCTAATTAAATAATTAATTGTCTATAGTAATCATAATTTGGTAACATTGAAAGCAACGTAAATAATTTGCTACAACAAGTTAAATACATTTAACAAATATGCCTCGTGAACAAAACTTCAGGTTTAACAAGTTTTGCCCTATGGATAACACTTTTGACCTTAGAAACTTGGCCTATTAGCAAGTGAAGGTCAAGAGTTCAAAAGTACTCATTTTCAAAATTATTCGATGCAACTTTCAGCTAAGTTGTTGCCAAAAAAATATTTTAACTTGCCTATCTTTACGAATTCTCAAATATGGCTAGCTTTATATTTTAGCAACTAATCCAAGATTAAATTAACCACATAGGTGCTAATGATTCTTAATCCTTTTACTCATCATGAGCAACAATGATCAAGATTCAATTTATTTATTTTTAATCAAAGTGCAAAACAATAGAGAAATTAATTACCTGGATGAGTGGAAAGTTTCATGGATCTTTTGGTTAAAATTACACGAATTTCACCTTCAAGGCCTTGAAAAAGGCATATCAAAACAGCTGCTCTTTTTTCTCTAGAAATTACCTTAGATAAGTGAAGATTTCTAGTTGATATATACTCTTTGATCCCAACAATGTAACAATTTTCATGCAAATTGTTATCACTAATTTCTTCATTATCCTCCTTGGAAGAAAAATTAATAATTGGTTGAAACTTTTTATTAGACTCACAATTCATCAATTGAGAATTAGGAGTAATGAAAGCCATTTTGGGAGAATGGGGGGGTTTTGGTTGAATAATTTGTGCTACTATAAAGTAAGTTGTGGATATAGTACTACTTTTATTTTGAGTTGCATAAAGGTTCAGTTGAGGAATGCTTAATTAGGAGATGCTTCCTTTTATTTATTTACTATCATTTATAGATATTAATAATGCCCAACTTCAGAATCTACGAGATCAATTTAGTAGTGACTTTTTCTTACCATTGTGTTGGAGTCCCTATCTCTGAAAGGGTTGGTGTGGCAGACTTCTTCCTTGTTTGCCGATTGAAGAAAGCTTTATATGACTTCCAACAAGCGAGAAAGGCCCTTCAGAATATTTCGGTTTTTTTTACTTTATTAAAAAATATATATAGAGTTGGGTCATGAAAGCGTTGACGTCAACCCGAGGAGAGAGAAAAATGCCATTTGACTAATTATTGAAGGAGATTCAAAGTAAGAAGTAGTCACTTATAAATAATTTTCCTTTTTAAAGTACAAGTGTTATTTTCTCTATGCCTCTTCATCAGTGGCGGAGGCAGAATTTTCATGAGGGGGTTCAAAACGATAAGTAAGCACAATAATAATATTCATAAATAAAAGAATCGGGCTGGGTATAAACTGATCGGATTAGATATAAGAAACTAAATAAAATTCATCTCTACCTCAACACGAACAATAAAATTGAGGAAGTATGTATTTGACATAATATTAAAATGAGTACAAGAGAATGTATTTTTTTAAGTGTTAGTAATGGGTCTTGTCTTCGACATTGTTGTATATATGCATTATTCAATTTTTTAAACTAACTAAAGAATATTTCCAAATTCAATCCTATTTATTTAATCTTACTTATAATTATATTATTCCTTAATCAAATATAAATTAAACGTTTGACAATGAGTATGAGATATTGTATTTTTTTTAATTTTAATTACGAAAACTTAATTTTTTTTTTATAAGTTTTACTTAATTTTATAAAAATAAAAAATAAATTTATTTTTCAATATATAGTAAAATATATAAATCTCACTAGGTTAACAATATTTATGTTTCATTTAGAAAGTAAAAATGAAAATTGGCTGAAGCAATGAAAAAAACGACAAATACCCAAGCGAAATCTTCAAGCACTTTACCATTGAACCAAGCTCTTAGCTTATGCTGAGACGGTTCAACATTATATGAAAATAAAATTGAAAATTTTGGTTCTACACATCACGGTGATTAAGGCCAGTATCTCATGTCACCTTTTTTCCAAAAAAAAAAAAAAAAAGTACATGTTTTCTATGAAGAAAATAGTTATATGATTCAATTTTTTGTCACTTTGTTAGTTGTTACCCAGAGTGGTAATATTGAGATTTTTTTTGCAATTTGTTTCACTTTCGGCGTTTATGCATATTCCTAAATAATTAGTCTATTTCTGATTTCAATGTGTTTTAGGTGTGCCCTATTGATCTGTACACCCAAGCGATTGAATTGAATAATGAGACGGTGTAATTGGAGTAATATGACATCCAAGTTTCAAGAGGCGTGTAGGTGTTGGGAGTTGGAGGGCAGACAAGTAACGACTACAAGTATGAATAAAGAAACTGTGATAGTGGAGATTCCTGGAAATTTTAAATGAAAGTAAATCTTATTACCTAGAAAGTAAGGGGACTTAACAACAATTCCAGCAAGATTCTTGTTAAGAGTTCATTACAAAAGTGGAAAGTCAGACTTCTTGTGTGATCTTAAGGTTTTTTGTTTTAAACATGAATCCTTTTAATCGCATATTTGAGTGAAAGTCTAATTGGAGTAATATGACATCCAAGTTTCAAGAGGCGTGTAGGGGTTGGGAGTTGGAGGGCAGACAAGTAACGACTACAAGTATGAATAAAGAAATTGTGATGGTGGAGATTCCTGGAGCTTTTAAATGAAAATAAATTTTATTATCTGGAATGTAAAGGGTACTACAATAAATTTGGTCGAAGGCTACGTTACTCTAGACAACACTTAAAAAATGTTGCCAAAAGTATCTACGAGCACACTTTCAAAGCATTACATTTGTATAAAGCTTTTGGCCACGAAAAATTTTGGCAACACTTTGAGATAATTATTCAAAATATTTCTCTTAGAAGAGATGATGCTCAAAATTCCTCATAAACTCATTTAGAAATCAGTGTTCCTTTCATTTTAGACGTAAAAGTGTTACATACTTGGGAATACTTAGTGCCCGTTTGGATCTCACCTCAAGTTCTTCCAACGTTTTTAGCGGGTATGATATCGGAATCGAAGGTTCCGATGGATGAAACGGCTGAGGATCATCAGAGGGATGAACTGCGTTTTGATTTTCGGCCATGGGGTTAAATTTAGAGAGCAAAGTGAAGAAGGAATTGAGAATTTTTCTGGCCATGGGTTAAATTTCTGGCCATGGCATTGCAATATTTGAATTTTTATTCTTTTCTTCCTTAATTTTATATAAATTAATTTTGTTTCAATTTTCTTTGAAATAAAAATCTTAAATTAATCAACTTTTTATTATGTTAACAACTTTAAGAGTATTTCAGACATTTTGATTAAAAAAAAGTGTTTAACAACACTTGTTTGCCAAACACATCAACAATTTTTTTTCAACTGCAATTATTTATTTTTAAAATAACTTTCAACACTTTAAAAAGTTACTTTTTAAAGTCAATCCAAACGAGCTCTCCCCTCATACTCATTTTTTTAAAAATGAACTCAACTCTCCTCATCCTCATACTCATTTACTCAAGTCTTAATTCAAGTTTTAAAAGATTGAAAAAGTAAAATTAAGAGACATGATTAGGATATATGAAGGATCTCTCGATGATTTATGGAGGTTTAGATAGTTAGGATTAAGAAGGGAATGAAAACTCGACTGAAAGGAACAAGTACGGAATGACAATGGAGAAAGAAAGTGGTCTGACGCTTCGAGCGTATTGCTGGCGTGTCACGACAAACCCCCATTTACTGGGGGTCTGATTGGGCGCACTGCTGGCGCATCACAACAAACCCCCATTTACAGGGGTCTGATTGGGTGCACTGTTGGCGTGTCGCGCAGACCCCTATTTATTGAGGGTCTAATTTAGGCGCATTGTTGGTGCATCACGCTAGCTGCTCAGGAGCATCGAGGGCGCGCCGCTCCTCTGAATTTCAATCCCTAACTCATTTAGAATCAAATGATTACCTTCAACTCATTTACGTTCATAACCCAATATTAATTCAACAAAATCCCGCTCAAAACTCATCAAGAACAATCCTCCTTTACACAACCCTCACCTCAAGAACTCAATAAGACTCTATTATTTAAATAATGAACATAACCTCAAGAATTTCTCATTAATTCGAATCAATCAACTCCAAAAATGAAATTTAAGGATGAATTTTATATGATTGACGTTTGGGTGAACGAACCCAACATTATGAGATTTTACATACCTCGAAAGAACTAAGTCATAGAGGTGTGTCCTAGATTCCTAATATTGATGCTCCAGTTTATTGTACTTTTGTCCTATTTACCTATTGTTCATTCATATGTAGAATTTTACAAATGTCTTAAAATGATCATTAATGTCTGTATCACCTTTTAATTTACAGGGAACTTGTTATGAAGCAAGGAGTTAGTGTAGTATTAGATATAGAATCTGTTAGTATGTGTCAGTAACATATCAGTTAGGAAAAAATTAGTTACAACTATAGTTAAGTTAAGTCTACCAATCTAGTTAAATGCTTAGATGTGATGTATTATAAATAGAATAGATACTACCAAAGATGTATAACTTTTCATTCATTTTAGTTCAATAACAGATTGGTTTTCTCTCTGCTTCCTCTGCTTTCTAAATCAGTGAATCTCCATTACTGATTCTAATATGGTATCAGAGCCAGAGGTATCACTCTGAGTGTCTCTCTGTTTTCAATGCAACAATAGGCTCGTGAAGAAGTAGTGTGCATTGTCCCAGAAGCAGTGAGGATCAGAGTTTCGAATTTTTTTCAATAGTGGATGCAGCTGCCATTAATTCAGTTACAGGACCTTCAGGAACTGCAGGAGCTCATACAGGAGTCGATGCTCATCATCCTCTTCATTTGCAGGCATGTGATACTCCAGGTAGTTCCTTGGTCTCAATTCAACTCACTGGATCTGAAAATTATTCTCTATGGAGTAGATCTATGAAGATTGGACTACTAGGAAAAGGGAAGTTAGGTTTCATTACTGGTCAGTATTCAAAGGATAAGTTTGATGTCTCATTATATGATCTTTGGGAAAAATGCAATGCTATAGTCCTGTCATGGATTATGATCTCTGTAAGTAGGGAACTGTTAAGTGGAATAGTTTATGCTAGCAGTGCTCAGCAAGTATGGACTGACTTGAAAGAGAGATTTGACAAAGTAGATGGCTCTAGGATCTTCTATTTACACAAGGAGATTGCTACACTTAGTCAAGGAATGTTGTCCGTGTCTAGCTATTTCTCCAAACTTAAGGAATTGTGGATGGAATTTGACTCTCTTATGCCATGTCCTGGTTGTGCCTGTGAAGTTTCTAAGACTTATGCAGCTCAGTTTGAGTACCAGAGGTTGATGCAGTTTTTCTTAGGGCTAAATGAGTGTTATAATCAGTGTTGAAGTCAGATTATGATGCAGGATCCAGCACCTTGTGTGAACAAGGCTTACTCTCTAGTTATGGTTGAGGAAAGCCAGAGGATACTTGGTAAATCCAATGCTATAAGTGCTGATAATCACGGTTTGGTGAATGATGCCATGGCATTCTTCAGCAATAATAAGAGTCATGTACCTAGATCAGGCTCTAGTTTATACTCAGGACCTAATCCTTCTTTAGGATCTGGTTCTAGATCTCATCAAAGATCTACCAATAATCTCTATTGTGACTACTGCAATTGGAAAGGTCACATCAGAGCTACTTGTTATAAACTTCATGGTTATCCTCCAAACTGGAAGAGTAAAAAGAGAACACTACTTGGATCTATTCCTGCAGCTAATCTTGTGGGTGCTAATACTGGTACTACTCAGCTGAGGCAGTATTCAGCAAATACTGGTCAAGGATCAACTTCCAGTGCTCTTGAAATGTCTCACAGTGGTAGTTTCTCTCCTACTACCTCTCATGTTTTTATGTCTACCAGGCAGCCTCCACTAGCTCATTTTGACCCACAGGTTCAGCAGCATCCTCATTTCTCTCCACAGCAGTATCAACAACTTCTACACATGTTGGATCAAGAGAATGAGAAAGCAAAGGCCAACAACAATTGTGACAATCAGATGACATCAGGTATGATGCATTGTCTCAATCTATCTACTAATAATAATAAGTGGATTATTGACTCTGGAGCCTCTCAACATATGGTACACAATGAGAACTTGATCACACCACAGTTCTCTTTACAGAATAATTCCTGTAACAAAGTTCATCTACCCACTGGTGTACTTGCTCATGTTACTCACATTGGTTCTTCTCAGGTCCTTGGAGGGACTGAGATTTCCAATGTTTTACATATTCCTGCCTTCCATTACAATTTGCTGTTAGTATCTAAATTAACAAAGGAGCTCAATTGTTGTGTCCTCTTCTATCCTAATTTTTGTGTCTTTCAGGACCTCTCAAGTGGGACTGTGAGAGGGATTGGCAGACTGGAGAATGATTTGTATGTTATGCATGCTGATAGTCAGCTGATCTCAAGCGAGTCATTGAAGTCTACACAGGATTCAGTTCATGTCGCTAAAACAATTTCTTCTTCTCATTCTCGTAGTTTAGATATGTCTCTTTGGCATCAGAGACTAGGTCATGTTCCTATTTCTACTATCAGAAATCTTAGTTGTTTCAAACATTTTCCATCTAGTTCTTCTACCATTTGTACTGTATGTCCATTGGCTAAGCAAGCCAGACTATCATTTCCTTTGAGCAATACTACTACTGCTGCCTGTTTTCACCTATTGCATGTTGTTGTTTGGGGTACCTATAGAGATTCTACTCATAACAAGAAGAGATATTTTCTTACATTGGTTTATGATTTCTCAAGATATGCATGGCTATTCCTGCTAAACTCTATGGCTGAAGTCATTGTTGCTTTAACTCAGTTCTTTGCTATGGTCAAAAATGTATTTTCCACTCAGATGAAAGTGCTTAGATCTGACAATGGGTGTGAGTTCTTCAACTCACAAGTCACTACTTTATTGCATACTCTATGTATTATTCATCAGAGTTTCTGTACCTATACTCCTCAGCAGAATGGGGTTGTGGAAAGGAAGCACAGACACATCTTAGATATGGCTAGGTCACTAAGGTTTCAGGCTAGTCTTCCCTTTCAATTTTGGGGTGAATGTGTTAACACTAGTGTTTATCTAATAAATCGACTCCCATCTACTATGCTGAAAGGACAGACTCCTCATGATTTGTTGTATCAAGGTCCCTCTGTTCTTGACCATTTAAGGGTGTTCGGATATCTTGCTTTTGCCACTTAGGTGAGGAAAGTTGACAAGTTTTCTCCTAGGTCTGTTCCTGCTGTGTTTGTTGGTTATTCTACTCTACAAAAGGGGTACAAGCTTTATGCCTTAGTTACCAAAGAGTTTTTTATTAGCAGAGATGTGGTGTTTAAAGAAGCAGAATTTCCCTTCAAGCATATGAGCTCTATTTGTCCCCCTTTATTTCTTGTCCTGCAGTTCCTTGAAGAGACTCCACTGTTGGTTTCTGAGTCTAGTCCTGCTGAGAACAATGTTGCTTCTAGTTCATCTGTAAGTGGATTTGATCATCCTGATGACTCCTCTTCTGGTGATGGGAATGTCTTAGGTGATCCTTGTTCTGGATCAATGCCACCCTCTGAGCCTGTTCCATTAAAAAGGTCTACTAGATCTACTAAGCCTCCTATATGGATGCAAGATTTCCTGACAGCTCAGCCTAAAGAGTCCTGCAAGTATCCTGTCTCCAATCATGTATCTTATGCTCATCTAACTGCTTCCTATGGTGCAACATTATCTGCGTACTCTACTATTTTTGAGCCTACTTCTTTTGAAGAAGCTGTAGTCCAACCTCAATGGGTTAAGGCCATGCAAGCTGAAATTTCTGCTTTGGAAGATAATAATACTTGGAGCATCACTGAGCTACCTCCTGGCAAGCAACCTATTGGTTGTAAGTGGGTGTTCAAGGTGAAGTACTTAGCCTCAGGTGCTGTTGAGAGATACAAAGCCAGACTAGTTGCTAAGGGGTTCAATCAGAAGGAGGGCCTGGATTACACTGAGATTTTTCCCCTGTGGCCAAGATGGTTACTGTCAGATCTGTCCTAGCTGTGGCTACTGCTAAACACTGGTTGGTTTTTCAATTGGATGTGCACAGCGCTTTCTTGCAAGGTGATCTCCTTGAGGATGTTTATATGGTCGTACCTCCTGGTTTTTGCAGACAGGAGGGGTCTAACAAAGTCTGCAAACTGCACAAATCTCTCTATGGGCTCAAACAAGTACCTAGGCAATGGAATCTGAAGTTAACTGAAGCATTAGTTCAGTTGGGGTTTGTTCAAAGTCATTATAATTACTCATTGTTTACTAGAACAATGGGAAAAGAATTGGTGGTGGTTCTTGTGTATGTAGATGATCTTCTAGTAACTGGCAGTTGCAGCAGCTTGATTGAACAGACTAGAAATGATCTGAAACTTACGTTTAAGATGAAAGACTTGGGAGAATTGAAGTTTTTTCTTGGCATTGAGTTTGCTAGAACTAAGGAGGGATATGTGATGAATCAACGCAAGTATGCTTTGGAACTAATCTCTGAAATGGGATTGAGTGGTGCAAAACCAATTCATACACCAATGGATCCTAATGTAAGGCTGACATCTATTGAGTATGATAAACATGTATATGGATCAGAGGTTACTTTAACAGATAAACCATTGAAGGATATTAGAAGATATCAAAGGTTAGTGGAAGGCTGTTATATCTAACAATGACTAGAGTAGACATATCCTTTGCAATACAAGTCTTGAACCAATATATGCATGCTCCAAAAGAGTCTCACATGGAAGCAACTCTTAGAGTAGTTAAATACATTAAAACATCTCCTGGTCTAAGTTTGTTTATGCCTGCTCAAAGCTCAGAATTACTTACTGCTTACTGTGATTCTGATTGGGGTACTTGTCTACAAACAAGGAGGTCTATAACAGGTTACTTGGTGAAGTTTGGAGATGCACTCATAACATGGAAATCTAAAAAACAAGAGACAGTAGCAAGGAGTTTTGCTGAAGCTGAATTCAAGAGTATGGCATCAGCAGTAGCAGAGATCACTTGGCTTATTGGTCTATATAAGGAGCTAGGAGTAAACATCAAGAAGCCAGTTCAACTCTATTGTGACAGTAAGGCTGCAATCCAAATTGCATCCAATCCTATTTTTTATAAGAGGACCAAACATTTTGACATTGATTGTCACTTTGTCAGAGAAAAACTACAACAAAAAATGATCAAGACTAATCATGTATCAACAAGGGATCAGTTGGCAGACTTACTTACTAAAGGCTTATGGAAAGCAACACATCTACATCTAATGTCCAAGCTGGGGGTAAAAGATTTGTTTCAGCCACCAGCTTGAGGAGGGGTGTTATGAAGCAAGGAGTTAGTGTAGTATTAGCTATAGAATTTGTTAGTATGTGTCAGTAACAGATCAGTTAGGAAAAAATTAGTTACAACTATAGTTAAGTTAAGTCTACCAATTTAGTTAAATGCTTAGATGTGATGTATTATAAATAGAATAGATACTACCAAAGATGTATAACTTTTCATTCATTTTAGTTCAATAGCATATTGGTTTTCTCTCTGCTTCCTCTGCTTCCTAAATCAGTGAATCTCAACTTCAGATTGTGAATTAGCATTTAGAATCATTGGCTTTTAAATTGTTTGTATGTAAAAGTGTAGATTACACTACAATCAACCATCACAATTTCACCTCAGTGGGAACAAGATACTGACAATCGGTCAACATTGAACACATATTAAGTCAGTCACAATCAACAATGACAGTTACAGTTTCATTTCAAATATGAAAATCCTAAATACCCAACTATTTGTCTTAAAACAAAAGTTCAGATTAAGAAATGCATATTGTATATAAACTACGATCAACAACAACAACAATAACCACAATTTCACCTCCTAAATGCCCAGCTATTTGTCTTAAAATAAAAGTTCAGATTAAGAAATGCACAATGTATATAAACTACGATCAACAACAACAACCACAATTTCACCTCCTAAATACCCAGTAATTTGTCTTAAAATAAGAGGTCAGATTAAGAAATGCACAATGTATATAAACCACGATCAACAACAACAACAACCGCAATTTCACCTCCTAAATATCCAATAATTTGTCTTAAAACAGGAGCTCATATTAAGAAATGAACAATGTATATAAATTGCAATCAACAACAACAACAATAATCAGGTTTCGCAGAATGTATATAAACGTTTAACTTACAGTGATGAAAGTAAGGAAAGTTAGTGTAGAGAAAAGTTATTGACACCCAATTTTGGACCTCCACATTATAGAGCTTCTTCAATTTCAAAAGATTCAAAATAATTAGTTTTATGAAATTTCAAAAAAATAATAATAGTTTGCAAGGTTATTTTAAATAGTTTGACACCCTTTATATATATATATATATATATTTTAAATAATATATATGTTTTACATAGTTTTATATATAATTAGTATATTTTATAAATATTCGAAAATCATCTAAAAAAGATTTGATTTTTTTTGGTTAACTAGTTTATTAAATTAGTGTACTTTAAGTTGGCTTATATTTGAGTTAATAATTAAGTTAATTATTTTTATTTCATTGAGATTACGAAGCTCATTAATTAATCTATATTAATTTATCTTATTTAATCTTTAGTTGAATTCATCAATTAATTTAAATTGGCTAACTTCTTAACTTCGATAGGCTATAATTGTAATTCAGTTGATCATTTTTGTAATTGCAAGTCTAGCCAAGTTTCTCTCCTTCATAAACCCATCAAAAGACTGAATTTGGGCCCTTTTCCCTAACTTTTCAGTAGCCCTAACAATGCAATTCCCCAGGCCCAATTCCCAAAAGACCCAATTCATTCAACCCACTTCATCCGCTCCGACCCGATCGAGCCCCTACGTTTTCTTCTACTTCTTCTTCCAGCGAAGAAGACACGACAACACCCAGAAAAATCCGTTGCGAAAATCCCAGCAAACTCGAAAAATACCAATACCCAACCCCCCTGTACGCCTTCTTCTTTTTCCTCAATCTCGATCGACTCCAGCTTCAGCGGCGCCAAGTACACGCCAATACTCGTCCCGCCTCCCTTTTCCCTCTTTTTCAGGGATCTCCTATCTCCCTTTCACTGTTGGCCTCGGAAAAGAGGAAAGAAAATTCAAATTTTCTTTGAAATCCAGCTGATTTTTCCCCCTTAATCTACTCCAATTTGTCCTATATATACTTCCCTCCTTCAGCCTCTAAGGGGGAGATCTTTTGGAGACACTAATTTACTGCCCTAAAACAGAGGGAATTTCATAAAAAAAAAGAGATGTTTTACTTGTGGGAGCTCATCGAAATTGGCTCACAGCGGTGGAAGTTCTTCGCAGTCAAGTTTAAGTCCCGATCTCGCTGCCCCAAAAAAGTGATCCGGTGGAGTCCCATTTGTGTAAATTTCTATGCCCACGTAATTATATTTTGGTTTAATTAATTAATATAAGTTAAATCCTAAATATGTGTGGAGAAGTGGGGAAGTGGGGAAATTACTTAGTAACTTCCAACTACCCATTAAGTGGGGAGTTATTTGGTAGTTCTAAACTACCCATCATCTCTGCTAATCACCATGATGGAAAGTGAGAATAACATTAAAAACACTCTTATTTAAAGGTTCTTCTCGCTATCATAAAAATAGTTTTATCCATCAAAACTATTCATAAAATATAAGGCAAGAGAGAGAAACAACTTTTGAAGAACGAGAAGATAAAAAGACTTCTGTTCAATTCAAGTCAAGTTCTTGAAAAATATATGGCTGATTCGGGGTATGTATTCTTGACTAAATTATTATAGTAATAGATTTATGTGAAAATCATATAGTTCTACGATCCTGAATAATTGATAAGATTTATGAATGTTTAGATTGTTTATGTTTTCACAATCCATTAAATCCTAACAATTTGGACTCCAATACTTCCTCGTTTGCATTCCGATTGGGCCACGGAAGCCCAATTGCACTATATCTTGAGTCTTCGCCCAAAGCAAGAGAAGATGCTGATGAACAGGTCCTTGGAACTAGAAATACAGGCTGAAAATTGAAACACAAGTCTCCAAAACGTCCAAAATGAGTTGTATGCATGCTGTATACAGCAGTATACATTGATATACTGGTCAAACTGTTGAAATACAAGATTGAAACAGAGATACAGATATCCGGAAATCCAAAACAACAGGTCGCATTCGTGTTGTATACACTGATTTGCAGGTTTCAAATGTTGGTATACAAGAATATACAGCAATATACCAGCTGTATACACTGCATGACAGCAGGAAAATTGGGCCGGAGCCTATCTGTTTTTTGGCAGCCTTTATAATAAATTTAAGACAGAGAAATTGGGCGGAAGCCCATCTGCATAACCCAAATCTCCGTCTCTCCCTTTCTCTATTGTATTTATTGATTTGTTTAATTCTTACTTGCTTGTTTGCTAATTAATCTTAAGATTAATTTAATTAAATTTCAAAAGATGAACTATATTCTTTATGTTAGTTTATTTTAATAAAATTCCACTTTTTATCAACTCTTATACTTTTATTGAATATATTTAGTCAAACCTTTTTATTTATTCTTCAATTAATTTAAAATAGTTTTCATGCTTTAATTAATCAAATTGGTTCAAATTATTATTAATATGATTTAAAAAATAAATTCTAATTAATCTAGTTTTGCTAAAATTCTACTTACTTATAATTTAATTCAAATGATCCAATTAAGATCTCCTTTTCTTAAAAATAAAATTTGTTCTTTGTTTAACTATTGTTTCAAGTTAATATTGTAAATTATTTTTATAATCATTTTCCTAAAAAATAGTCAAAATATATTTTAACCAGGTCGTAGGATAACCGCGTGTTAGTGGGCGCTTCAAATACTTTAAAACCTTCTTGAAGCGTAAATAAGAACGTCTTACCCATTTCTCTAAATTTATAAAGATTTAATATGTTAAATTTTTTTTAAATTAAGTTTTTTTAATTTATTTAAAAATTAAGTTGTGACTTTTTTCTAAGTATTTTTCTCAAACTATTTTATACTTAAAATATTTCAAAAGTAATTTTTTTAAAAATAGTAAAATTACGACGTAACAAAAGTGAGTCCGAGAATTGTCAGAAATTGATCGTAGGTATGAAGAGTATAGTGGTAGAATCTGTAGGTATGCTAATTTTATTCAATTGGCTTTTGGGCTTTAGGGTGTCCAATTTGTCCCATTTGTCACGTGTTTGGGCTTTCTGTGGGAGGGCCTGAAATAACGGGAATGAAGATAATTAGCCTTTTTAATTATCTGGAAATTTTCGTAAATAACTATTATAATAAATTTAATTAATATATGTGCTCGTGCATTTAGTTAATAAATGTAATTATAAATAGTAAATAATTGATAATTTTGAATTTTAATTTATTATTAAATAATATTATAAAATAAATGCGACACATTAAATGTGAAAATAATAACATTAACAACATAATTAAGAACAATTGGATCGATGAGTGGAACAATTTGAAAGGGACCCAATTTAACGAGTGGATAAACTCAAATGCACAAATCCCCTTTTGCCTTTGGAACATTTGGCTCACAAGAAACAACAATACCTTCAATAGCATAAGAGATACAATCAACGTCCACTTTTTGATGAACCAAGTTTTTTGATAGTTCCTCCGGTGTGTGCACAAAAGGAACTAGAAGCAGACATTTTGAGAATAATATACGCTGGAAGAACAAACACTTATTCTAATACTTTCCAGGGTCGGGATGTGAGATAACTAAATACAAACAGACATCACACTGCGGTGGATGCACCCATACATTGCCCCTCTTAGGTAATATAATATATTAAGTCCTTTTCTTACCAAAATAAAAAAGAAGATAACTTCTTAGGGTTTACGGTAATTATTAATAAGAGATTCTAATGCATAAAAAGTTGCTATATCTATATAATGCATACACAAATCTCATTGATACGGTTAATTCTAAATATGTTTTGATTTTATTTTTTAATGTTTGAAATAGTTATATTTTTTTATAAAAAATAACTTAGAATTAATTAGTTACCTATTTTTTAGGAACCATTACTCCATCCGTAACTCAAAATTAAAATGATAACATTTACATAAATTTTAAAGCCATCCTACTAATTGTATAATATTTAACCAGCATTATACTTATTTATTATTTTTTGCATAAATACAATTTTATAATTTTTAATAAAAATAATATTGTATTTTTATCCGTTCCTTATTGTTTGGCTTTATGTAAAAAAATTGAATAAGTTTTTTGTTTTGCTTTATCTGAGGAAATGCAGAACGTGTGCATCTTTTGCTATTTTTTTAAAATTAATAAGAGTTAGAATTATTTACTTTTTATTTATTGAAAATGGCTGATCCATAACAGTTTAATTTTCTTTTTTCTTTCT